>JAOXNG010000002.1:5750528-5769065 GCA_028566535.1 Scolopax minor
GTTTCAGACTACCAGGCTTGCCTACCAAAGGAAGCAGAAGGTTCCAACCTAATAAGAAATAACATTTTGCTCACCTCACCCTAATAGTCAGAGATAAGTCCTTAAATTGGACTCAAAGTATTGCAGCACTGCAAAAAAAGAAGCCACAGGCACAAGGTACTCACTTCGCATGCTTTTCAGCCCTTGTAGCTCCTTCTGAGCTGTGGGACCCAGCAGTCATGTGACATGTTGGAGGAAATCCCATCCAGGGGACAAGGCAGCCCTGCTCACACAGGTGGCAGCTGTCTGCTGAAGTCATGCTTAAGCAGTATTTTTAACACTGACTTGAAAGAACTGCCAGCTCTTCTGCTGCTGAAAATGGGGCTATTTTTAGCAATTAGCTGTATTGAAATATTCCTTTCGTATTTGCACAGGCAGCAAATGGTTTAGTAGATTACCAGAAAGGACTGGATATTCCCCTGGATAAAGGCTGTGTTTACCACTTTTAACAGATGGAAATCTTCTCACTCCAAAGTTTGTGGAAGGGATATAACCTTGGGGCATCCTGTTAACATTTGTTTTCCCCCATTCTGAGAACAATTTGAGCATTCATCTGTCTTTCCTAGTTCATGGCAGGACTTTGCATTACTATAGTATCTCTCAGCTCACAATCTCAGACCTTCCCCTGAACTTCACAGAGGTGCACAAGATACTGTGTCAAGACAGGATACAAGATCTGTTCCCATCTGGTCAACTCCTACTGTTGAATGTAGCCCTTGATAAAATCCATTTGAGCTTCCTGGTATGTGGCAGTCTGTGTAAACTATATTGTGTTGTTAATAGTAAGCAATTAATATTCCGAAGATTCCCAAAAACTCACTTGAGGGGAGTTCTGAGGGTGGCTTGGGGCTGTATTACTGCTTGTCTCAGATTAACACAGCAAACTTGGACACAAGGCTTGGTGTTGCAGTACAAAGGTTGCAACGGCAATCAGAGCCAGCTTTCCATTTGCAGTAGTTCAGGTTTCTCCTGTTCCTGCATCAGAAGCCTAAGGATGGGGCTGATGATAAGTATTTGGTATTTTGTAGGTCAGGCTATTGTTTAATTGAGCTTTTCAGAAGGCGCAAGTGTCTGTCTGCAGCAGCAGAGCCTGCTCGTCCCTTAGTCACTCTGTGTTCTGGGGTCTGGGAAAGCATCTCCTGCTGTGAGAGCAGGGCCCGGGTGGCTGGCAGGCACTTTAGGAACATGTTGTCATCCCTCTGAGCTCAGTGTGTGTCATATTATACATGGCACTTCACTAAAATTAACACTGGTTTCTTAAACAGGTCTGGTATCAGCCATCAGGCTGCCATAGGGTGGCAGGAGGTGGCTGTGATCTAGCTCTTAACATAGACTGTCATGTAACACAAACAGTGCCTCAGATGGCCCTCATTCTGCAAATATTTGAATTGCTATTGCGGAAAGCATATGCTTATACTTTTAAGTCTGGAGTCAAGGAGCTTAAGCAGAGACACAAAATTAAACAAGTATTGAACAGATTTGTTATAACAAGTCCTCTGTTTGCTTCAGAGGGCCTGGCACTCAGTTTTGCAGAGCCTCTTGCTTGGTCTGGAAGGCTGGGAAATTATTCAGCTGGGGCAAAATGTTGATTGCATGCAATTGGCAGGTTTCCCTGACTTCTGGACAGGAGTGAGCCCCAAGGCCTGCCAGATTCCGTGTTCCTGTGAAAAGTGCTGGAGGTAATGGGTGCTGGAGGCAGCTCTCTCATCACTCAGAGCCCCTCAGGAAGGCCTGAAGATAAAAAGTTCTCTTCGGACATAAAGTCATCTATGCAATGGAATAACAGAGCCACACCAAGACAAACCCTTTTCTGTCTATGGCGGGGAAGGGAGGCACAGTCTGCCTTTTCTTTCTCTTGACAGGCATCCAAGTTGAGATTTCCTCTGCAAGCCCATGTGTAAACTTTAATGCCTGGCATTAAATATTCCCTTTTAAAGCCATACTCAACTGAAAAAAAAAGTCAATTAGAGCCTCTTGTAAAGGAAAGAAAAAAGTGTATTAGCTAAAGCAGTGATATTTCCTTTAGATAGAAAGCTAGTATTTCCAAGAGTCTGAGATAAGAGCTAATAGGCAGTAATCAAAGAACACAAGAATTGGGCCCGTGATCAAGATTGGGCATAAGAATCCCAAAAGTCACGTTAAGTGTATATTTAACTCTAGACTCGTGTGTATAAGACCCATGCCCACGAGTGAGTTCAGAAACATTACTGAATCAGGATTAGGGATGGCAGAAAGCTTTGCCATCTCCTCTACTGGTGTTTTTTTTGTTTTTTGTTTTTTTTTTAAAAATCAGTGGCATTGAAAACCACTCATCGTGGTTTATGTCATAAGATCTTAATTTTCCTTATAGCAGTTAAAAAAGTACATACTACTAACCACATGGCACTAGAGAAAAAAACCAATGCCTGTTTCAGCAACAGGGCTAGAGTTCATCATCTGGTTTCAATAATGAAACTACAGCAGCATCAGCGTGGCTGCTGATACGTAGAAATGGTGTTGGCTGCTTCACCATGGCATTGCTATCACCCACCCTTGTGTGACTTCTCTGGGCCCATGTGGCAGACAGTGCAGTCTGGCTGTGACCAGCACAGTGGACACCAAGGTGCCTCAGTGTGGCTCCAGGCTCAGTTTATTTATCTGGGTTGGGCAGGGAAGAGGGACTGTGCAGGACTGCTTCACACCAGGGTCCTCTCCCTGGACAGGATCTCTGACCTTCCAGGTGTCAGGCAGACAAAATAGAGATGCAGAGTGAAAGCGCTGCCATATGAAAGCTGCTGCAACCTGAAGTGCTACTAGTTTTTTTTTTTAATTTACTTTTTCCTGAGAAGCATAGTCATACACAGGCCTATTTTGATTCCTGGGGGGGTTGTTCTTTGAGCTGCCCTTCCTGTCTGATGGGCAGAGATCTTATGCTCCAGCCCATGTTTATCTGCTTTCCAGACAGGGTTCTAAACTGTCTCATGTGGACAGATACCTTCCATGGATGTAGAAATGGACTAAGGCACCATCCAGTTTGCCTGGTACTCACCCCAATTTACCTTGTTTTCAGTGTTGCTTGTTCTGAAGCCCCTTTGCAGCTTTCTCCAGGGCAATTCAGGGCGTGCACACAGAGAATTCTCAATCCCACCCCAAAAGTTGGACACCACCTTCTATAAATACCAAAGGCACCAAAATTTGCCTATCTTTGCATACATGTCTTTATGAATATATTCTTAAGAGATATGAAATACTGAAAAAACTGCAAATGTTAAAATAACTCCTTATGTTTTATAAAGCCCTACAGTTACGCAGTTGTTCTTTGTGACAAACTCTGAGCTGCAAAACTTTGGCAAAACTCTGTTTATTTGGTTGCTAAATGCTTCAAAGACGATGATTCAGAGTTTTGCACAGAGAGCACAGTTAATTGAGTACAAGCTGCAGAAGACAGCTCGCTGCATCTCTTCCTTATGGTTACCACCAAACTACTAATTTTTTTCCCCGTAATGAACTGGGAGACAAAACCACACACTGAAATTTAGCATAATAATGAAACAAATCTCATCTTAACTTTCCTGCTTCTTAAAAATACCGTCAATTGCAAATAATCTTACTGTACTTTAGAACCCATCCATTTACTTAGTATTTATTAATACAAATACTAATGAAATAGACGAGGTTTTGAATCTACACTTGAAAGCCAAGAGCTTCTGAAATGATGAGAAATGACTGAACCAGTTTAAACAAAATAAGCACACCCTTGAGACAGTCCAGCCGAAACTTTCCATTAAAGCGTCTGGGAGTGTTCAGTACCTGGCAATTTCCAGCCAAATTGCCAGAACAAATTAGCAGCTGTGCTTTCACTGTGCATCTCTAACACATAAAATCCATATAAAAATGGGCACTAAGACAACGAGTAAAAACAACATTAAGAATTGCACAAGGCAAAAACACCCTTTAGAGCTAAGAAGTTTTGCTATTTCAAGTAGAGGTTTTAACAAACTGAATGTGATGCATTGGAAAAAAGAATCAGATAAAGCAATATAGGGAAAATGTTTAGTATAGTCATCTTCCACTTTCTGGCTTCTTGGACAAAAAGTAAGCACAGGGAAAGAGGGCCTTAGAAGACAATGCATCAACCACCTGGAGACAAAAGACCCACAGCAACAGCCTTTAGGTCAATTTATCAGGACTGTCTTGCACAGTCTAGCAAACACAGGCGTAAACGTTTCTTGTGGTCAAAGCATCAAAGCCAAACAAGTACCAGCATCAAAACTCACTTAGTCTAAGACAAATACAGCTTCAGGCTTGGCATGGATTGAATCATTTTCAGAAATAACCCATCTTGAACAAAATTCCTAATTAGGGGTTGGAATGGATAAGAGGGCTGTCATTACTTTACTTTCTCAATGAGAAGAGATAGTAAACTGAAGTTAAAACTGCTTTGAAAAAACCCATTCCCCATCCTTCTCTTGGCATTAACTGAAAAAATTTATGATCTGTCGTGTTAAATCTATTGCACGTTTCTTTAATCTTGTGCATCCAGATCACCATACATAATTGCACACGTTATTTTACTGCTTTCAGTATTGTTTTATATGGCCTAGTTGGCATTTAACAAAGTCAGCTGCAATTAAAAATATATTAATATATCATTATTCATCAGAATCTTGTTTAGCCTTTACATTACATTAAAGAAGAGGCTGAGTAAACTACAAATATGTTTCCCGCCACATAATCTGGGACAATTCCAGTTCACTGCTTTCACCTTTCTGAATTGCCTAATATATTCTTAAATGCATTTTATAGCAAAGAGAAAATTTTACAGACTGTAATACACTCAAATATTTATTCAGGTCACACCATCATTCTGCCATTCATTGACCAGTAAGTAGCAATAAAAAACCCCGCTTACATTATTCATTAGATGTAGAAAGGGGAGTGGAGCTCAAGAAACACACCTTGTGCTAGTGTCTGCTGCAGGGAGTTATCAAGCTGCTCTCAGTTAAGGAGATTTCTCTGCTAACGGGTGGTTGTGGAGCAGACATTCAGTTAACAAATGTCATTCCCAAGTGCACACCAACACCTTGAATGACAGCCCTGGTTTCCATAAGCAGTATTTCAGGCTTCCTCAAATGCTTGGCTATTTTATGCTGCATTCTTGTCAGCCTTGGGGCTACAAAGAAACTTAAGCAAAAAGTTAAAAGACTGTTAAAAGACTGTTCATAGAATGGCCCAGATCACACATCCTCCAATCTCCCCTGCCACAGCTAGGTTGTATTTTACCCTGAAAACATGGCAGGATTAATACAACTCACAAATTTGTTACACGGGTATTATCTGCCTTTGTGTTTTGTACCGAGGATCCACACAGTGCTTTAAGATCTTATTCTTACCATTTAGGAGTGGAAATTAGGAGAGAGGTACCTCACTCAGAAGATGACTAGAAATAACGTGCGGGAAACAGAAAATGGCAAGGTGATGCCTCTACCAAAGCACTGTGATCCATGATTAGCCTGCAGTTTAATGAAGAAACCAAGTCCCTCAAAAGTTTGTCACCTCAAAATGCTAGTGAAGTTTTTGATTGGAGCAGTGAAATGAAACACCTTTCCTCTGTGGGCTACATTTTGCACTATGAGTACAGTATTCGCACAGCAATTGAGAGAAAGAAAGGTGCTGATTTGAGCATAAATGCAAGGCAAATGTGCTAGAACAAGACAAGTTTGGCTCATGTTTTTAATGCCACCATAATGATGATAAAAAGCTGGGATTATAAAAATTAACCTATTTCCTGAGCAGTTAAAAAAGATATATCCAGTTGCCCTGAAAGAAATTTGATGAATAGAACAACATCCTTCAGCATTTCAAAGGTTAGAACTACAACTTAAGCACGCACAAGATAATGGTTCTTAATGGAACCAGGGCTTGTTTTGTGTTTTTTAATCTTTGTAGAGATAAAATAAATTTCAAACTCCCATCATATTTTTCTGCATTAGCATCCTAGCTTCTCCCTTGAAATAAGGATAATAAGTTACAGTACTTAAGGCTTCCAGAAAGATGAAATGGAAAGTAAATTATAATGCATCATTTGCCTTTTTTAGTGCATCATCTCACAGAGATATTATAGTAATTAGTCAGCAGGATCAGATCAACTTTGGTAAAGTCCCACTATGTGGAAGTATCTCTTGCTCTAGACTAGCACCGTGCGTATCACTCCTGCAGAGGTAATTCATTTCCTTGTATTTGCTCTTAAAAATGTTTCCAATCAAAGGCTCTCATGCTGTGGACTGCTGAGCTCTCTACAGGCAGAGGAAAAGAGAGACACACTGATATGATATTGGTCTCCAAGCAAACAAGCAAAAGCTAAAACCACTGCTGGCTATAGTCAGGCTGGTGAATGCCACCTGTGATCACATTTGTACTTCACTCTTCCTGCACTTCAGAATGTTATTCTGCTCCAAAAATGGTGCCACTGAAGCCAGAGAAGTCTTGACAGTAAGGTACAAATCAGCAAGAGCAAAAGGATTTTAATCTAATCCAACAGCGCCATAAACCATTTCCAGGTTTGGTAAATGTTTTTTTGTTTGCTTTTCTTAGCTTGGTCAAAGAAGTGACAAATTAATTATTTGCACAACTGTTCCTACATAGCAGGCGTGGTATTTTAGTTAACCTGACAAAAAGTACCATCTGGCCTGCAGGAACAATTTGTTTCATCACAAGCATTATGAGAACAGTTGAGAGCAAATACCAATTAATACACAAGGCAAGTCCAATTTAAGAACCACTTCTCAAGACTTTATCAGATATTAATTTAAAGTAAGGATGGCACACTTTGTGCACTTGCTTGAATACCAATAACCCATGATGTTTTTCCAATTACACAGAAGTGCTATTAACTAAAGTTTAGGAGTAAGTTTTACTAAAAATCTTCAGACAGGATTATTTCCTGTGGGGTTTCAGCATCATCTAATAGGAGATTCTACAAAAGGAAACCTACCTTAATGTATTACCTTTTATGTCACCTTTTTTTTCAAATGAGTAAGATTTTTAGGTCTCAAAATGGAAGGCTCATTCAGCATTTCAAAGGTAGCTATCAGTGGAGAATTCCTCCATAAGCACATCCTGATATAGAGCTTTGGACTGACACCACTGGTGTGAGTAAAACCATCTTGGGGAATTTTCACTCAATTTTATTTCTCACCAATTAATACAAACACATTATCACTGACTCAAGTACTGAGACAAAAGAAAATGTAAACCATGTAACCTATGGCATACAGATGACTGGACAGCACACGAAACTCTGCATGTTATGGCTAATACACACCACAAAATTTGTCAACCTGCCTCAGTGTGTGCCACTTACACCACAGCTTGTTGCATCTTAATTGAGAAGAGGCAAATGGCGACATTGTTTGGGACTTGCAGTAAATAAAGCTTTGAGAAAAAAAGGGTGTTAGAACATGCCTGGCCAGGAGGCTGTTACCAGTTTGCTTTCCTTACTCAGCACGTTCAGAGTATTTGAACACAGCTACTCCATGTGAAAGTTAATGCAAGTATACATCACACCACAGGAAAACTGGGGCTGGAAAGAAACCTCAGGAAGACTCTGGTCCCACTTTGGGTCAGATACGGGATTGACCAAGTTGCTCAGGTCACGCTAAGCTCTCCTTGCTTTTCACACTCAAATCAGTCCTGCAAAATACACTGGCAACCAGCTAGTTGGCATTCTGTAACTTTTTGAATGCTTATTTTCTTATAGAATGATGAGAAGTCAAGCAGTACTAAATGCACAGGAAGATGAGAGGATTTCAGTTCCACAGCATGCCAGGGAGTGAGTGGTTTGGGTAACCTTAGTGAACACTACATTGTTACTGCCATTTCTTACACAGTAACTGGTAAAACTGCTGCTCAACTCTCATGGTTGTCTTCTATCAAAGTGTGCCCAACATGAAGACTTCATACAAAGAAATGTATGTGCAGCATTTCAACTTCCCCCTGACAGGGTTTCTATTAAGTTGCTTTTGTATCTCATGCATTAGTTAGCACTGCATGATAATAGAATTTTTCCTAAAATCATACCTGCCATTTCTTTCAGGATTCTTTCTAATAATTTTCAAACAGGCATTAATATTCCTTTCTGATGCACAGTTCAGCTATTTTAAGTGAGATTTTAATTTTATTCTCAGGATCGGTCTTCAGAAGTCAAAATCTCTTATGAGGTTTTACTGTCAAATGATACAGAACTTAGTTTCGTTTCTTATTACCAGCTTTTAAGATGTAGGCACTTACTCTGCAGTTCACACTGAACTTTTTTGCTTAAAATAAATCAGACTTTAATAGCATGTATCAGTCACACTTTTCTGACATATTATTTCATAATTTCTCTTGATCTAAAGAGCCTTGTCCCTTTGAGAAACAAGTGAGGTTTGCTTATGATATAAGATATCTCAACCAAGCTCCCTCTGGATAAAGTAAATGGGACGGTGAAATGCAGGTTGAACACTGAAGAAAATGTTTAAGTTGGTGGAAGTGCCATTTCAAGGTATTTCTAATTTTACCTTTCCTTGCCTTCAAACAATGCAGCATTAGCCCATATGATGATGTGAGTATTCCACAGGAGCACAGATCAAACGACAGTCTGCTTTGAACATCTGTTCTTTCTAAGTCCGGTAGAGAAGCACTAAAGTCTGTGATTCTAGTTTTGCAGGACTTCCAAAAGTTTTTGTGATAGTTCCCTACTGTTTATATAGTAATGCTCTGGCATTGTGTGAGGCAGGGATGTCACCCCTTAGCTGCTGAGCAAAAACTCAATCAGCATATTAGAAATAGATTGCAGTTGCCCAAATCTTCTATTGCCAGCTTCTTACCTGTATGAAACCATTTCACAGACAGCTGTTACACCCCTGTGTGTTATTTCCTAGCTTATGCCTAGAAAGAAAAATACACAACATCTACTCTGAATCATCACCAAAATTCAGTCAAAATTAGGTACTTTCTTCTTTGCTTCAGAAAATTCTACATTTTGTAATTTGTCAAGCTTGCACGTGAGAAAATATCTGCAGAGGAAGAAGTCAGGTCACTTGAAATTCAGTCTGACTTGAAATGAGTGATGTTAACTTGCATCATATGAAAATAAAATTAGAAATATGAAAAGTTGAAGAGATTAGTCTGAGATTCCAAATGAAAATCCCATAAATGATGAAACATTAAATATTGCAAAGCATTTTTCTTCATAGGCATCTGTAAAAATTAATATTTTTTGAAAATTTGTCATTTCTTTTAAAGAAAAAAAAAACCCAGTTCTCTGTCAAAAATGTAAAGACATATTCTTTGCCAGTAAGATTATAGGACTGTTGTGATGGTCGTGTAGCTGGATAGTCTTCCTTCAGCTCAAGCATCTCACTGGCACTGTGAAGCCAGAGCATTTAGTTTTTGCCATGAAGAGATCAGCCCCCTGAGTGTGTTCCTCTGAGCTGAGTGCAGTGAGGTGGCTCAGTTAAACCACAGCAATACTCTGCCAGAAGCTCTCAACAGGAAAGCCCCCATAACACACCGACATACACAACATTCTGCCCTCCCTGGTCGTTCAAGAAGAGAAACATTCAACTGTAACTAATCCTCAACTAAGGGGGAGTTTTCTAGGTTGCTGTTTTCTAAGTTGCCTTTAATGATCATCTGTCTTAATATCTAATTATGTTCTTTGACACCCCATTAGTCTGTGGTTTGTGTTTTCTGCAGCTGCATTGCAAATACCTCTCATGATCACAGATCACTGGAAAACAAACAAAAATCCTACGTTGTAAAACAGATCCCTAGACTCAAAAAAAAATCTTTTAAATTAAAATTTTGCAGTAAAGGTAACTTGCCAAGGTGAAAAAAGTGCCTGTGCCCTTTGGTCTCCACCTTCTTCTACAACAAAGACTTAAAAGCCTTTCTTTTTGATCCATCTTAATTCACATTTAGGCTAACTGGTTTTGCTGGCGAGATGGGGAAGGACAGTGATTTTGAGACTGCCAGTGAAAATAAGCTGACATTTTTGCAACTGAATGCAAAATGGAAAAAACTGGAGGCAATCTGCCTGGAATTCTTCCGTTTCAGTCAACTTCTATCAAGGCCTGCTTAGGAGAGAAGGGAGAACATGTTTTTTCATTTGGTCCTGGAATCTCTCCTGTAAGAGCAGGGGCTGCAGAGCTGACTGTGGGCAGGACAAAGCCAGCAGCTGCTGATTAGAGCAGACTCCCAAGGCCACTGAAATGGCCACAAAAACTCTGCTGCCATGTCACATGAATGTCACAGTCTGAGGTAGCCATGACGGCTGCTGATTTCCCTTTCATTTTACTAACAAAGGAAACAGGAGGTTCTACCATGGGATGACACTAATCTTACTTATCCTTCCCCTCTGTCCACCGGCTAGGATACCACACTGCTGCAGAGAAGCATTTGGAAAATACAATGTACAGTGTGGTTAAGGAGAGATTAGTGGGAACCATCTGATGTTTCCCCTACATGGGCACATAAAGCCTTGCTTGTCTGAGACCAGAAGGAAACAAGAGTTACATTAGTAAAAAGCACACATAAGAAGATAAAGGGTGAAGACTCATTCTCCCTGGAAAAAATGGCTTTCCTCTAGAGCATCCTTAAAAGAAAGAGATATTTACACTCTCAGTGATTTTTTCAGCTAGACTCAAAAAGTACTGCAGAATCACATTACCCCATACACACAAACACTGCAATAAGCCTCTGCTGTGATCTAATACGCACATATATACTCTGCCTCCTGTTTCTATAGGAGGCAAGTTTCATGACAGCTCATTTTCTAGTTTACCTACAAGAAAGTTGATGTGAAAATGCCCTGCCTCCCCATTTCTCCTCTTGGGAGGAAGTGACTCATAGCATAACATCATCTTATTGAAATAACCTTGTTATCAAGAGGCAGCTGATGAGATAACCCTTTATAAAGTAACAGAGTTGATCTTTCAGCGATGTAAAGGATGGGGATGCCTGCCCTCTGCTTCTCTGAAAATTTCAATGGGCATTCTTCTGTGATTTTCTGTCTCTGCTCTGTTTGGTAACAATGTAGGTTTTTTTTTCCCTTTGAAAGAAATGCAGGTCGACAACATGATGTGAGAGAGGCAAACAAATACAATAAAAGATTGAGTCATTAAGATGAGAGATGTGTTCAGAGTCCTCACGATTTGGGCCTGTAGTTGTGACATACAAAGGGGAATGTTGAAGTGAAAGGAAACACAATGCCAGAAAATAAAGGCCTACCTTCTGTTTTAGCTTCAATTTATGCTTTGAAAATGGAAACTACAAAAGTACTTCCCTTTAGAGAACAATCATGCTATAACTCTCCTACTGACCTCTGCATGGAGGAGCTGAGAAATTCTATGCTTGAAAAGGATGTAATTAGTAATAATGATTAAGAACCATTCAATTATTAGCACTTAAGAAAACCACTTGTCCTTGAGAGCTTTCAGTTAAAAAGCAGAGAGAGATTGGAGTAAAAATGATCCAAATGAGGAATATGATACTTTGGAACAGAAGTGGGATGTGTTTTTATATGTGGAAAGAGTCAAGCATGTCCTAGGTTCTAACTGTAATTCCACTGTTGGAAAAGATTAGAGCAAAACATAAGAGTAACACTGGAGAACATTCCAGGCCAAGAAAAAAATGAGCAAATATCAACTGAGAAGCCACCGTTCAAGGAGAAATCATCTGTATAGCATTTGGAAGCAAGATAAAATATATTGCTATTTCTAATAAAACTTCTTTACCACTTCAAGGTTATTCCAATACGATATCATCATATTCTTCTGATACTATCTCCAGGTGATCTCAGTTCCCAAACTCTGAATCCCCATACCCCAAAGCCTCACTCACCGGTTTGACTCTTAGCTGTGTGCTACCAGGCACTGCTACAACCCTGGCTCACCAAAGGGAATGCCCAAGAAACCCAATCTCCAACAGATATTCATCTCTTGTTTTTCATAATTTTAATCTCTCCCTTCTGGTCATTACACTGAATTCTTACAGCTTCAGTTACCCACTGACTCCTATCTGCAATTTCTCTATGGCTCTACTCTGACCACTTTATTTAATTTCAGTGATTCCCAAGCCTTTCTGGAACTGCTTCTTTATTGTTTTATACCATATGCTATTGCTCCTTGAAAGACTGAGAATACCTTCTGAGCAACTAATAAAGGCATAAGGCTGTCCATCTTCATATGCCCACTTTTTCAAGATGTCTTTTAATATAAAGCTATAAAGCAAAAGTCAGTGCAGTGCAGGAACCAGAGCAGTGCTAGGGGCACAAATCCACCCTGTTTCATTTTACAAGCCTATTCTGAAAGCACAGACTATCAGGCCCACTGATTTTCAGTGCACTTTCTCTACAATTTTTTTGTTTGCATAGTTCTCTTTTCAGTTAAAGTTTTTCTGCGGGCCAAGGTCCATGTGCTCGCCCAAGAGACTCGCTCAGCACTGTCTGGCACATTCAGAATTCACGGACTGCTGAGATTTTGGGCCACTTCATGTCTGAAATGATTTCTGGACTGAGTGCTTCATCAATTGTGCCGAAACTTTTTAACAAAACAGCCAGAGTATTCACATAATTAAGCCTGATGTCACTTCCAGAAGGTTTCCAACGCCAGAGAGATTGGTTTTATAGCAGGCATTCACGCAGTGTTCTCAACCTCATTCTGCTTTGTTCGGGATGTATGTTCATACCTGTCCAAAAACTCATTGCTTGCTTTTAACCTAAATGCATTTTTCTTCTTCACCATTTTCCAAGTCTGTAAATCTGTTCATTACCTTATACAATTTATTGCCTTCCTTAAATACTGCATTGTTTAGCAGCTCTGAGTACTATTGCTGGTTGCAGACCTCATTTAACACTTCATCTCCTTCAGGATCACTGCAGCCAAAACACAGAAAACCCCTTTTCATCCATGATGCATCACCCCATACTTCAGTGATCTTCATTGCTTCAGAGATGATCTCTACTAACCAAACATGTACTTCCCCGCCTGAAGCACCCAGTGCTGAGCACCACAGTTCCCATCTCAAGGGATTTAAATTTTCTTTCTAGCTTTTAATTCCTTGGGAAAAAAAAGGAAAAAAGCCCTTCACCTTATTGCTTTTATTGGCAACATCATACACCTTCAACTGTCAGCATAAATTACCTAAGAAAATAGAATACTTGTTTTATTTTTGCTGAGGAAAGCTACTGCATGTTCCAGCAGATGAACTCTACTTAGCTTCAAAGGCTCTGACATGTGAAACTCCCCTCTTTGACAGCACAAGCTGTTTCACAGGTTACACTTGCTGCTCATCAGTGCCAATTAGGAATCATTTTCTTTGCGTTTCGTTTCACATTGATGCAACTAATGGAATCAGGTGTGTTAGCAGGTTCTGTGTATCTATGGCTGACCAAAACATACTTACCCAATTTTATTCCTTATATATATATTACTACTTGAGTTTTTGGAGGGTGGGATGGAGACACAGAGAAGGGAAGACAGAAGAACCTCCTGACAGATTCGCACCATCTTTTATGCCTCGTGTAATAAACAAAAGTTACTTGTGTCACCTAAGGCCCACATTATGAACCATTGAACTGTAACTGATCTGTCCTGACTTTAATCAGCTGATAGTTTTAACCTTAATAACCTTCAGGTACAAAGATACAAACTTCAGGGACTACAAAATTTCCCAGCCAGGACCCACACACAACCTTGGTACCTCCATGCCATAAATATTGTTATAATTTTGTCCTTTCTCCTGCCCTTATACAATAAGTTGCTTCCAAACCAGCCATTGCCTGCCAACAGAACTAGTAGTGCCTCCTCTGCCTCAGTTGGGCAGGGTGCCATCCTTACAGCGGGCACACCTGCAGACCAGATTCAGCACAACAACAGGGCTCAAAGGGATGTACACAATGCAGAAGGAGCCCTCCAATGTAACAGTTGCAAACTGTGGGTCCTAATCCTGGAAAGATGTGGAGGACTGTAGGTATGGCAAAGCAGCATCACACAGACCTTGCAATGAGGTCCTTGAGCAGCAACTGAGCAAGAGGAAAAGTTCTGTTTAAGCACTTACCTGCTAGTGCAAGTGTTCAGTTGATTGATACAAGGCTTCCTTCACCAGTGGAAGTGTGAGATCAATGTCATATAAATTGGAACATACACAGAAAAATCTTATCACTGCTTGAAGATATATTTCCATTGGTATGTTCTCTGTTTTCTTCAATCAACTCAGTATTTATGGAGTGGCTGAAAAGGAAACCTATACATTATTTATTAACATTGATTTTAAGCAAGTAATTCAATTCATAACCATGAATTACCTAAGAAAATAGAGTGTTTATCTTATTTTTCCTCTCTAAAGAAAATTAAATATTTAATTATTAATGGGATTTTACTGTTGAATTCAGTAAACAAGTCCTTAAAAATAAGAAAGGGGACAGAGACAACTAGCCATGGTACAGTTGTACAATGTCATTAATAATTGCAGTGTTTATTGCATTTCTTAATTTAAGGAAGTACTGGTGCTGATTTAGAGAGAAAGTTGCATTTAACAAAAGGAAAAGAAATAGCCCTCTGTTACTGAATTTACATTTGAAAAAGGCTTATTTTCACCAGAGACCTTTATCTTCTGTCTAGAGCAGTTCTGCTCTGCTGACCACTCATGGTAACGGGCCGCAATGAAAAATCCAGTGGAGGACACAGATCAATTACTCAGTGACATTCACTTACCGATATCGATTAGGCCACGCATTGTTTGACTTCTCCTTTGATTCCTCCTGTCATGAGGACATGGTTACACCCCTCCTGTAAGGGCAGAGGAAAACGGAATTCATGAAAATGAAATTACTTTGAGGTTTATAAAGATCCTATCTACTTTGAATAGAAAATGGACAATTAAATATGTTAAAGAGCAAAACCCAATAAAACAGGACAGGCTCAGATCTTTGCTGTGACCACGCAATCCTGTGGTGAGACAATTTTCCATAGTATTATACAAGCTAATGACCAGGTCGACAGCATCTGGAATGCAACTCTGCCGAAGTACTAGCATTTAGGTAATAGCTTTTAAATTCACATAGCCCCACTTTCAATTTCCTGGATTTTTGGTTACCCCCCAATTTTTGGCTATCCTTATCTCGTAACATTTGCTGTCTTCTGATAATGGGTCTGTTATATATAGCCAAGAGTATACATAGCTGTTCTGCTAACACATTCCTCTGATGAATCTGTTGCTTTATCAGGCCTTAAAATGTCATCTTTTTCATTACTGTGATATTTTATTCCATTAAAAAACTTACAACTAACTATTAAATTTTTATGGGTTATCAGTTACAATCCATTTATATCCAGCCAAAGAGCAACAGTTTATAAAATTGTGTGTTGTGTGGTATGTGACTGATGAGATGCTGTTACTTATTAAGCAAAAACTATTTCCCTTAGCCCGCTCTTCCGAAATTATTCTTACAGCTGAGAAAGTGTTATGGTCAGGCCAAAGCCTAACTGCCTACATCTGCGTTGCTGCGTGCTTTTATGGCCGTGGCTAAAAAAGCAATAAACAAGGAGATGTAGCCAGCCAGAAAGAGGATAGCTTGTCATCCTAGCACTCCTGCTGACTTCCCCAGCCAAGGCAATAGGAGCACACAGGGGAACTGGAGGCGCTTGTACGCCCTCAGGGTAACCCATATGTAGTTTCTCTCATATAGCTCAGAAACACTACTAGAGCCAAGCAGAGATTTTTGATGTAGCCTGATTCTGCTGCGTTTTTCACCTTAAAACCTCTCACGCGTCTGGAAATTTGTTTTTCAACAGTCAATTTCTGAAGCCTAACTTAGAAAACGTGGCAAGTATTATCACTGCAGTTATCATCTGCTCTGTTTTCCCAGGCTGCCTTTTTCCATGCTACGTTTTCCACCACGAAGCCCCAAGCTGCACTGACTGCTCACTCTTTACCAGCTCCCACCTCTCACGAATACCCCTAATATCTGCTAGTTCCCACAAAGCCACATCATGAGATTCTGCCTGACCTTCAGGCTCTGCATCTTCCCAGCACTGCTTTTCTTTCCCATCTTCCTTTCAGAAGAAAGGTGCCCTGCCAGGTGTTCAGGCTGCATCCTTGCTGTCACTGAGATAACCCCTCAACATCCGAGCAGCTTCACAGAAGGCAAAGCTCCTTCAACAGTTCACTTTCTTTTCATCTCCCGCCTGCATCTCCTCCCTCCTCTTTCTTATCCTTCACCATAGGAAGGAGGCCACAACTTCATGTTCTTCAACCAAAAAATGCATCTCTAGAAATAAAATGCTTGAAACAGTATAAAGTTTATTCTTGAGCACTGTTTCACTAAAATACATACCTGCCAAGACTAGCAACAGAGGGACTGAAAGATGTGTTTGTCATCTGACCATACAGCTATTATGGCAGGATCAATTTAGTAAAAGCAATTCCTCCGGAAAGAAGGGGTATGAGCAGGTTTTGGAATGGCAGGTGTGCAAGGGGGAAATGACAACTAAATCCCAAAGGCAGTCCAGGATACAGAAAAAAAAAAAACCGAAACCAAAAACCACCATGAGTTACTTTGAAGTTACTAATCCAGTGCTTTGGAGTTTCTAATTTGGGTCAAGGGTGGTTTTAGAACTGTAGCTCTGATTCCTTGGCTAAGGGAGAACTGAGATGGAAGAAGATGGGTATCTTAGGGACCCAGAGGTTCTCCTGGATTTAATCCAAAAATGGAAAATAACAAGAAATTTACCAACATATTTAAGGTGGGCAAAATCACATCAGGTTGGCTGGTGCCTACTCTGAGTTCTTCTCTTGCTCATTTCATCTTTTTGGCCCATCTCTGTCTTCAGAGACTTATAATTTGAAAAGTAAGGCTGTTTTTCAATTGTATGGTGAACAATTCAAACAGAAATCCTTCTGGAAAACTTCTTTTGAAGCAAACCCAACAATTCCAGGGCCATTAGGTAAAGAAGCCTGTTCTTGCTGTCTCTGTCAATGAAATGCAAAAAAACAAAGAACAGGTGCTTCCACAAATTTGCATCAACAAAAACGTTTCTAAATTCTGTTTCTTTCTATTAATATCTTGTTAACTACCACACTTTGTAATTTCTTCTGAAAGCTACTGCATTGCAAATAATTCAAAAGCTTTCTTAACTAAACAAGAGAAAAAGAGAACAAAGGTAGTAAATTAATTTCATTTGCTTTGTTACCCTCCCAGTTTTCTCAATCAATACTACATATTACCTGCAATTCTCTTGCTCTAATAAAAACGTTTTGTCATTAATTTGGGATATATTTTAGCAAGTTTGTAAGTTTAGAAAATGACAGGCTGCCCATGTAATTTTTCTAACTTATCAATAATTCTCTTTTGTTCACACAGAGGAAAAAAAAATGTAAAAAAAATACAGTAGGTATGTTGCTGAATTCAAAAAATAATAGCCTGCAGATTTGAGCAACGTTTTAATTTGCAATGACTACACTCCCATCATTCTAAACAAGTAATTTGTAGTCCAATCACACCTCCTGCTGGCCTGGACAACACGTACCACAGATATTCTGGCACACGGTGTCTTAAAGATCCTTTTATTTTTTTTCACCCCTTCTTTCCCCACCGAGCAGTAATTTCTCTCTGTGAGCACTGCCAACAGCAGCAGTGAGCTCTGCCCTCCTTCCTGCCATGCACACAGCCATGCTCTGCCCATTTTTGGGGAACAGCTTTAGCCACCAGAGAAAAGTTCAAGCCTCTGCCTTTGGAAGTGTCTCTTCTCTCCCTCTTTCCCCTCTCCGCATCGCTATCGCTTGCAGGGGGACGGTGTATGACCCTTTCTGGACTTTATAAAGTCTGACAATGGGAAATCTCATGTCCCCCATCTCCTTCCCTGGCACTTCAGCAAGTCTCTTCATGGCCAGCCCTGCTTCCAGCATCTCAAAGTGACCATGTGCCCCACACAGCAACTGGGGTAGAATGTTGGTTTAAAAAACACAGGATAACCCCAAGGAGAGGTAAATCTGTTCCTTACATTCCTTTCTCTTTCCCCAGTAAATTTGCATTTAGGTACAACCACCTTGATTAGAGGCGTAAAAAATGCACTTTACCATGCCCATTAATTAGTTTTCCATAATTTTAGTTTAGTTTTTAAGTAACTTTAGAGCATAGATGTTTTTTTCCCCAGCTAAATACAAAGATGCATATAAGTATTTTCATATAACACTTGGATAGACTTATTTAGCAGCACTATAGATATGTGTTACAACATACCTTAAATATCACTAAAAATATAACAGAACAGTACAGAAATTTTACTGCTGAAGTGTTGCAGTGTCTCATGGGAACACTTGAAAGGAGAATAAAGCACAATATTCCCCCTTGGTATTCACAGCCTGTTCATAAAACATTTCTAGAAATGTGTCCCCCTCCCCTATGGCTCGCTAAACCTGTCTGGTCTTGGTCAGTGGGGCCTCACTAAGCCTCAGTACAGTTTGTGGTGTGTCAGA
>JAOXNG010000002.1:5783657-5794699 GCA_028566535.1 Scolopax minor
GAGGTTCCATTCAAGTATGAGGAAAAACTTCTTTGCAGAGGCTGCCCAGGGAGGTCGTGGAGTCCCCTTCTCTGGGGATCTTCAAGACCCACCTGGATATAGTCCTGAGGGATGTGCTCTAGGTGTTCCTGCTTTAGCAGGGGAGTTGGACTAGATGATCTCTAGAGCTCTCTTCCAACTCTGACAATTGCTCCCTACTCAAATGGGAGCACCACCACAATATAGTTATTCACTGTATCCCACAGTAATTAATCAGTTAGCACTCTACCCTGTCCTGTCTACTCAGAAAGTCACAGTAAATATAATTTCTAGTCCTCAGTGCTCAACAAAGCCACCTTTCACTACTTGTTTATGAATTGGCTTTAAACAATACAGAAGTTTTATTTTCATAAGTAAGTTTTACTGTCATTTTTACTCAGCTAAAGTCAAGCAATCCACATGCTGTATTATAATTATATAGAAGTAGGGGGTTAAAAACTACAGTTCAGGGTAAAAGCACTGCAGGTGTGCAGTTTAATGAGTTCTTAATTGAGTAGTGGGAGAGCATAAAAAGGAAGTGCAGAGGGTGATTACAGGGCTCTTTCAGAGAAGGGAGCAGAGCAACCACTGAACTCTATAATCAAGAATAAAGAAAAACGAGTTCACCTCTAATTTTCTCTGTACTACAGCTTTTCTTATTCATGCTCTGAATTCAAGATTAGAATTTGTACCATCAAATTAACTGACAAGATTAAGCTTTTTTGAGATGTAGTTGTCTTAAGGCTAATACCACAAAAAATGAGGAAGGACAAAAAATAACTTGGATTAGAAAAATATATTGCCTGCACTCCTGTTTTGCAAATTAGTCAGATTTCTCTCTGGCTTCTGCCTGTTCTCTGCTATTGACTAGACTGCACAGGATAAACCTGCAGAGTAAATGAAAAGAGATACCACATGGAAGGGAAAAGGCAGCTACTTGGATTTACAACACTCTTTCCTCAATTCTCTTCCTCCTCTCTCCAAGAAACAAACACCACAAAAAGCCCAAAAAGCTCTTGTCTCTGCTCAGGGAAAGCCACCCACAAACTGACAGCCCAGCAGTGTCATTGCTTAGGTAGGTGCTGCAGGAAAGCACACACATGGCAGTGGGAATGCTCCCCAGAATTCTAAGGAGATGAAAATATGTTAATTTTATATAAAATTTTATATATGCTCTGCATTTTATAAATGCTAAAGAGATATTATATAGTACACCCATTCTCAATTGTGAACAGTTGAGATCTCCTGGAAGTCCACTTTGCTACCACATGTAGATCTGAGAACTGATGAAAGCAGCTTCATCCTTCAGCTGAGCAAAATATCGTCACTGAAAACCCAGCACAGTATCACTAAGCACAACTCTACACTTGAGTCACTTGGGCTATCAGATGTTTGGGTTTTTTTTAAGAAATAAGAAAGAGAAGTAAAATCAGGCATCTTTCTAAGCAGTTCTATGCAGTTCAAATGTTACCTGAAATGTGGTGGGGTTTTTTCTGTTCAAATTTAATATTTAGAACTATGAAATTCATGAGAAAGCACAATCTCCCTCGATATTTGGAGAAAATGATATTTTTATCTATATAACAACTTCTTCGCTATCACCTTAATTTTATGAGAAAACTTGTATTTGTGCAGCCACAGCAAGCTCTTGTAATAACTCTGTATGCTACATTGGCTTTTTTTATCTGTTTTTCAAATTCTTTCACATCAGGCTTTAAGACTTCTGAGTTTGTTGCTGTTGTTGTTTTTCCCCATAAATATATCTTAAACTGCATGTTCCTGACAGGGAACAGTTATTTGCCTGTCACAAAGCCACAGAAGTCTTGAATTCACCAAGTTGTTTGCAAAGTTATGGATATTTGTCCCCCCTATTGCGGTCTCTGCCTCCACACCAGTTTCTGACTCTGGGAGGTGACAGAGGGAAGAGGGATGAGAAGACTAATAACCATTGAGGCCCTCTGGAACCATTATCATCTTCTATTCCAATTTCCCTTATAACTTACATTACAGAATATAACCCATTATTTCCTACATCAGGCTTATAATGCTTAATTCAAATATCATTGCAAGAACCCAGTGCATTCATCTCTGAGAACCAGGAAATATAGCTGTTTAATGACATGAAGCCTGATCTAGAGCCCACTTATGTCAAATGGGAGTCTTTCAGCAGACTAATGGTCTTTGCTTAAGGGCCATCAGCTCCAATAAATCAGGAGAAAATTTTAGCTTTAATCAGACAGATCTTGAGAAGTTCATATAAACACACTCACTGAGTTGCCTTTGGCCATTCCTAAAAACTGGCAGCAGGGATGACCATGCTGTCAGCACTTTACAGGTGAGTAACTTCTCGGCAGCTGCGTAAGGTGCAGGCAAGAAAACATGCTCAAACTTAGTGGCACAAAGCGTGGTGCTACAAAGACATTGGCACTTACTTAACGCCAGAGACATCTGGGCAGTGTAGGTATCCTCAGGTCCAAATTACCATAATATATCTGACACCATCCCCAAGGGGGAACACCTCATCCAAGTGCTGGAATTGAGCTGCATTACATTATTTCATTGCATACAGAACACAGATGCTAATAAAGAATTTGCCTAACATAAGCAAGAAGTGTTATGCTGTGTTCATCAGACCATAGGTGCTAATTGGAAGTCAATATATTCATTTAGGAAGAGTGGGACTGATTCTTCCTAATGGTTTGGTAGCTGCCAACTGGCTTTGCATTATCCAAGTGCCAAGTCTCTGGCAGCTGTTACTTCTCCTTTGCCCTATGCTATGGCACACTTAACTTATGGCAGTGTTCTACTTGCTTGCACAAACTTGCCAGTTCATTTAATTATAATCAAATCTCAAACATTAAAAGGTTTTACTCTAATGTTGGAGAAAAACATGATGCAGGAGCCCTTTCCATGTTATCTACAAGCAAACAAGCACATTTGTCAGAGAGGCACCCATATGCACCGAACTTTACCAGCTTCTGAATTTAACTCCAGTTTGTGCACATCAGTACTTTTTTTTAATTGAAGGTCTAGCTCTTTAATCTATTATCTATCATCATTAGTGATTATTTTGAGTGTGAAGCAACATGCATTATTTTAAAATAGTTTGCTGATGTCAAAATACACAAGCTGTGGCATTAAATGGAAACAGTGAGCTCTCTGAAGTGTAAGAAACCTTCATTCAGAGAGGATCCTGCCACCCATATCAGAATTATAGTTAAACAGTACAGATCAATGGAAGCTCATGAAACTACCACGATAAAGTATGAAGCTGAGGGAACTGCCACGATTAAAGTCTCTGAGGAAGAATTTGCTGTATTTTATATTTATGTGTTCTACCCAAAATGCAGTTATAAACTCCATAAGTTCCACTTGGTACTCTTCAAACCTCACACCACATCTCCTCACTTCACATTTATCCATACTAGTAATAATTACCATAACGTTTAAAGTCAAGATAGATTTAAATCTTCCCCTTGTGTAGCTTTTCCAGCCCCCACCAATACTCACACATCATCCTTCTATTAAGCAAGCATTTTTCATAGCTTTGTGACCAAATTATTTTGTATAGTTAAGCTTTTAGGATCAACCATATTCCATTATATTTTATAATTGCAAATACAACAGTAACAGAAAATTCACTACCTAATTTTTGGGAGAGCTGCACTACTTCATGTATAGAGTATATGATCTTTATGTCCTTTAAAGAGTATGTCCAGTGGGATACATAAAATCCTGGTAAGAAACACCACAGTCTTTTACAGAACTAGAAAACTGAAGTTGAAATCGCATGGTCCTTGTAAGGAAGACCAAGCTATTCCTCAGAAGTGAAGTTACCAGCTTTCTAGGAAAAAGGTCTTTTGTAATATCAAGATCTATAAAAGATATAAAAGTCTATCATATTTACCCCAAACAGTAAACCTAACAAATCCAAACACTTTCTAAACTGAAGGAGTTTTATTTCTTCTTCTTGGGCAGATGAATAAAACTATATAGCTTTCAAACCATGCTGTTCATTTTACCCAGTCTTATTAAATAAAACAAACACTAAAACAGTCAGCTCACAGGTCAGATAAATTATTATAATAAAACCCAACCAGATGAAACTCATGCAAGAGAAGGCAATTCATAGTAACTTTTCAGGAGGTGAAAGAAATGCAGGAGGGTGTTTCACGTTAATTGCGTTTGCTGGGTTTTTTCTTGATACTTTATAATTATTTCAACTTCAGTTCTGGCAAGTGAATTCTTACATCCTGGGAATATTGCAGCACCTCCCTGCCAAAATCGACAGCAAACAAGATTTCTAAGATTCTGCCTCCCAGAAGTTATTTTCTTAGGGGAAATTTGCTTTTTAATTTACTATGCAATTTCTAAAGCTTTACTAATCAAGAACTAAAAATTAATACTGTAGAGTCTCATTAAAATATGGGTTTACATTTCATTATTAAATCAATACTAAGATTAAAACAGGGAGGCTCCATGGTTTTTTTTTTTGTTTTCTCACATCCAATGGATAGACTACAAAACCTCCAGGCTCATAGAGTTCTGGCCTGAAAAAAACAAAAAAACCCAAAAAACCAGGCCTGCTATGTTTATGGAACACTGGTAACACTCATCCTGCCCTTCCTTCCAGCTAAGTGAGCACTTTTAACTCGGGTATCTCCAAACCCAGTACTTTCTGACAACTTTTCAAATTGCATTAAGTTGACTCCAAAATGCATTGTTGACAATTGGTAAAAATTACGTTAAGCTGTGAATTTGCAGCATTTACAAACTTCAAATGAGACTCATCCAGAGAGAAGACAGAGGGAAATAATGACAGTTTCAGTATTTTAAAGTGACAAAAAGCCTAAGGCCAAGGACGATTTAGAGGAATAAAGAACAACTTGCTGTGATAATTACAGGTAACTGGCCAAGGTTTGAGATGGACCAGCTGGTTTCCATCCAGATTAGACATTTGGGATCCACCTTGATGACTGAAAGAAACAAGCTGCCATAAAGGTGACCTTTTATTGCAGTTACTACACAAACAAAACCAAACCCAAACAAGCAACAGAACAGAGATGTGCCCTTAACCATAAACCACTGCTTAACAAAAGAGCACCATACCCCTGCTAAACCAAAACATCTCAGTGAAATCTACAAGTTAGTCCATCTGCAGGTTTGCCCTCAAAACCAATTAAACCATTGGAATTAACAGAACAGAATCACTGATCTACTGAAATTATAAGAATGAATCTGTAGAAATTGCAGTGAGTTTAGTTATGAATCCCAATTTAAAAAAATTCAACAAATTTAATCTTTACCATGACAACAGCTAGATATTCAGAAAATGAGTTATTACCTAACTAATAAATCAACTTTGCAGTCAAATATGGCTTACACATTTTCATTATAGACTGGTGAGCAAGCCTTTCTTTCTAGGTGCAGAAAAACCTAGAGAATGTTTGAGCCAAAACCTAGGTATGCAGTAAATCCACCCTGAGTAGCAGAAGCGTTTGATGTGTCTGTTATGTCTACATATGCCTCCTACCATAAAACAAAACACAAGTCAATGCTTCTCTTTTACAAGATGATATTTAGGATGCTTTTTCTCTGGCAGCTGCGTCATATGCACATAGGACAGGAACCCATATCTATACCTGCTAATACGGACCGAGAAGGACTCGGCTTTTCCCCAGCTAACAGACCACAGGAGGTGACAGGCAGGAACTGGTGGTCTCCACCTTTCCCACTGCTCCAGCACCCAGCTCTGTTGAGCAGGTAACGGGCACTGGATGCCACCCCAGACCCAGCAGAACCCTGGGAGCTGGGGAAAGCTACTTGCCAGCAGTTCCTTGGTGCCACAACCACCTTGGCAATGGCAAAGGCCATTGGGAGGTATCGGAATTTGACTTGAGCCAGAGTAAGTAAGTGAGCTCATCCTTAGCAAGTGTCGGCTTGGAAAAAGCTACCTGAGCTTTAAAATTAAGAAAGCAACAGAAGTTTAGCATTCTGTAAAGCTCAGCAGTGATAAGCTTGCAGCCTCTATAGGACACGGGAAGGCTGAAATCATGTGATCACTTGTGGAGATGGTCGTATAACCATCTCTGTGAAAGATCATGAAATGACATTATGTCTGCAGTTTATAGAAAGTTTGAGCCAAAATCCTATTAAAATAACTGACTGAGAAAGAATCAGCAATAGCTGGCAGCTCAATATCCATCCATCAGAAAAAATGAAGAAAAACCCACAAACCAAATCACCTCATGACTACATACTAGCACAATGCCTACAAAAAGACAAACTACATTTATATTTAGGAACTGAGCTGTAAATCAAATCATTCCCTCTGACAAAATGAAATTTCCAGAATAAGTTATTTTAAAATTCCTATAGATGTAATATATTTAAGAAATAAAAAAAATACAGAGGATTTAAGGTGTCTTTTCTTATACATGCTCTCTTTATGAGTCAGATGGTGGAACTTGGTGCTAAAAAAAATATATAAAATTCTACATAATACAACAGGTTTATGCATCTTTAATTTTTGTCCTAGGATATTATTGGTTCCTATTGCAGTATGTCATATCAATGTAGATTTTATATGGCAAAGCCTGATGTGAAACATCATTTATAGGTAAAAGACACAAATAAAGTGACTCACATGTAATTTAAATTTAATACTGGTAAAATTATATCATCTACTCTGATACCGGAAAACAGACATGCCTTTGGTTTTGCTTTTGTTTTGGTTTACTATCTCACTATGTATAAGAAGAGAGAGAAAGGGAGAGAGATATCTACAGGTATACCAAAGAGACAAATTTCTATCCTTCCACGCCTACAGGAGACTTTACAGTAATTGCCCAGAAAATAGCTTCTTAAAGTAAATGCGAATTAATGTCCTTTAATTTATATTAACTATGGCACATCTTGAAAAACCAATCTGTACCACAGAGATTCTCAAAGATGTTTTTATATCCAAAAGAGATGATCAATGGGAATATTATTACTAACCAGTGTAGCTGATGCAACAATGACTACAGTTGCCCACACGGCACGTTTCCCTGAGTCAAATCAATTCAACTGGGTAAATCTATTTAAAAAAAAATTAACCAATGCTGAATTTTCCATATTAACTCCAGTTTATAAAAAGGCCATTTTACAAATAGTTTTGTGCAGTTACAAAACATTTTTTCTTTTTATTTTATTCAAGCATGTTAATTAATTTTAGCCTTAGATAGCGCTGTCACTTAAAATTTCATATCACTGGGGTCTATATCTATTTTTTCAATATCACATTCACAGGAGAAAAATTGACAAAACCCACCAAAATGTTAGAATGATAAAGGTTGTCAGGGTAACAAATTATGCACACAGGCAAAGGGGTAAAATATAATTATGCAGATGGTAAAATAAAAGAAGGTAATTTACAACTGATACAGAAAATTACTGGCACAATAAGCATATCCCATAAATCAGTTAGTTAACAACCTAATTTATAACTTTCTGGAAAACTGCAAAGATAAAACAGAGACCTAGAAAGGAATTTAAGTGCCTCATGTCTTTTCTTTCAGTAATGCACCTACTAAGGATAACATTAATAGATCAGCAGCACATTAAATAATTGATGCCACGTTATTGCCCCCCGCCCCTCTGCACTAATGAGCTATTACTTCTTGTAATGACTGAATCTCTTCAACAGAGAAAATAGGAAAGTTTTTGCAGTACAGAAATGGCAGAAGCTCATAGTTCTGAGATTATCAGATGGAAAAGCTATTCATTTTTCAAAACATCAACAAACACTTCTCAGGCCGGAATGAGAGAGGCACTTCTGTGCATTCTTACAAGTCCATTGGAAAGCACAATGGGAACTGAGACCTGTCTTCTCCCCATCAAACAAAAGGCACATCTGAGCATGCTTTTTTTGAAAAGCTACACAAAATTAACTGTGGAGAACAGCCCTTCAGCCCCACTCCCCCTCCCTTCTTTTTTCTTGTTTAAATAACGAGATACTTTGTGGGATAAAAATTAAGAAAATGGGGTAGCTCAGAAGGAATGAGCAAGGTCATGGTGGTTTCTGGACCCCTAACTTTTCAAATTACTCCAGCATGACATAAAAACACCTCTCCAAGTCCTATTAATTTAATGAAGACCTTATTCACAGGTCTAAATGTTTTTCTGTATCAAAAAGGAAAGGGAAAGGACAAGGATTATTTGTATAAATAAGGAGTAAGACGAGTAGTAAAGGTATTGAGCTGCAGACCAAATGCAAGAACATGTGGCATACACTTCAATGAGACAAGACAGCAAGGTGATGAGGAAAGATTATAAAATTTCAAGAAACAAAGTGATCATTTGTGTGGCACACTGATAATACAAAACAGTGGGTAGGCCTAATGCAGGAGTAGCTTTCTTAGGCAAAACCCACCAGCCTCCTGGTACAGCCAGGGACTGGGGCACACACCACTCTGACAAGGACAGTAAAGTTGTAGCATTTGCTGTAAGTAGGGAAGAAGCAGCCTTAAGAGTCTGTATTAAAGTTTCAGAAACAATCTTGGCAGAAATGAGTAATAGGTAACTACAAGGTCATTTCATTTGTGACATTAAGCCATTAGACTGATTATGTGTCCATCTGCTCTGCTTTGCAAATTGGCCTTCTGTGTTCATTAGCAACCATAAACCTGGATGTATTATGACACAGGCTAGGAAACACATGTACAAACAGTCAAGAGCACAGACCTGAGATCATTACAGCTACTTGGCGTCATAAATGCTAATGACTTTGAATCATACAATTAGCCTACTGGAAGTAAGCACCTTTAAAGCAAACCAAGTACAAGACCTACATCAAGAAAAATGGAATGTTCACTGTAAATATGCACAAACCCAAGGGATTTCAGTCTACCAAAACAGAGAGGGCTGTCAGCATAGAGAGAGCTTGGTGTAGTAACTATCCATCACCACCACAGCATTACCTGCCACTAGAGACAGCAATCATTTGGATCTGCTTCTCCTTCCTTTGCCAGCTCTTAACTGTGCTCCCTCTGAGCAGCCAACTGCGGCGACACAAGGGTGTTACAAAGCAGGCTCTTACCCTGCCCTGATACAGGATCCTCCAACAGGAGCTTCTCAAGTGCAGAACCTGCTCTCATGCCCCACACCACACTCTGCTGAGCTCTGGTCAGCTTCACCTTTCTTCATGCAGACACAGAAGCTCTGGGGTATGTTGGCATCAGCTCAGGGAGCCAAATCCATTCCTGGTATCATTACAGTAATGAATTTAATGAAGGTGCTTAAGATTAAAATGAATACAATGTTCATGTAGCTAGAACTCTGCTGCATGCTGAAGAAAGAGAACCCCCCAACAGCCATTTTACGGTTCATACATTATGATAGCTAATAGTTAAATTATTTACAGAGGGAGCACTTGTACTGTAACAGTATTTTTGTTAGCTATGTATTCATGTCAGGAGAAGCAAAAATAGTGTAGTCCTAATGGATACATTTCTATTCATACATTCAATGTTTTTCTCATTCTACCCTAAGGCTATCATTATATATGGAAATGAAGGAAATTATAATTATTCCTGTTGCCTCTCTGCTTTATTAATGTTTAATGATTTTTAATTTGAATTCTTTAATCCATCCTTTCATAAAAAGGATAAAGCAGTAATTCTTAAAAAGCCTTTCACCTCTTTTTTTCCCAGTCATCTCTTCATACAACAGATTTCAAAAGGACACGTAGGAATTTTGTTTCTGGTACATACTTTCCTATTTTATCAGTATTCAGAGAAGCAACTAAGGGCATGAACCTGCACCCATCACTAGCACAAGGAGTGATTCAATAGAGCACATATGCGTTTTTCTTTATAAGCAAATAATTATGTTGCTTCTTGTTCAACAAAGCATTTAGGCAAAAGCTGTTTACTGTGAGCTGTGCTCACTGTCATGAGTAATCTTTTTTTATTTAAATGGACTAATAAAGGTAGAAAACATACCGCCTAAGAGTGGTTTCGGAAGAGAACCCAAGCTTCAGGAGCTTTCCTTTGCAACAAGCCAAGAGAAAAGGGAACATAAAGATTAAGTTTGAAAGTCCATCATTTGCAGCCAGCTTGGAAGAGGGCAGAAGAACTTGGGAGCTAAACCCAGGCTGAATTAACTCTTTAACCCAGAAATTGCTGCCTGCTGAGTTCCCTGTTGAGCATCAGAACCAAAGCCTTCCTAAGGTCTCTCTACACATCTGCTGTCCTAATTCTCACAAACTGAACTAAAATCCCCCAGATCTATATACCTAGGCCTGCCACCACTGTCCCTTCACACACTAGTCTCTGGGGTTGGCATAAGCATCTGCTTAGGCTAGTCCAGATCCAGCTGGGAAGCAAACAATTGAAAAAATAAATCACCCACCACCCCAGCTTAGGAGCTGAGATACTTCTGAACATTTCACCGGTCTTCCCTAAATACATAGCCCTGAAACATTCCTTGTACAGACCAGGCATGAACTTGAAGTTACAGTGGCATATACACCCCAAATTACTTGTTCTCCTGGAAGAAGTGATATTTGGGTGATGCACACAGAACACTAGAGCATAAAGGCATTTCTAGTGTGGAATGTACCCTGCAATTCCTAGGGGTACTTGACACAAAACAATTGCCCGGTCTTTTGGAATTTTTTTTTTGTATTTCAAAAATTTTGAATCAAGGCAAAGTTTTGGAATGAATCTCATCCAGCAAATTAACAAATCTCATCAGCAAGTAAGCAAACTGCCTTTTGCCTGGATACAGGAGCCATGAAGTATGAAGACAGGTCTTTCTGAGTCCAAATGTGAGTGGCCAGGAGGAGGACACTCCATCTTCCAACTTCAAAGGAGGAGATACCCAGAACAGAGGCTGTTTTTAACAGGCAGATCAACTTCCTCCAACAAATCTCTGTCAGGACATTTATTTGCAAAAATTCAGATGTTCTGATTCATCCGTCTTTCCCACTGGAACTGTTCCATTATGTATAAACACCCACATATTTGTTTATATAAACATCT
>JAOXNG010000002.1:5890570-5906531 GCA_028566535.1 Scolopax minor
GGAAAAAAAAACCTGTAATATTCAAAGGAACTTTTTTTAAACTTATGATCCAATAAGCTGGACAATAGCATGAAAGCCACCATCTTTTCATGTGATTACCAGGACAGTAGGATTCATGGGGGAGAACAGGCTCTCATATAGCCAGAAAAATACCCTTGAAAACATTTAGGTTATCGCTTCAAAGCCATGACAACATTTCAGGTTTCTAAGAGGGTTAGTTTACTAGTTTGCAACCCCAGACTCCAGATTTGTACAAGCTAATTAACAAGGTGTTCTTAACCACATTTCCAAGTTGAGTCTACAAAATACTCTGAAAATGAAACGGAGCTCATCAATCATCTGTACATTCAAGTGTATTTCAAAGACCAAGAAATCAGGCTTCCAGAATGACTGCTCTTCTTTGTTTCTATAATGAGTACTTCAACTTCTGGCATTTACAATTGTAATTTTTATATGATTCTCATTTGAAGACTAACAAACAAGCACCCTTGGAGAGAAGACCAATAGCAACACTTCATAAACATGAGAAAACCTCACTACAAAAGCCTGTCAATAATGGTGGCAGCACAGTCTCACAAGGGTCTGGTCCTCAAGTGCCTTTGCACATGCATTACCACCATTAGCTCTGGAGAACACACATTCACATCTGTTTTTTTTGTAAGGGGGCCTCATCTACCTGCCCCCCACCTGCTTTGCAGCTCTCCCTGCACAAGGTTGCAGACCACCTGACATACTGCAGATGCTTTGCTTCACTGAATTTCACTGAATTTTTAGAGTTGGAAGCAACCATAAAGATCATCTAGTCCAATTCCTCTGCTGAAACAGGACTGCCTAGAGCTACAGCATGTTACTCAGGACTACATCCAAGCGGGTCTTGAAAATCTCCAAAGGGGACTCCATAAGCTCCCTGGGCAGCATGTTCACAGTGAAGTAGTTTTTGCTCATCTTTGAGTGGAACCTCCCACATCCCAATTTATGCCCGTTACCCCTCATCCTCTCACTGGCAACCACTGAAAAGAGTCTGGCTCCCTCCTCCTTCAAACCATCTTTTAGATACTTACAGGCATTATTAAGGTCTCCCCTCAGCCTTCTCTTCTCCAGACTAAAGAGTCCCAGCTCTCTCAGCCTTTCCTCATAAGGGAGATGCTTCAATCCTTGAATCATCTGCTCTGAATCTGAATCAGCTGCTCTGCTTTGCCAGGGCTTTCCCAGGTGAAGCCAGCAGCACACTGGCCTGCATTAGCTTGGAAGAATGATTAGGGAGTAATCAGAATATCTCAGAATGCATACTGACCTTCCTTACACCAGGAATTAAACGGGTGGGCTCAGCACAGACGGAGTCCTGTGCCTGCCTGCTCCCAGTTGAAGGTTATGGCCACTCTATGCCTGATTGACCCAGCTGTTCTATGCTCCTGGATGAGGCAACGGCAATGAACCATCCTTTTTCTGCCTTAAAAAAAACTGACAAATATCAATTGTATTTATGTGTTATAAAAACTGAGGAAGCTGGTAAGTCTCCATCTAGGAATTTCTAAGGGGCCTAAGGTAACTACATATCCATTCAACACTGAATTTCAGACAGATTTAGACCCTTAACTCCTTTAGGTCCATTTGAAAGTCCCAGTCCAAAACTAACAAAATGCAACAATCAGCAACATAAGCAGTAAAAGTAAATTGAAAACAGTTCAGCCTTAACTATCATGCATCTAAAATTTGCATTAACAAACATATAGTTTAATCAAAGTGAAAGTATGCCTTTAGTGTTGGTATTATTCTCATTTCCCAAAATACAGCAATATAGCTGTAGTTTAAAGCAAGTGTGTAAAGATAACAAATTACATTCAGACAATTTTTCCAGTCACTTGAAATGCCAGACATATTAAGTGAAAAAAATATTCTTTCAACTGTTTTTTGTGTCTTGTGAAATGTTCTGCTTTGTAATTGGTCTTTTTTTTATAGGCATTATTTATAGCATAGAGTGAAGGTACTATGATGTTCTGAGGATCTGCTGTAGTGCACAGCGATTATATCTACTTTCTTCTGCTGCAATAGTTAAAAAAGTTTACCGTCTCTACCCTACATCATTCTCTTCAACACCATTGGACTTAAATCATGCATGGGGTAAGAATTTAAGATTGCTGAGGAAGAAACAGAGTGTTATGATCATCTAAATTAATCTTTTTTTAAGTTGCTACTGCCTTGCCAAAATACTTCAGCAAAAAATTGGATCCAATTATTTTCTTAATGGAGTAGTTATCAACAATAGGCAGCATACCAGACAAAACACAATTTTTCTAACCTTTGGGCTTCCACTCACCACCTAATGGCTAAAAGTTTCTCTGTACTCCTTTTATTATTATTATTATTGTTAGCACCCACAATGTGGATTCTAGTAGAAGAAATGAAGTCAATTTTGCTAGTGATACATGAAGCAAATGAAAATATACTGTAATTTTCTATACCTGCAATATATTTGGGTTTGGAAGGGTGACTATTGTGAAAAAATATTTATGTTTTTGCAGTGAATTCCAAATTATTTTTATTTAGTGAAGCTTTCTACATAAACCCTGACATAATAGGAAATATTTCTCAAGTTTTCTCTTTTAAATAGATGGGTTATATATTGTGAATTCCACAGCAGTGATGTTTGCCATCACATGATCAAGCCTTAACAAGAATATATTTTTCAGACAATATAGTCCATAAAATTATGGTGGCCATCCACAGTGGTAATATGCTTTTTGTCAAGTGGTTCAAATATCTTAGGAAAGTAGAATGTGTTTGTTACAAGATTAAAGGAGCCTGTAGGATAATGATATTTATTTCCTTATCTAATAAGGTGAAAGGTTTTAGTGTTGAATGTTTTATTCTATAAATTCTGTTTGATGTTAAAAATCTTAAGATGGGATGCTTGAGAACAAAGTAATAAAGCCTTTTGAATTCCACATAAGAAAAATGAGCTGGCTGTAATAAAAGAAATAGTTTGCATACCCCCACAGAGAGAGAAAGAGAGGACTTCATGGACTAGATTTTCACTTTGGCTGAATACACTCAGTTCCCCAGCAATCACTGATGTAAACAAGTTGAGAACAATTGGACCCTGTAACAAAAGTATAGATGAAATTATATTTAGTCTGGATGTTGTCTCCCTGTGCTTTCTTTCAGTTGAATGTAAGATAAGGATCACATTAGAAGAAATATGAGCTTTGACACTAGAAGAAATATGGCAATCAGATTTATGTTAAATGGAAAAAACAATTTATAGAAAATAATAGTAGCTGATGTTAATCAATCATTCCTGTAAGGCTCGTGGCTCTGTATGACTTGAAAGTTGAAAATAATTTCAAGTTACTTGGCTAGGAACATGCTATTTTCACACAGCAATTCCATTCAGCTAGAGAACAGGGGCTACATTCACAACGTGTCTTGGGTGTTCTAACATTAAATATTTCAAACCTTCACTTCAAAGTATCAGGTTTTCCAGCAGAAACTGCAACTGTAATGTGAATAAGACAGTAAAATTTTGGTTTCCAACAAAAGTTGCACTTTTTCAATGCATACTCCCCAAACCCTGGAAAGTTTATCAGAACAGGCTGTTCTGTCAAAGGGTCTTACTTTGAGTTTTCATTTCTCTTTTCTTGCCTTAGAATGATATTAAATTTACCTTTCTACATTTACTTTAAAAAAAATTCATTTTCTGAAGCTGTTTTCCATTGTGATGCATCTTATTTCAGATATGGCTTACTGAGCTAGCGAAACTTGTCAGTAACTGTCAGTGAGAGAGGATTTTCCTTATTAAATTGGGCAGCACAGAAAGGTATTTACAAACAGATATTTCATTTAAAGTCTTGAATCACCTTGAGAAGACCCCTGTACCTTTTCACCAATGACACTCATAGCCAAAGCATCTCACTTTCTGAGATGTGAGTCTCAACCAAGTTACCTGCCTCAAGTACACAACCCAAATCCTTCCTGTAGCAGACATTAGGTTAAAAACAAAGCACACCACCAGTATCTGTGATGCTATTATTATTTGCTCCCTCTATTTGGTATATGTTGGATTACATGCTTTGTATGGTCTGTGTAGCAACCAGCACTGATGTTGGAACTGACTGCATTACCACAGAACAGCTGGGGTTTGTGAGAAGTGTCCATGGTTTACATTTGAAGATGGCAGCTCATTGGGCTGAGCTATATCCAGGTTCCAGGCTGGGTGATCACTGGCCTCACTCCATTTTACTGTAGGTGTCATTCTGCTTTAACACATCTACTTTGAATGACATCTTTTATTACTATCTTAAACCAGACCTACTTCCTGATGAGGAACCACAGTGGTTACTTACAGAACTAGTGCTGAAATTTTGCTCAATTTACTCTGTGGGTAAAGCTCAGTTCTCCAGCTTTCCATTTATCACAACTCTTTTTTTCACCTCAACAGAGAGCCATTTGGTAGCCCAATTCTAAACTTAACAAAGCTACAGTTAATCAAAAATAGCTTTTAGCTAGTGAACAATCTTTCTCATCCCCTAGTCTATTTTTCCCTAAAATAAAACACCTACTGAAATCCAAAAATTTCAGAACTAACAAACCCTTGTTTCCTACTTACCTGGGTTTCATAGTTGGTAGGCTGGTGGAACAAGCTCTTCCTGAAGCTTTTCCAAGGTTTAGGTACTCATCATCTTTCTTTCCAGTGTGGATTCTACAGGTAATATGGTGTGTGTTTGTGCTATATCCTCATTTCCACTTCCAAAGAGGAAGAGATTTTCCTCCTCTCCTGCACTATCATTTATGCTGATGAAACTTCTAGGGATCATGCTTCTACACAACTTGATATAAACTGGTCAAGAAGTTCAAAAATTCATTTGGGGAGGGGGAATGCATACACACAGTAGGAAAAGATACACTGCTTCTCCACAGGAAAACCAGACCAACAATAAACCTGTAAAAATATCCTGGAGAAAAACTTCTTTGCAGGTCCCTTTTCCTCAAGCTCTTTATATCTTTGTTTCACTCTTTGGATGACCATCTGACCTTTTTTGCCTACTTTCTTTTCTGCATCTGGTATTTTTTCCTTTCTGTCTGTTCTTCCCACTTTTCCTTTCCACTCTTTGTCTCTTTTCTCTGCATCAAAGTGGGGAAGGACATTTGAGCATTATTAGTTTGGGGACCTGCAGGCATATATCACGTTGTGGCAGACATCACAAAAAAGCAAGCACTTCAGCTGATCCCCAGGACTGACTGCTGGCATCGGCGCCCAGCAGACAAGAGCTGGAATTTTCAAAAGAACCTTGTCCTGCTGAAGATGCTGACAGCCTGTCAAGCGGAGTGCTCACTAGCACACACATGGCACTGAGGCAATACAGATTTTGCCAGTCCACGGTGCCATTCTGGAAAGGTCAAAAAAGTAGTTTAGAATTTCTGTCCTGGCTTTTATCAGCTTTATTTTTGTCTCTATTGGGACACTGAACACAACTACAATAAATTACTGTCCATTTTGATAGACGAAATACTATACTTGATCAAAATGCCATTTAAAAAATGCCCTGTTTCAAGTCATTTCAAAACAGTTCCGAAATTCTTACTACCCTAATCCAAGCTCAGGGTTAATTTAGTAAATTCAGCCTCCAGCATTTCTAACATCCATCCCCAGCATTATCACTTTGTTTTTAGGGGGGCAGAGCTAGTAGCTTTTTATGTGTTAATTTTTCAAATCTAGATGCCTTTTTATGTCATATTCCTATCACATTCAAAAATCTACAACACTCAGGATAAATCTACCTAATGAAGTCAATGGCGTTCTGCCAGGTGCAAAACAGTGCAGAATTTGTCTCCTTGTTCTCATGATGGAGTGCTCCGTCAGCAAGAGAAATCGCTGCCTCGCTTTGGCAGGAACTCTTGGATGCTAGTGCATATATAATATACCCTTTAAGACGACTGCGGTTCAAGAATCTTCATGAAAGATTATTTGCTTTAATTAACAAAAACACCACATCGGCAGCTATAGCATATCCTCGAAGACAAGCTTAAAATGCAGTTGAAGTCATTTGCTGAAAATAGGTTAAGCAAAGGCCTTCCTGTAATTCAAATTTATAAAATAACTTGCTACAAGAGCTCCCTTTACCAGGAGAGAAAAGCACCAGAAGGGCAAGTTTCAAGAATGTGCAGAATCAAAGACTAGTTGACGTTGGAAGGCACCTCAGGAGATTGGCAAATCCAGCCACCCTGCTCAAAGCAGGGTCAGCTTGAGCAGATTGCTGAGGGCCACGGCCAGTCAGGTTTTCAAATATCTTAGTTTACTAAGCAGGAGGAGACTTCAGGATAAGCTCAAAGACTAATTTTCTAAAGTGTTTCAAAACTTTGAAATGTTGACATGTCCCCTGAAAGACTAGTTTCTGAAGTTTACAACTTACACTTTACATTTGCATCTTAATTGAACCTCTATGCTATCAGTTACTAATGAACTTTAGTATAACTGTAAGCAAATAACATCTTTTATCTTCAAAGACATAGTACATAGTTTTGGAGAAGTGATTTATAGCTAAATGGGTTAAGTCTGTATAGACAACATTCTGATGAAAATCTCTCTTCATGGATTCCTATTAAGCTCTATTTGAAGAAATAAATCTAAGCTTTCTGAAAAACAGGCACAAATAGATACATAAATTATTCCCTTTAAAATAGAAGAGCTTGACTTTTTAACATTTCACAAAACAATTTTCTCTGGCCAGAGTTGAGAAAGATTGAAAAAGAGTCCTGGTTTGCCCTTGTTCCATAAATCTGTACATTACTTCACTCCAAACAATGGGAAAGGCTCAAGTGCTTCAAACAAAACCTTTACTGGGGCTGAAGCAGCCCATGTTAAGACAGTAAGTTCCCAGTCCCAGAAGGTTTTGGTGAGCAGAGTTTGATATAGTGAGTACCACTGGGTAAACCTCTGTGGATCAGCGCAATGACCAGAGTGGAGGTGCAAAATTTAAAGTTACTATAAAAAGCTGGATGCATACCTTATCTTGAAATATGATTTTATCTGCAGAGGTGCAGCTCAGAAATGCTTTTTTTTTATAGAGCCACAGATAAAATCGAGGCTGCTTAGTTTTACCTTCCCCTACAGTACGGTGCGTTCTCTATGCTCTGGTTATATGCGTGGAGCAAAAAAATGGCATAACTGGAGCGTGCAAACCAGATCTGACGTATGCCACACTGATCTTATTTCACCTTGATAAACGCCTGACAAGTGTAATAAATAAACCAGACCACATTAATTGCTTTTCTACGTCTCCCAAAATGCATGGAACTTATTCCTGAGAGAGTTTGATTCTTCCAGCTAGAAAGAAACAAACAGCAGTCAGGATTTCCCACCAGCCTCCCAAATTGCAGCCTCCCAAATTGCAAACACATGTACAAGATCTAATGAAGGAGCATAAATAATCTTTGGAAAACTTCAAAAAATCTACACTTCCCAAAAATTCATCTGGCAGAATAACAACATTAATTAGGGCTCAGAAGATCTTTAAAATACCTGGAAAGATTAAGCATTTGACCTTGGGAACAGGACAGGTACTGCCAAAAATCGAGGACATTTAAAATTCTCTGCTCAGGAACCCCAGGATATTAGTACAGAGTGTGTACGTGTACATGCGTGTAGAAATTATATTTGACACTACCATTCATTAGCAATACACTTCACTACCTCTCTCAGCTTCACTCTCTTACACAGAGTTCTTTGGGGCATGGACTCTTTCTCACTATACACAGGAGAAGCCCTCAACATAAAACTGGGCCTTGACTGTAGACAGGACATCTGTCTGCTGATGTGATGTACACTAATTCAATACTAGTAAGACAGGATTTACATAACTTTATAAAGAGCATCAATTCAGCTATCATTAAATAACATCAATTCTTATATTAGTAGAATGAAATAAGATATAGAAATCTAATATCATCTTCCTAAAATTTATTAGAGCACTGATATTGGTTTATGATTAAAACTTAACATCACTTAATGCCTTGGCATTACTCATATTATTTTCCAATCTAGCAATCACAGTAAGACTTTCCAGTCCACCCAGACAGAGGATTTATAGCAGGCAGTGGAGAATATTAGTTTAAAATGTCTTTCAAAACATTTCAGATATGGTTGTACAATACAATGGATCTTATTTTCTTCTTTATCTGTTTGCTTATTCTTTCTAGATTAAGAAAACATGATCTTAACTTTTAGACACGACTGCACATTTCTAGTGCTCTCCCCCAGAATGGCTTCCTTCCAAATCACTCACATTCCTTCAGACTGGTAAGTCATGATTCCCAGGGCAATGCAAAGGAAAAAAATATTCTGGTCCTTTTTTCCCTCTCCACGTGAGAACAGGTATCTATTGTAATGTCAATTTTCATTCCAATATAGTGACAATTGTTGGCAGGTTTTTTTTTCCATGAAATATGCCCTTTATCTTATTTAGATGCTTTATATAATTTGTCCAAATTGAGATTATTTCACCTCTCTGGACTTCACAATTACAGCTTCTTCTTCTACCCTAATAAATTTTAACATCTTTCTATCATCAAGTGACAGGTAGGTTGAACACTCTTTCCTGAATAAGAAATTTCATCCTGAAAATTTTGGGAATCCAGGAGCCAGATGGTGTCTTTATCTCATTGATATGTTACTTTCTGATCTGAGAAAAAAACCACCAAGTTTTTATTTTCCTCAGCCCTGAAAGTGAGTTCTTAATCTATTGCTTTTTTTTTTTTTTTAATGAGACAGGTCTTTGGTAATAGCCTCCTCTCAGACAGAATCTTTCTAAGCTTTTTTTGAGATGTAGGAACATTTTCCTGCTCCTTCTGCCTAGAAGAGGGTTTAGGTCTTCATGCTCTATCAGTACGAATCAGATCTAACCCTCAGAAGTCGGTGTATCCATACCCCTTTACACTATGTGAGGAGCTGGCCCAAGGTCTTAAATTTATGGTTACTTTGAGTTAAAGATGCTTTTAAAATTAATCACCTAAAGCTTTCAGCACAGAAAAACTCTTTATCCTTTTTTTTTTATTATTATTAGGTGTCATCCTTCCTCCAAATGGCAATTCTAGTGAAATTTATGTCTTCTGTCCCCTTAACTGCATTAATTAGTAGTAAGCAGTACTGGATGTGTAAAGCATTCTTTGTCTTAGTAAACCAGGATCCCCCATAATCCTCTCCTTTCTCCAGATCCATCTTGCACCTCCCCAAACTCTGGCTATGACTTAAAAAAAGATTTTATTTTTTTTTTTAAAGCATTTCAGGAATTCTGCTTGCTTCTGAGATAAGTTATTCTCAAAATATTGTTGACAGTCTTGATGTACTCCTCTGTTACCCTCTGCGTTAATTCCCTGAATAAGCTCCTGAAAGTGAGGACTATGAGAACACTCTGAAAACCTATTTTTAAAAATTATCCCAAAATCACAGAATCATAAAACCCAGTTTGGAAGGGAGCTCAGAAGGGCTCTAGTCTGTCCTTCTGCTCAAAGAAGAGTCAGTTTTTAGGTCAGACCAGGTTGCTCAGGGCTCTATCTAGTTGCATAATGGGAACTTTCAAGGATGGAGGCTGCACAACTCTCTCTGGGCAACCTGCTTCTTTGGTTGTGACTGGGCTGTCCTTCTGGGGAAAAAGGTTTTCCTTTTAGCCAGACTGAACCTCTCTTTTCCAATTTACACCCATGGCCTCTTGTCCTCCCACTGTGGAAGAGGCTCTGTCTTCTTTTCAGCCTTCTCCTGTGTTCCAGTGGGCTGCTGTTAGGTGCTTCCAAAATCTTCTGAACTCTAGGCAGAACAAGTCCCACTTCCTTAGCCTCTCCTTACAGGAAAAATTCTCCCATCCCCAACCATCTTCAGGCCCCTCTACTGAACTTGCTTTGGTTTAGCAGCATCTTTCCTGTATTGAAGGGCCCAGAACTGGACAGAGCTTCCAGGTGCAGCCTCACAAGTGCCAAGCACTTCCTTCAATCTGCTGGCTCTGCTGTGGTCTGTACAGGATGCTGCTGGCTGCATTTGCTGCCAGGGAGCACTGTGGGTCATGCCCAGCTTGCTGTCTGCCAGGACTCCCAGCTCCCTTTCAGCAGAGCTGCTCCCCAGACAGGCAGCCCCAGCCTGTATCATCGCTCCAGGTCATTCCTTCCCAGCTGTGAGGAATTTGCATTTGTTCTTCTTCTCTTGTGCCCTTGTGCTTCTCATTTGGAAACTTGATGAGCCTGCACTCTTTGCCTCCTCCAGGTCATTGACAAAGATGCTGAAAAGAACAGGTTCAGCAGGTGCCCCTGTGGTACACTTCTCATGGGCTTCTGAGTGGAGTACGTCCCATTAACCTTCTGAGCCTGACCATATGATTAGTTGTCCACCCATGCAGACAGTAACATCCTAACTTGCAGACAGCAATACTGTGGGAGAGTGTTGGAATCCTCACTACTGTCTTTAGAAAATGATTGTATTTAGCAAATTTTGCGTTTGGAAAAATACAGCACAGAGAGAACTTTTTATGTTTCACAGGTGACTTTATAAAATGTTCTTTTCCCTCCAGTATTTGCAATCCTACCCTGCCTTCAGTCATTTTGATAAACTGTAGACCTAATTTTGGTATCAGAGCAGATCTCCATTGCAATAACACCACTAACTGTCACAAAATCTCTTAGGATTTATGTCTATGTAAGTGGTATCAAGCTCTAAGTGATAGTCAAGCTCTAACCCTTTCCCAGCTAGGTGACTCGGGGCAGGAACACTTTATCAGTGCTTTTTCTCCAGGCATGTTGACAGGACTATGCAATGTTTAATTCATGGTGAAATAAAAATATTCTGATGAGATTTGGGGCTGGATGTATGTACGTTTCTTTGAATAAAAAGTTTTGAGGAAGGCGTTAGAATGCTTTTGATATGACATGTGCAGATCAGAAGCGATGACAGCTGTGATTCCTGAGCAGTCCTCCGGCACTTGCCGTTGTTTTAGTTGCTCTGTTTCCATATTGCTAGTGTAGTCAAAACCAATTGTTTCAATTAGCCCTTTAGAGTAAAGCCATGTCAATGTCTTGCATAAATACAATGATCCCTATAGCAATATGTAAAATGTCTCTTTTCACATCTCACAGCTTCTATGGTGACTTCTGCAGTTTTGTAATTAAGTCTAATTAAGTAGACTTATGGAGTTACACTAATGGTTATGTATAAGTACACGTCCCTCACAGCTATTTGTTCAAGGCATTCTTCATATCATTTAACTTGCTTCAATTATGCATATTATATTTTGCCTACTGATGTTTTTGCATGGTAATTTTATAAAAGTAAACGTGACCTACAGGATTTTCAATATTATTAACTTAAGATCTAAAGAGAATTGACATACAACTTAGTTTCTTTCCACTACTTTTTAAACTCGACTGCTGTTAAAATTTCTACTTGAACATAAAACTTATTTCATTTGTACTTTTAATTATACCAGAGCAGACACAAGATAATAAGAAAATAGATGAATTTTAAATAAACATTCTTCTATAATTTCATAAAACTACAAAGTTTTGAAAAGGAAAGTTTTAGAAGGGCCTTTATACAAAAAGAAGGTCATTATCTGAGGCTACAATTCAACATAAGAACATTAAAGCATATTTCTTGCTGTAGTCACACAAACTGTATTTTGAAGACAATAAATTTACCAAATTGCCTATCTTTGCTCTTCAGGAACTCTGTTTATACAATGTAAAGTTGTAGATTCAAGAAATGTTAAACTGTTCAACCTCAACTTGATGAGGTAGCTTGAAGGTTTCTTTCTTATCTTTTTTTGCTTACTTGAAACAGTACATTTTTTCCCATCAGAAAATTAATCCAGTGTTCACTTTCTCGATGTAGACATGTCCTGAAAATAAAACACACAATGCCCAAAACAACATGCAGGTTTACAAATGTAAATTCTCAATCTTCAGCCACACTTTAGCGTTATGAGTATTTAATTTCTTTTGAGCCTGGATTCAGCAAACGACCTAAACCAGTGAAAGCAACCCTGATAAATATTATCAGCTTGTTACTTAGTGTAATCCTGGATTTAGGACTTTCTATTGATGCAAAACACATAACCCATCTGTTGGCTCGGGGGAAGCATCTGTAACACCTCATTATGCTCCAAACTGCCCAGAGTGTTTGCAGCGAGAACAGAGTTCTGCTATACATTTTGTGTGTAGAAGACACAACATATGTGAACAGCATGGGATTTTTAACAAAACTATGTTATGTCTGGAGACAATTAGAATATGTAGAATGTATATCACTTATGAAGGCTTGAGCAAGAGCTGTGGTTAAGGACTACAGAGACCCAGATGAAAATCCGGCAGCTCATTGCCTATAGAATGTCCAGGAGACTCTATAGAGAAGATAGCCTACAGATTGCCAGCACGGTGGCAATGCAGGGGAAATTCCCAGAGGCCATAAAATGACAAAGGACCTTATTGAGAGGGTGAAAAACCACACAGACCGAGGTGGCACATCTGAACAAACACCCGCTTGTCGGGAAGTAGAGTATTAGCATGAGAGCTGACAGAAAGAGAGAGACAGAGAGAAAGCTGTCCAGTGTCCTGAGGTAGATCCATCTAGACCTCCTCCAGAGGACATTCTCCCAAAAGACTGAAAGACTTTTGAATGTAAAAATAACTTATTTTGTCTCAATAAAACTAGAATGTTTCCTTTAAAATAGAGGAAGTCCAAAGCAACTAAAAAGGACATGAAATGAAGTATTTACACAGAGCTCTTTGCAACTCAGTACCTTTCTGAGTAGCAGCACACTGTTACCAGACCTCTTCAGTCCTGAGCAGGTCTGTCTAGCAGCTGAGTCCTCTCCTGGCAATCCTGCAGCATTTTTGCAGGACATGCAGGCTCTTGACTTCCTGCTGTAACGCCCTCGCTTGCCAAACCTTGCTGTTCCACAAGCTCCTTCCCCCAACCACGCTCAATGGCTCTCCACTATCGCTTTATCTTCACTGCCCCATTGTACCCCACCTCATCTCATCTTCTTAGAAAAACATAGCATACCTTGTGAAGACTGGGTAAAGCAAGTATGATCTGTCAAATCTGGTTTGTTTTCTATTATAGGATTATTGCTGACTTGAGTAATTTAACATCCCAAAAGAGCCAAAGAAATCATGAGATTCCAGAACGAGTAGGAGTGACAGATTTCTGAAACCTAGACTTGCTGGACACGGTCTTGTTCTCTCAGGGCCTAAACTCTCCACATCACTGAGGTGAAACGAAGAAGATATGGGTTACATGGACACAGAATTCTTGAGGTTTTATCAAAGAGAAGCCAAACACTCATTAAAAGAATTCAGTCTTAAATGCCAATATATACATAGATGAGTAATCTACATCAGGGGACAAGTTAACGTGAACTGAAATTAAGAAACAGATGCATGAAGAAATTGAAACAAGCTGGTATTAAAAATAAAATAAAAGGCAGTAGAGGAAAGGGGAAAAAAGGCAAGACTGCTCATAAGAAAAAGAAGAAAACATAAACCTAACACTTCCCAGATCAGCACTTAAATACCAGTAGTCTATCAACTACACACCTGTTCTCTGCACACCCCTGCTGAGCATATGAAAAAAAAACAATTTAAAGAATCAGTAGTGAATGTGTAAATTGCAGGCCTATCCATCACAGCTACGGAAAGAGGAGCAAAAGAAACCAATAAGCCTTTGTTTCTGAACACACAGACACATACACACAACCTGCCACATCTTTTGCTGCTGTTGGTGTGTATTGAGTGTCATCCAAGGAATTAAAACAGTAGTGTTGAAGTGATGCTGCAGTGCCAGAGAACCCACATTTACTGTCTTCATTTTTATGTGTTCTTTTTATTATGTGAATACTGTCCATATCAGATGCCTGAGCATATGGAGAGCAATGGCAGCAGAAGTTATTGCTACTCTCTGGTCCCTGCCTCAAACACAGATTCAAAGCAGCCAATAGGAGGAGGATAGATGCCACATTTGCTAGCAGTTGATGGAATGGCAAGTTTTAATTTTAATTTCTTAAACCACCATAAAAGGGGCTCCTTCAGTTCTCAGGAGATGCCAGTGGTGTTGCCTTCATGGCTGGTCATTTGTCACAGGCCTAGTGTAAATACTTAGGGCAGGGTTTCCACTTCTGGATTCCAAGCTAGTGGCAAGAAGTTGTGGTTTGTAACAGATCACACAGTGAGAGTCACACACAAATGGATGTTTGAAAGAGTGAAGTCACAAGTATTTAATTCCCCTTTTTATACAACTTGCCCCTAAAACTGGGAGCCTGGGGCAAAAGTTCAAAATAAAGACAGTGACAGTGATGCTTTTAAGCTTGAGCCTTTTATACTCACACCACTAGTCTGCACTTTCTTGGACAAAAAAATTCCCTCTTCAAGATCAAAAAATCAATTTAAAGATCAAAATGTTTAAAAATAGAACACAAACTATAAAAAATTGTGACTGTTGTTCTTGTAGGTGTTAAGGTTGCTGTATTTAGACTTAAGAGGTAAAAATCTATGTTCTTCATGTAGAATTATGAAATACTTCTTATAGAAGCACTAAGGAACATCATTTTGCTAAACTTATTTGACAAATACTTGAATGCATAACTCTGGATGACAGTTATGCAACTTCCCCAGGCTTATATACAGCTAACAGTTTTCAAAGGATGCAAATAAGTAAGCTTTTCAGATTAATTCAATCCTATGTGTCAATCATCTAAGAAATGATTTATACCTTAGGGGGAACAAACACTAAAAAAGTGCCACCCTTGGTGTGTTCTACTTCATTTTGTTTTGTTTACTGCCTTCGCTGTCGGTGTCTTACGGATGATATTGTTCATTTTGGTATTTTTAAAGCACTCTTTAATATCTGGCATGTGACTGCCCTGCAGTGAATAGAAGTAAAAAGCTGTCAGTTTGATAGGCTTGCTTAGAGATTGCTCTTTCTCTGTGCTGTCATTGTACGGGAGATCTACAGAGCCACAAGAAAGCCACAGAAAAAACTCCTTAGTGATGGAACAACTCCCTCCATGCCATTATTACCGTTGGTTTTTATTGTATTACTGTGAAGCTCCATTGTACTGGGGGCTGTGAAAACTCAGAACAAAAGTTTGTTCCTGATACAGAGCCTACACATGAAATTAGCTTCATATCACAGATCCTGGAAGAGCACAGGAAATAAATTAGCAGGTGTGGGAGAGAGCTGGAAGGCCTGCCTTGCTACTCAGCATTAGCTGCATGTCAGGCAAAGGCCATGGTTTTTAATGTAAAGCCCAGTCAGAGGCTGACTGTACAGAGATTCTGCTCCAGCCATCTGTGGGTGACCAAGGGACAATCCAGGCAGCAAAGCAGGCAATAATCATTGGGAAAGCTGAATTGATCCACTCTACAACTCTAATGACTGAGAAACCCCAAATACATGCACATCTTTTTCCACTAACACAAAGCTGATGGTGTAGATTCAGTCCTTCTCGGCCCCCTGACATTTATAATACTATAAACAGCACTACTGGAATTGACCTCAGGAGATCATCTCAGATATCCTCCTGCTAAAAGGCGAGATCAACTACTGAAGCAATTTCTGATGATCTGGCCTACTGGCTTGAAGAAGACAAGCAGGAGCAACTCTGTAATATCCCCAAAATCCCCTGATCTGTTCCAGCATTTAATCACTCCAGTCATTAGCAAGTTTTCCTGGCTTCTAATAACATATCTCACTTGCTAAGCCTATTATCCCAACAGTAGTAGAGATGGAGAAGATTCTCTTCCTCTTTGCAGCTATCTCACAGATAGCTGTAAAATAATTTCATATCTCTGCTCTTTTTTCTCTAGCTAAAGCCTCATTCTTCAGCTCTGTCCCCATAGCTCGTGTTTTTGACACCCTTAATAGTTCTTGCCACTGTCTTCTAGGATCTCTGAAAACTAGCCCACATATTTCCTAACATGCATT
>JAOXNG010000002.1:5965802-5979688 GCA_028566535.1 Scolopax minor
AAGTAAACACAAAACAACACCCTCAATGAAATGAATTAAAATGGTTCTTCTTTACTCAGCTGAGCCCATATGAGCAGGCCAAACGCCGAAGGGAACATTCCAATTGGGATATATACTAATCAAAAAGGTACTTCTTAAACAAAGAATATGCTAACTTTAAATTCTGGAAAGAGTACTTTGAGAATAATTTTCCAAAATTTTGAGTAACTTAAAAATTTTGGCAGGAGTATTTTTCAAGTTTGATCTCCCATATGAAATAATAATAGGAAAAATATGGCATGAAGCCCAGCTTAATCAAAATAGGACTTCTAAGACTGAAAATAGACACATGATCTTCAGACAATGACTCTCATATGCAAATCAAGAGAAAAGAATCTCAGTAACTTTCCCAGATAACGTAGAGCTCAAACTCTGTTATTATATTCACTTTATTAAACTGATTTTTTACCTCACTTATGCATGGATAAGGTGATTTACAGTAGAGGAATCAGGAGCTCAGTTTCACCACTTTGAAAGCACAGATCTGTAGAAAACCAATCATAGTGGAGGTTGCCTGGAAGGGTAACTTTCAAAATGAATATCATTCTGCATTTATGGTCAGCAATAACATTTCTTCCCCCGTTGCTGAAGTTGCAGATACCTTTCTATCAAAAATCTGTATTTTTTGTAGTATTTGTAATTCAAACATAAATATTTTCTCTGAGACACAGTATATAGACTTGCAAGCTATGTTCTGCCTCTATTTCATACTTTTGCAGTATAAACACGGGTTTAACCCATAAGAAGAGATTGCCTTGGTTAGTAGTTGGGAAAAATTTGACAGCAATGAAAAAACAGATTTGGCCATTTTTTTTGAATGTAAGCTCGAGAAAACTGAAAATTAAGACAATTGAGGCACTTCATAATGAACTTTTTGCTCAGAAACCAAATCTCAGAACACAACAAAAAAGCCAAATACTACCACCTGTTCACTGGCATCTTAAGAAGCCTTAAATTTTGAATGCACACACATCCACCAGCCTTTTCTGTCACCAAGTCAGGGAAAGCAGAAGGAAAGCTGGCAAATGGGTCAACAACCAGTGCAACTCAAAGCTCATCCCCAGGAGACTCTCTTATCACCAGCTCTCTGAAACTGATAAGAGGAAGGGAGAAACTGGTAAGAGAAGAGAGCTCAAAGGAAGGGCCACAGGCTTCTCCAGTGGTGTACAAATCCTCTTGGCTTTTCTTCTGATGCAGCTGGGGTAAATAGAAGGAAATGCTGTTATTATCAGCACATGCTGCAAGATTGCCACTACTTACGCCTGCCCTGTGCTTCTCTCTCTCTCCCCACATCTCCCAGGTGTAGTGAAAAAAAAACCCAAATTTGGGATGTAGCCCCTGGGCAGGATAAACATTGGAGACACTTGTCACTCTTGTAGTGTCTGTCATTTATCAGTTTAATGAGGTATAACAAGAGGAGTGCATAATTAGTCATCAATTTAATAGTAGGGAAAGCAAGTTTCCTCAAGAAAAGCCATGAGAAAAGAAGAAAATCCAGGTCCTGTTTACCAAGTTTTTCCACATAACATCTGGAAGTTCAGGGAGTACATAAGAGTCCAGTTACCAGCTCTATAACTTAAGCTGAAAGGACTAGATCACCTGTTATGTGGCAGGAGTTATTAGAAAAATGGAAAAAACCTATGTATTTTTGCAAGTAAAGAATGGTGGGCCACTGACCCAAAATAACTCCCAACTGTTTGAATATTGAGATTTCTGCCAGAAAGCTTTCTTGCTTTTGAATGAACGAGGGAGCATGAGGAAGACAGAGCTAGTTATGCCTATTGCAGTCTTGTCACTTTGAGAAGAGCTCCAGGCCTCAGCTAAGCGAGCAGTTCTCTTCCAGACCAAATTAAGTTGCTCTATCCTTGTAAGAGGTGGACTTGATAGAAGGAAGCAGAGGTGGGGGAGGTCTTGACTTCAAAGCCATTGCATAAGAGGTGTAAGAATAGAGGAAGATCAGATGAAGGACTGTGTTCTTTCCCACAAACCTGAAATTTCCCTGGTCTCTGTAATGGGAAAAAGTGAGCAAAACACAAACAAACAAAAACAAGAAAAAACTTATCAACAAGAAAACAACTGCCTCCCCCTTTCTGCTGAGCTCCTATTTCAGTCTGTCCTGGTCCCAACAGGATATTTTCCCCAGGCTCTGGGGTACACAGGTATTCCATCTCATGTGAGCCATGCCCAGTCTGTAGCCAGGAGCCAGGATGGGGAGGGGACAGGAAGTTGCAGCTTTGGAGGGGCTGGGGCCTTCTGGGTCCCATCGATGAGCAATGGTACCATAATTGTGTTTATACATTCCTCTGTCTGTGGTGGTCATGTTGTTTTCCTGTCCCCTTTGCTGTACTGTTAAAACTGTTTTTGTCTCAACGTAAGAGTTTTGCCTTTTTCTTCCAATACTCCCCACAGCCCTGGGGTGTGTTGAGAGAGTGGCCACATGATTCTTTTGTTGCCGTCTGAGGCTAAACCACGACAACATCACATGTTGCATGAAGCAAAAATAATTAGGGCTCCTGCATCTTGGTGGTGCATAAATCTAAACTGCTAGTCCTGTAGTCAAAAAATCCTTAGTCTCAGATTTCACAGCTGAAAGCCAGTCAGATGCACGATCCAAGCTCAGAGACACTGGCTCAGTCCCTGCCCAGATCAGTGGTACTTATCACAGTGAGATACCACTGACAGAACCTCATTACAACAGATCTGCACCTTTTCAGACAGCAAAACTGATTCAATGATAATTATACAGTAGTACTAAATTCAGAACCTGTCTATCCTCAATGATATTTTTAGGTCTAATTCACATCCTGCTCATGTAAAATGAGAGACAGTCTTTTGAAGGCACTGTAATTACATCAGGTCAAACTGATACAAGAAGAAAAATCAAGCCAGGCTGGAGCCTGGGTAGATGCTCAGCAAGCACAGACCAGAGCAGATTCACTGCCTATGTATTTACAAAACAACAGCAGAGATTATATTGTTAAATTCAACTGAAGTTGATTCACAGTAATATATGAGTTAGGAGCTCATATGCTATGCTGGTGCCATTGTCTAGTGGTTAAAACTGTAATTATAAAATTTAATTTTTCTTATTTCAAATCTTTGAAGTAAGCACAGAATGAACATTAATTTATCACTATGCATAGCACATATGCCATTTCTAAACTATTTTTATGCTGACAAAGTTATAGTACGTGTATTGAAGGAAAAAATATCCAAGACACGTTCTATGGCATAATGAAAAATAAAGAGGGTTGGGGATGGTACTGAAAAGTATTAGAGCTTCCTTCCAGTACAAGTCTTTGAACCTAGAGATCTTTCATGTTTTATAGACTCTACATCTGATTCTTCTCTTGCTGAAAATGACTTTACATGACAGGAATTAGGTAACAGAGGTACTCCTGTCTCACATGAAAGGGAAGTAAGAGTTTGGACAATTGAGTGAATGCTACCAGATCCTCTGATCTTCTCAAAGAGTTCTCCTGAAGTGGCAGGGGAACAAATCATCCCCATTTCCATACTATCTGTGAGTGCAACTGCTCATTCTTACTGCTTGAGCCCCTGTGTCTCAGCCAGTGACACTTCACAGGCTCCCCTGTCTTAGTGAACTGCTTTTAAAGCACTCATAACAAAACCTTTACTGATTTTAATGGTTAAAGTTTTTGGTTTATTTTAACAGGAAAAAGGAAATTAAAAAAAGGAATGTTTTCTCTGTATGTTTCTACAAAGAAAAAAAAATCTTTTTGTTCTTTTTCCCTTCAACTATTTCTCATAACAAGTTTGATCAGGCCACAGGGACTGTGATCAAATATGTGCAATATCTAGAGAGATGCTTTTTAGGCAAAGAAAAAAAATATGAACCAGCAAAAAGTAAACTGCTGCATTCAAAGCTGTGGTTTGTTTAAAACTGCAGACTTTTCTTCTGCCAGTCCAGCTTCTAAAGCCAAAACTCACAAATTCCATCACTATAAGTAGTAATAGTAGTAAATTTAATAAAGGAGAGGGAGAAGTAAGGCTGCCTGAGTCTCTAAGGCTCCCTTCCACCCAAATTCCTATATGCTTGGGACCCTACTGGGGGAGGTGGGGAAGGTGGCACGAAACCAGCTTCAAATGAAAAGGATTCTGTAGGCCAGTTTCTGCAAGGAGCATAGCTCTCCATGGGTATTCTGATAAAGGAAGCCTTCAGATCTAAAAATACCCTTGGAAGACACAAACAAATTCAAAAGAGAACACAACTGATTAGAAGTTTTTGTATTCAATGTGAAAATACCCATTGTTTAAACTGGAAGTGACGTTTTGTCAAGAAGCCAGGTTTGCAATTCCTTTAATTTCATTTTTGTGACAAAACCCAGCAGCACGTCTTTTGCAGTTCTCCCTTATTTATTAATTCCATGAATAAAATATTTTTCTGGTGACTAATTCACCCCAATTTCTTGGCCATCAATCCTGCCCTTTTTGTTCCTTTAGGGAATGGATTTCCTTCCAAATTTAAATGGCAGGACTGAAGAACACTTTAATGCTGGCACAGTACACAAGTGGTACCATTCTTCCTTGAGAAACTGATTTACCCACCTCCAGAAAAAGTCCCAGTGCTTTGATTAAAGAATTTAAATTATTCATAAGGAAAAATATTCCTATTATCTTTGGCAAATATTGCACAAATATTGTGCATCCTTAGATGATGCAAATAGGCACAATAAAATAATACCAATTTTTACATAATTTAACACTGAAGATGAGAAAAATCACTAGTCGCAGCAAACTTGGAACAAGCCCCATAAAAGTATTTAAGGATTTAGTCAAAATTGAACTTGTTTAGCTTGAAACAATAGAAATCCACTTTGTATCACCCTATGACAGAAGGAACCATGTCTCAGCACTCAAAGTTAATTACATAAAAGTTTGGTTTTCATTTTAACTATGTGCTATGCCAAATAACCCCAGGTAAAATGAAGATATCATGTCCACAATGAAGTTCATTACAAGCCACACATTCATTTAGTCACATCCAAGACCTCAGCCCTAGTTTATTATTCTAAAACAGAAAATCAACTTTTCACCTACTATCACTTAATTCAAACACCTGCAGCCAAAAGCAGCCAGTGTCCTTCAGATCAATGCACAACCCTACAATAGACAATCGTGGAACAACCTGACAATGGGAAGTTTCTTTAAAATCCAGCAGTTTCATCAGCATTAAATAAGCTCTAGAATGAGTTATTACCTTTTCTCAAAAGCCACAGGAACTGGTGCCAGAAAACTCAAGCATAAAACGTTTTTCTGTGCAATAAAATTGAAATAAGTAAGGAAGGCATTTATCACCTTCATTCTCAACTGAAAGTCAATGTACTCCCAGAATCTTATTTAAAAACATATTCCCTCCATGTTGGGTGAATAAAAGATCTCAGAGCTCCCACCTGGGCAAAAGAAGAGAACTGTAACAGTTGACTCCCAGAGCTGCTAGCACTTCAACCCACTGCAAGGAGAGGTTTCTGAAAGTGAACCTGATACAGCTGGCTCCATATTAATCAGCACATCAGCTCAGCTTTTTCCTACTCTCCTTTTCAAAGAGCAGGGTTATCACTCTGGCCCCAGGTGCATATTAGTAGACTAGGGAAAGAGACCAAAGAGTGTGAGTTCCAGGACCAAGTTTTCATCAAACTATTATGCATAATTTGTACATTGATATTTTACATCTGTGCACCACAGAAAAGCAAACAATGAAAACAAGCTAAAAATGCAAAGGCCATAAAGTAACCTTTGCTCTGATGTAAATGGTATGGCCATTACAGAAAAAAAAATCAAAATCTATAAAGAAAAAAACACACTGTAATGATGACCACTGGACTACATTGAGGTTTGAGATGTCTGAAATGGAAGCATACCACTTTGTCACATCCATCTTTATGAGACATGCAACTGAGCTCACAGCTTCCAACTATCTCTGAACAGTCAGAAAATGTCAGGTTTTTATTTTATTTCTTTCATATTACTGATTCAGAATATTACTGATTCAGAAGCATTAAAAGCGCTGAAGCATTTTTAAACATGATTTTGTGCAATAACAGTATTAGAAAGATACCATGTGTGAAAACTGCAGAAATCAAAGCCAAAGACATTTTAGACTACAGCCTTGACATTTTCAATTTACACTTTGCTTCACAAAATAATGAATGGGTGTGTTAACAGCAACAGGAGTGACACATGCCATTCCCCATAACCTCTGCTGGTACATGGTAGAAGGCTTAGGTGAGCTACTGGAGAAATCAGCACTTGTTTTAGACAACAGTAATCCCATATCCAGCTACTCTTCAAAAGTACCCAAAAGACCCTCAGAATGTCATACACCTTCAAAACAGCTTCTCCACGAATGTATCTCTGTCACACCCAGAGTCTCCCAAAAGAGCACACTTGAGAAGAGAAGAAATGACTCCAGAAACAGGCCTTTTGCAGGAAGATTGGACCACTTTTGACTTCAGAAGTACTTTTGCAGTGCTACAGAATGCAGATCTAATCTTGCTATGCAACTATTGAGTTGGTATTTTAACTCCAGGTACCTAAGTGAAAAATACAGCACCTCATTTGTCATATCCTGGTTTTAACATGCTACTACAGGAACCATTGTCACTAGGACAAAGGCCAAAATAAAATGAATGTGAGATAAATATTCATTGAGAGCACAACTAATAGGGTTTCATAAGGATTAAGTCAGGAAATCAGAAAACAGAGCATGAGAGAATATATTATTAAATTATGCATTTATCTCAGCATGTGAGTAATAAAGAACTGAAATTGATAAACAAAGCTCTATATACCACCAGCGTTATGTGAAAAAAAAGGAATTGTAAATACTGCACAATCATTTCAGTTAATTATAGCAAAAGAGAACTTCACCTCAATGCTATGATTTTAATTTACCTATTGTATAATCCATAGGTTGAAAAAAATATCATGACTAAATTACACGCCATAAACACTCACAGAAGATGATGTATCTGCATAACATAAAGATTCAGAGTTGAAAATGAAAGCTTAGTTTTCTATTATTAGAGCTCTGATGTTTTTGGATGAATAAATGTCAGTCTGCAACAACACACACTAGTTGCCAAGGACATTCTTACTGAGCTGCTCCCTGTAGCAAGGATTAAACTCTGACTCCAATGGAGTTTGTCCCTTGTAAAGGTGCAGTTCAGAAGTAGGAGAAAGTATGAAGCTTTACAGCAATAAATCTTACATCAGGAGTAATTTTTCTTCTGGAGATTCTTAACTAACAGTGTAACAAAATAATGAAGAATTAAGTCCTCCAATAAAACTTAATTTCAGAAAGCCTCTGATAATCTCTGTATCACCTGTATTTACAAATTACTTAATATTTGCATTCCCCTTCTACAGTGCTAACCCTGCATGTGGTCAGGTAATTTTCAAGTATAAATGACAGCCCATAAAGCACATTGTAAACAGTGAGTAACTGTGAAAGAGACAGATAAATGCTAACGGGATTTTCAGAACTGTTTTCAAACAGGAGTTATATCCAACATGATTTTCAAAATCTCACTTAGCATTTATCTAGAGGGTTAGCTTCTTGAATTTTTAAAAAAAACTCGCATGACCAGATATTATGATACCTGTGAAATACTTAGCATATGTTTACTTCTAGTGAAACATACATGAATCAAACTATGTATTCCTAATTAGTTACAAAAGGTCAGTAAACTGTGAGCCCAGGGCCAAGCCAGAAAGGTATCATGAAAAATGCTTTTACATTTCTTTTCTTAGCCATAGAATTTTTAGGAAGAGCTAGCAGAAGACGGGGGACAACAGAACCACTACCACACTATGGCAAATAGATTTTAGTTATTTAATTTCCACCCTTAGGACACTAGAAAAATAAGCTTTTGTGGATTTACCAATGATTCCATAATCGAGCTCATAGTAGCTGTTTCATAAACACAGATTGTGACTTGAAGCAATGACAAAGCCATCAGCTGTGTAATTTATGGCATTCAGCCCCTCCTCACTCTGAAAGGTCCTGTATGTAGCCCGTGCCTCTTCCTAAGCATCTATTTTGCTGATACTGGAAAAGAAAGTACGCAGTAACGTTTTGAGGGAAGACCATCAGGTTATAGTTTTAACTGTTTATTTTGCCTTTAGAACAAACATTGAAGATCAGATACCCTGTTGGATTCTTAGCAACTTCTGACAAAACTTCTGACATAGCCCCTAACTGAGCCCATTCTCCCAAGGGAGCATCAGCTTCAGGTGAGAACTCACTATTCAACATAAGCTCTTCCCATCTCTCAGTTCCCCTCTCATATGCTTTTCATTCTCAACATCATAAAAGCAATACTTTGCTTTGTAGACTGGATGCCTACAGTCTCTGTTATTCTTACCTTAGCAACTGAAGCTTGCACTTCAGAAATGCTGCACTTGTCTGGATATGGACTAAATTGATGTAAAGAAAAAGGGGTCAAGATGGGATTATAGAAGTAAAGCATATAGTAAACTAATTCTTTAGTCTTTTCACATCTCTTTTATGCTGCTCTGGCAGCCTCAAGCAGCTTCCAGCTTCTTTAAAGTTACTCTATGCCATTAGGCCATTATAAAGGCTTTGGGGAGAAAAGGAACCAGTACCAGACATCAGTAATTGAGATCTACCATTTTCCTAGCTCGTCAAAATAAGCTTGATAACAAGTCTATTCTTCATTATGGTACTTCAGCAGGAAATAAGGTAATAGCTGTAGCACACCTAAGGGTAATACACTTGTAACTCCCATTTTCAAAATAAGGTAAACATCTATATATCTATACAGGAGAAGGAGCATCTGTTCTGAAAACAGATTCTGAAAACACCAACCTGCTTTGGGACACAGCATAGCCAGTGGCTGCAGAAGCCAGCCTCAGGAACTGAGCAATAGCAGAAAGTCAAAGCACTTAAAAACCACAAGCAGGTTTATAGACCAATGTGATATAAGCAACTCCAAGATCCACACAGGGAAGGAAAGAACACAAAAATGCAAAAAAATTGCAAAGAGGCAAGGATCAAGAAGGGACAGGAAGGCTCGGGAAAGCTCCAAGACACACTGCAGGCAATAAGAGGCACTCCTCAGTGCTTGGCCTGTGCACTGCAGTCCAGGGTTTAAATAGCACATGTCCCTGAATGGGATCTCTGCACTCACTGGAGCTGGCTCCTCCACAACATGAGTTGACAGTATTCCTGAAAGACATTCTGTACCACCATGTTCACAGGGCCAGTGTGACCCTTGCACCTCTTATTTCATAGGCAACATTAAGACACTCATATACATGTTTTGTCCAGAGGAGGGCATGAAATATGTTTTGGCAGCATTCCAGAGCAACGAAATCAAAAATACCTCTCCTAATTAAGCAGAGATAGGCATCCCAGAAGGGTCTTACCAGTTTTCTTGGGCCCATGCAAGGAGTAAAGAAATGGTACATTGCCTCTTGTTGCACAAACTCAGGCAGTTTTTGACAGTGCCAGTGCAGCTTGCAGTTCTCTAAGCAAGAAGCAGCTTTATTGTCTGCAGCATGAGAGAAGGATGTCAGGATTCTGGTCATGACTAATGACTTCATGCTGTAATGCTTCAGGACTACACCTCAAGTTAAATAACTTCAGAAAATTAATTTAAGAGTTATCCAAGCAAGAAGAGGGTGAAAAGCTTCAGGACCGTAAGCTGCACTTCTAGCAACACATCAATATTTGCCTCAGTGTCTCCATTGAGCTTAAGGCCTCTGGTGTTGTGAGGTGTGGACACGGGGTAGGGGAGAGGAATAAAAAAAAAAATAAGGAAAAAAAGTAAGGAAAAAGAATCACCTGAAAAGAGAGAGAAGCAACCAGGGAAATTACAAAGCTGGCTTGTGCAGTAAAAAGGTCAGTATATAGAATCGAATGAAGCTTTCAATAGAAGAAACAAGGGTCTCATTTCAACTGCTGATGAGTTTAGATTCACAGCCACAATAAAAATAGGGCACCGTGCCATGGTTGTGCCTTCTGATTATTAAGAAAGGTTTCTACTTAAGAGTCTTTGTTTCCTTAAGACAGAGTCAATATACTTAGTGATTTCTGACCTGATGAACACTGTTCAAAGTTCACAATCAGAGATCACAATAAATTTCACACATTAGTAGTCTTTTATGCCAACATTCTCTCCAGCTCACATAATTTAATTAATTGAGGAAAATGTTTTCAAAGCATATGGTCTTGAAAACAAGACAAACGGAAGAAAACTCTCAACTGAAAAAGAAAATTTCAAGAAAAGAACAGTAGTTATGGGCACCTACACTTCACAAGACAGAAAGGAATACACTCAAGCAGGAAGAACAGCAGGTGCTGACACTGTTTGCAGAAATGCAGCTCACCTGTAACTGTCCCATTCAATGAAGAGCTGAGATTTGCCCATCTCTGACCCCTGGAAACTATCAACAGCTGACACTGATGCATGGCCTTACCAAAAACTGCCTATATCAGCATAGCTATCTCTCATTTATCTTCTCGGCCATCAAGAACTTGTTTGTGCAGATCCCAAAACCAAAATTTGGCAGAGGAACTGAATTAAAACAGTCTGAGGAATAACTTCTTCCTTTTTCTATAGAAAGCATTTTGTTTGGACAAAAGTAGGTGCTGAATAATTGCTGAAGAGAGTGCTCTTCAGCAAACTTTACTGCAGCTATTTCAGCTATTCAGGAAAGAAGTTTAATTTAGCTAATAAAGTGAACAGTTATGCATGCAGTCTCCTCCTATTTTCTAAAAAACAAGGGCCATTTCACTTGCTCTTAAGTAAGAAAATAAGATTTGTAAATGCAGTTTAAAAAGTGTCTAAATGGGCACAATTTTCCTCAGACTCCATATGGCCAGCCTATTGTATCAGATCCTCACCTGACTTACTCTACTTCATTGGTAGCTGCAAGAGTAGCATCAATACACATCTTCCTACATGCTCCTTCCCCAACACATACAGTTTGCTGGTTTACAAGCAGGGAACAGAAAAAAGGCTTCAGTCTTGTGGCTTTGCCAATGGTTTATTACTAGAAGGAGGATTTCTGCTCTCCAAGGTGGAGAAATTGTGGTAGTTCTTGAATCTGGAACCAAGACAGACATTCTCCCCTATAGTCACACAGATTAATCAACATGATCACATGATCAATCAACCCAGACTCCTTATCCTTCTCTCCTGGAAAGGAGAAAAAAGGAACAAAGGACATATGAAAATAGAAGGATTCATCTCAGCAGCAAAAATGCTGCATTGGGACCTCTTCTCTCAGAGCTTTTGCAGAGCCCTGAATACTCTGACCAAAGACACACACACCCTTTTTGTCATCAGATAGGTGGCCTATTTATAGAGAAAAATGTCTCATCTGGCTGTAGTTTCCTGCTATGAACCTTGATTCTCCTTAAAGATACAGAAAACTCATGCAGAGTTTAGTTCTTTCTGGTGCAGCCTGAGAACAAACTATGGTGATACTGCATAAAACCCAGCAGCAGTGTCAAAGGAACCAGGCATGGCAGCAGGAGAGGGTAATTCCCCTTTCAGCAAAAGTCAGACCAGGAAATCTCTGTGGGGTGTTATTTAAAGAAGCTTTAAAGGTAGAGCTCTGACTGAGAACTTGCAAAAAAATTAAGCATCCCTTTTCATCTTTGCACTCTGACTACATCTAAACGTTGCAAATTCTTCCTGCATAACATCTCAAAGATATCAACTTGCAAGATCACATCATCAAAATCCTCAACCAAGCTCTCATTCAATATTCATCTGTGTATTAGAGACATCCTCTTCCTTGTTTGATACATGCAAAGACTCTTTTCCTCACCTGTCACTGACTCACATCACACTTTTCCTCTGCTTGTTCCCACTTCTCTAGCACAAACATATGCTACTTGTTTTCACTTTCAAGGCCTTTGCAAAGCTATCCTTTCCCTTGCTGTCAACTCTTATTCAAACATCCCATGTGGCAACTATTTCTTCAAATGCCTTGGCAGCCTGGGGGCCACATATGCAGAGCAGACTCGAGAAGCAAACAACCTGCTCCAACAGAGCAAAGCTGGGACACTTCCACAGCCAACAGCACCCGTGACATCAGCTAATTTTAATGCCCCAGAAGGTTGTGCACAAGGTGATGATCTTGCTCATGGTGGAAGAAGGAATTGGCTTTGTTTTGCCTTGACAGCTCTCTAGCAGTAGTCCATCAATGCCATTTTTGTCCACAGCAGGGTTCCTTTCATGCAAGACCACTGGCATAATTTCTTTTGCCTTGCCTATATCATTCCCTAAAGTTTTTCCTCCAATGCAGCCATAAATCTGTCTGATATTCCTCCCTGACTAACATGTTGATTGCCATGGCATTCCCCCAAACTTGACCTTGTTTCTTTGAGTTTGTGGCAACAGACTACACAGCAAGTTCAGCTTTGAGTTCAGTGTAGCACACAGAACATTTGTAAAAAAGCAACTGTAAACAACTCAAGTGAGGCAAATGCATTCAGCAATATTGCATTTTACTGCTGGGGTAAAAAGGGTAAAAAGGGATGCCAGGGCATTTCCCAATAACAAAAATAAACATTTAAAATAACATTCAGAATTTGGGTTTGAAATTCTGGAAAAAGTCACAGATAACGGTGAATTTGAAGTGCTATTCCAGGCAGTAAAGCAAAGAGTTACACTCTGTAGTGATCTGCAATAATCAGAGGATCCAAATCCCAGCACATGGCATCAGACCCAGGCAGCCAGCACCTGGACTCTGGGTATCACCTTTTCCCTCTCCAGACTGCATCCCCATCTGCTCTAAGTTGGCCACTAGCAGCAGCCTCTCCTGAGCACAGAACCATCTGAAACAAATGACATCTTTTATTTCCAACATCTACTTTTTCTTTTAAAGTCATTCAGGTTCCAGACAGGGAGGCTGGAGTCAAACGGTGACAAGTGAGCCCATAACAGACTGTTAACTCTGAGACACCCAGATGAATCAAAGATGTGCAGCTGTGACCAATTCCACATGAAGGGAAAAGGGAAAGTGATTACTAATAGGATCACTTGTAAGGATAAACTGAATTTAAAAAACAAACAAACAAAAAACACCCGATAAACCAAACACCCAAATTACCAAATTAGTGTGTTTGTTAATATTTGCTGTAACAACATAAATGAACAACTGGTATAAATTGCTTTTTTCCTAAAGTTGGGAGCCTGACATTCCTAGATGAGAAGCTGACCTTAATCTGAATCAAAAGAGGTTTTGCTGTAGTTGTTGATTTAAGAGCAACAGGACATATCTGGCAAAGGGCAAAATAAATGAAAAGAAAAAAAAGGCTTTAATGTTCAAATTTGGTGCTGGTCTGAGATGGCATCCTAAATTTCAAACTCCTCAAAAAATATCAACTTATGTAACATTCATCTATAGAATTTTCAACCATTTGCTTAAACTTAATGAAGCTTTTGGAAAGACCTTTACCATTCCTCATTCAAAAACTAATTAAAAAAATTTCAATTCTATTCTTCTCTTAATCCAGAGAGGAGAGTTTAAAATGCTCATCTTCAATAGAAATATAAAATAAATACCAAGTAGTCCTTTTACCTAATATAATCCATGCAATCTGATTCCAGTATTGTACTTGCCAGATCTCTATAGCAGTTTAGTATCAGCAGTAACGACAGGCAAGGCCTGAAAGCTGTTTTTCTGGAAAACTTCTGTTTCAGTGCAGAAAATGTAAAGAGATGAAATGAAGAACTTCTACACTTACTGTGGAGATACTGTTCATCTTCTAATATTTCTTTTTTGTAGTTTTAATCAGGGTTTCTATAGTTTTAGTAGGTGTTAAAATAACAGCATAGATTCCTAGC
>JAOXNG010000002.1:6005211-6017538 GCA_028566535.1 Scolopax minor
GGGGGGGAAAATATCTTTTAGCACAAACAGCCCTTTGGCAGGTAGGATTTGCTGTTTTTTTATGCAGCCTCATGAAGGAGAGGCCGTAACTCCCGTCCCTAAATGCGGGGTTTCTCCCCGCGCCCCCGCCGCGGCTGCCAATTATCCGGAGTGAGGAATGAAAGAGGGAAAGCCTTTGGAGCAGCCAATTCTCAGACCCATTAGTTTTCTTTTATACTCCAGCCTAATTCCAGGAATGTGCTAGATGAGAAATAAGACATATCGTGTCATTTCAGGATAATACCGTGTAATTTTGGGGTAATAAAGAATTCATTTCTGGAGAGAGAAGTGATCCAATATGGAAAAGTTCAATTTCTTTCTCTCCAGAGAGCTTTATCTCCTCAGATGTGACCTCGTATAATTAAATAGATTTCAAATATCAAGAGAAATGGCAGCAGAGCAGACAATAGAATCCTCTATTTTATGTAGAAATGAAATGAAATTATAGGAAGCAGTCAGTGTAATGTGAGATGAAGTCGATTGCTGCTGTTCATTGTTTCCAGTGGAATTCCTGCTGTTTGATTTTTATTCATTACCATTTCATAAGGAGGCAATTGTATTGTGTCTGTGTGACTGGAGTTTTAGACTCGCACTTAATTGCATTAATTCAGAAAGTACTGGCAAGAATCAGTGCTTAATTACTGTTATTAGGTGGGTATGAAAGAGCAAAGGGATGGTGTCCACTGCATGGGAAGTTACAGATTTCACACATGAAGTAGTAGGAGCTTGGAAGTTCTGATTCTTAAAGGAAGATGTGTTTAATACAAGATTTAGGGATTTAATAAATCCCCTTTTATTCCAACGATAGATTAAAAATATTTCAAAACAAATAAATAATTTATTTCCCAAACCACTCATTTTTTCCTAAAAATAAACCACCTTGCTAGCCTAAGTCAGAGGGTTTTGACAGGTTTCGGAGGACAGGCCACGGAAATTCCTTTATTTTCTGTGATTCGATTGCTATTCCTTTAACGTACCTGAGAATATAATGATTGTCTCAAGATGGTGTGAAATCTGGCTTCACGAGTGTGGGCATGACCCAGGTCTCGACCTTCCCCCAAGGGAAGGAGCTGCCCCATCCCTTGGCCATCCTGGGCTGCCCGGGCTCTGGACTGCGCCGCCAGCAGCAGATTCTCTCTGGTTTCCCAGCTCTGGCACCTGGTGACACGGTGATGTCACATCCTATCTAGAAAATATAAACGCGCTGAAAGGCTGCACGATGGAATCTCTAGACTTCTTTATGAGTGGTGTCATTTTTAAAGCGGGAAGGTAACTTAATGTAACGTGGTAAATTCTATTCTACAAATGGACCCTGCTAGAAAATTAGATTTGCATTTGCTTAGGGTGCTCGTGGTTAATGGCGTTTCAATACTCGCTGAAAAGGCAGTTTTAGGAACTTGTGGTCTGAGGTGGATTAATGACACAGCAAGGTGACTCTTGGGACTGAGATGGACTTCTTGGCTCCTTCGCATTATGTCAAATAAGGAACCTGACACTTGAGTGTAAAAATTCATTAATGTTTTTCTGCTTCAACCAGGACTTTGCCAATCTCAGCATAAAGCATGGGGTGGGTTTGTGGGCTGTTTTGGATTTTTTTCTTTCTATAGTATTGATTAGGTATCACCCTCCGTTCTGTTTGGGGTGGGGGGACAGTGTGTCAAAGAAAGTCTGTCTCAGAGTAGTACCTTATATTTTGTTAAACATAATCTTTTGAACGGAAGGGCTTCTTCTTGTTCTCCACAATGGCATTTAGATTTTCCACGATGTTATTTCTGTGATTCTTTTGAGAAACAGTGGGCTTTAGGGACACAAAAGAGAGGCATTTTGAGCTGATTTCCTTTGCATGTATCTCAGCTGTTGCCTGGTGCATTTGCGTTCCAAAGGTTCTCACATCTTCTCTTGCAAGCGTCCCTCCATGAGCATCATCCCAGAAAGGGCTGGAGCAGGAGAGCATTTGGTTATTTGGGCCAAAATCCCTGCCAGCTGCCTGAATTCCCCTCTTGTCATCTCAGAATCCAGTGTCTCGTGAGGCCAACGTGAGGGAGAGTTTGGAAATAGAGAGACGGTCTCGGTGCAACCTCAGAATTAATGTTGCGTTCGTTACCTTTTGACCTTCATCCTTTGTGGAAATTGTGCTTTGCTGAGAGCTTAAATCATTTCAAACGTCCAACGTCGCTGGGGTTTGTAACCCATGTACAGCTTAATCCAGTTCATAAAAATTTGTCATCTTCCTCACTCCAGTAAAAATTAATTTTACTGAAGTTGCCAATTCGTATATTTTTGTACTGCTATAATATTCACTTTTGTCTGTAAATTGCAGTTTTTCATTTCGGTTTCCACAAATATTCTGGGAGCTTGACTGCAAATTTCATGTCTTTTGCAAGTCTATGGTCACATATGCCTATAATGCAGCAGAATTAATAAATAATCATGCTTTTCACTTTTTTACTTAGTGCCTTATAAGAACCATGAGAAGAACACCACATATCCCACACCCACTCTCTCACCTTTTTCTTTGCACGTGCACACTCTGAGGCTACATGAACTGCAACCTGAGAAAGAGGAAATGGAGCACAAGACTGCATGGCCTCTGTGGGTAGGACCAAAATTCAGGCATTTTTCCACACATACTCTCCACACTCCTCTTTCCATGCTCAGCAGTGGCAATTCTTTGCTTCTTACTTGGGATAAAGAGAGACAGGATGCAGAAGACATATGTGACAGACTGCAGCCTGAGCCCATGAGTGCTCTTTGCACACACGTTTCAGCCCTGGTGCCAAGGCTCAGGATGGTGCCAGGAACTCACAGCCGACTGGGACAGCCCTGCCAGTCAAGCAGAGGTGGTCCTGGGACCAAACATTGCTGCTACAGCTGAGCACACAGAGATGGCCATGTGCTAAAGTGTTCCTGCTTTTGCCTGAGGGATTGTCACACCATCCCTATGTGCCGTACTGCAACTGGGCAATGACTTTCATCTCCCCAAAGCAGAGCAAGCTACAGATTTTACCCGAAAGTTTCCTCCTCTGATGAAATTACCATGCCATCCATTTCCTCCAACTCACTGCTGCAGACTCCCAAACCAAGTACTGAGCAGAAAGACCAGGAAAACATCTAGGTCATGTAGAAAATAAAATACCACTTGTATGGTGCCATTATGTTCAGTGATACCTGTATGGAAAGTACACTTCACAATCACTACAACAAAATCTTCTCTTCTCTGCTGGTGCAAAATACTAAACTAGCAGGGAGAAATAATAAAGGGAAGGTTTTTTTAAAGGCAGGGAGAATTAAGAGGAAAAGTGTGGGGGGAACAAATAAGAGTTAAACTTGTGTAGCTAGCATTTTATATCCAAGCTTTTAGCACACACAGACACAAAATTGCACTGTATCAAGGGCAAAGAGTCCTTACAAAGATTGCATATTGCTGGGACCTTTGTGGGGGAAATGCAATAGGCAGTTGGGGCTTTGGCTGGAGCTAAATGCACCCATCAGTGATTCAGATCATTTTGTCCAATAAGTGGCCATGGGTTTCTGCTGAAGAGAGGCACTGCAATTTGTCCTTCTTGAGCTGTTTTCCATACATTGACCTAATGTCAACGTATTACAGACGGTTAATATATTTACAGATCTGCAGAATGATGAGATTTAATCTTTTCAATTCCCCCATTCTAGCTAGAAAGGCATGTGTGAGAGCAAGTGGCTTTTTCAAAAAAAAAAAAAAAACATGATTGTATTTTTAAGGTTTAAGTACAGATTTTAGTTATTCAAAGTGGATTTATTTAGCTAGAGAAAGGAGGACTTCTCTGCTGGGCTACCAATCAAGTGTGTACCCTTGAAAGATTAATGTTTGCCTGAGGGATTTTCACACTCCTCTGCTAGAGGTGTTGCTGTCACACCACTGCTTCTGAAGTTCACTCGTTGTGGTCAGCTCAAGGACTTGTGGTACAGAGCACGTAGTACAGCTGGTGGTCCACACTCCCAGCAGCTGCACAGGATCCATCCAGATCGTGCTCATCCAGCCATTGCTAAGCAATGCAACCTGGCTGGGAGCCACAGTGTGAGCTACAGCTCTGCAATATTCCTCTCTGGTGTTACAAGTCCCTGACAAAATCCAGCTGGTGTTAGAATTTCCCTATTCTCAACAGGGTTTACACCAATAAAACCAGAGAGGATTGTTTCTCCAAGAAGCTGACCTGCTAGTGACTGTAGTGGTGAATTATATTACCTGGATAACACTGTTATTAAAACACTCATTAAAAGGGCTGTTTATTTTGGAAAGGAGATCTATATATATAAACACACAAACATAACAGCACGACTACTAGTGCTGAAGGGTAAGCATCTGTCTTCTATTTATGATTTATGGAAAAAGAGGACAAACTTTTTCGGTGAGCAAGTGGAGAGCTTACCGTCAAACTGCAGTAATTAGCAAGTTCCTAAAAATACTCTCACGTGAGTAATAATCCCCCATCCCATGACCCAAAGGATCTTATGAACCACCTGGTTCAGATGAAGAAACTGAGGAGCCTGAGCTAGGCAGCCTACCCAAAGTCACACAGTAACTGCAGCCTGGCGCTGAATACCCAGGAGGCAGATTTACTCTGAAGTTTATTGTGTCTTCTCTTCGTTTTGTTCTTCTTGAACATAGCATTTAGTTAGGGAAAAGGTATTTACTGCTCACTGGAAGGATACGTGATTACTCAGCATCTTGCATCACTGCATGTTTTTACTGTTTATTTCAGTTGTGCAAGCAACAAAAGCTGTTGCTTTTGGCAAGTCAATAAAAAAAGCTCCCATCGTTCACAGGTTCAGCCCCCGCATTTGTCAAATGTATTAGAAGATAGATTCTGTCATTTAAAGCACTTTTCATCTTGTGTAGCCCTAAACACCAGCAGCTGGATTGAGATTGCCTTGTAAGAGTTCATAAGGGACTTTTACTGCTGGCAGATCTAAGCAAGACTTAAAAACTATTTCTCAAAGCAAGATTTATTGGAGGGCTAGCATCTGGTGACAAACCTTGAAGGAATAACAAAATCCTTTGTATTGTGGGGTTTCTCAACCTGCCTGTTTATTAATGTTTGTCTTTCCTCATAACTCAAAAGCACAGCTTTGTGGTTCTAATGCATCCTTATGGAAACAAATAAAATGATGCTGCTGCTTCTGCTTGTCCATATCACAAAGATCAGCTCATTAAAATGTTACTGTGAAAGTTGCTGATAACTGTATTTGTTTGCTTTCCCTATTCAAACTACTGTCTACCTGCTCCACAACAGAACTAACTTGTCTTCCAGGAGTTAAAACAGTACATATTTTTAATTTTTCTTCATTTTCTATTTAAAAAGCTCTGACCTCTGTCATGGATAGGGACACCATGCAAGACTGTAACTACTGCCATTTCAGTGCAACTTCAAAACATGAGTGAGGGACCCTGGTCTGCCACACAGGCTGGAAGGTTACTATTGCCAGCAGTGAAGTTTTTTCCCCTCAATCTTTTTTAGCCCCAGTGTGCTGAAAGACAAACTGCAAGAGACTCTTTGTGGCTGCCCTTATTCAGGCAAAATTCCCAATGCAGTTAAGGAGAATTTTGTGCAAGATTATGTATTTGGAGTCCAAAAAATGGAATCCCTGAAAAGGGAAATCCCTTATACACATTCAGACATTTGTAGCTGGTTTCCAATGTGCAAGAACTGACTCTAAGGTGACACCAGCCCTGAGGAGCTAGAGGGACATACAGGAGCAGTCCTTTGCCTGCCCTTCTCCTAAGAGCCCTACTTGCCACCCTGTCGTCTGGAGCATGGCCTGAGCGGCCTTTTCCACCCTCCTAGACTCCAATGATTCAATTCAGAAGACAAATCTAAATCAGATCTTCCCAAATCAGCTAATAGGAAAAACACTCTGTTGCGCTTCACAGATCTTGAAGTCCCTCTTGTTCTGTGAATATCTTACTGGGAATAATTCACCAAAATAATACCCCAGATCCAATCACAATTAATCCCTTGTATAACACTGGCACATAGCTAGAGCTTCCATTATCTCTGTGTTCTTACATTAGTATTAGCCAGAATCGTATCACTGCAGCACTTCAGTTCTGACTAGTTCATTGCTAGCTGTGACTCTTAATTGGCTGCAATATTGCTGCTTTCCAGGTTCCAAATTTGTATGAGAATGAAATTTGTATTTGTATTGGAGCATTAGGCATAATATTCCTCTAGCAATCTCCTTAGTCATACTGTCACAGGCTCTGCTCTGTTACAGAAGCAAGTAGTGCAGTATTTAGGAAAAAAACAAAACAAAACAAAACCAACCCAAAACACAAAAGAAAGACCCCAAACTCCATGACCAAACCCAAGCATTAATCAGAACTAGTCTGAATTCCCATCTGTTCTATGTGGAAGGCTATCACCCATACTCACAGGTTTCTGCAAGCATCTCCCAGAGTAATTTATTGGCTGGAACCTTCTTAGAAGCAGCTAATTCTAAAAGTAAACCACACATAATACTTAGGGAAATAAAACTTATATTGCAACCAGAACCTGATTCAAGAAAATAATATTATTTCCCATCAGGAACAGAAAAGAGCAAACATATCAATAGAAATGAACACAACCTGAATTTTAAAACCCTGTTACAAGTTATTTTCAGGCAACCTGTTCTGCAAAGACTTGCAGATATATCTAATTTATGCCCTGGAACTAATCCTATTGTTTTCAAAAGGTCGTAGCAGCAGAGCCCTCTCTTGGGTCAGGATGCCACACACAGTTTGCAGGACTCATTGTAAAGCTAAACAGTGGCACAAGTTTTTGCAACGCCAATTCCTTACACGAGGGAATCAGACATGTGGTTTGGGGCAGCATCATCATACACTGGGGTCTCTGGATGTGCTTACACAAAATACAGTATAATGAGTCTCCAGTCCTCATCTTTGTGACAAACAAGCAGATCTCAACTCAGAAATAAGACTGAGATCTGATTGCCTAATTGTATAGTGGTATAATGAAGTCTTCCTCAACACACTTAGAAATCCCTAATAATAAAGAAATGTAATTATTTGCAGTAATTATTGAGCAATTCATTATGAGCCAACAAATAAGTTTAAAAAAACCCAAATCGTTGGCCACTACCAGGAAATTTGCTACACAAAGAAATAAATTAATCAAAAATTATCTCACATGAATTATCTGGGTAGCCTCAGTAAATATATAACCTCTTCTCAATTTTATTAGCTGCTGCCCAACTCTCACACACAAAATGCCAGTGATTGCATGCACAATAAATATTAATGGTTCATAAATTAAATAACATTATTCTTCTTGACATAACACCATTTTGCAAAGCCCCATGGAAAAGGTATAGGCATTTTTTTAAGCAGGCTCTGATAGAAGAAAAATAGGCCTTTGGTTTTGCTTTTAAAAGCATTTGTCAGAATTTATAGGGTATATCCAGAAGGCAATTAAAGCGACATTTTACAGAAAGTTACCATATGCCCTCAAATAACAAAGAGCAATAAAAGGAAAAGTGTGATCTGTGAAAACAATTTGATTTATAGTATCACATTTATAAAATGTAGATACTTTCAGTCTAAACAATTCACGTAGGAGGAGCGTATGCATATAGATAACCCAGAATCTTCACAAGGAGTAAGCTGCATTATTCACATTATAGCAGTGCTTTGCTACCAAGGCTTCATTTTTGGGTGATAAAAGCGAGGTGGGCTCTGTCCCATTAAATGCTGCTTCTTAGAAGACATGGGCATGAGGATGTAGACACCAGCCAGAACAAGGCAGTACATTGGGGTGCCTGCTGTCCCACAGGCATTACTGCTAAGAGGAATTTCAAGGCCAGCCTAGGAGGCACCAAGTGGAGCTGCACTGCTGGGGTCAGAAGGAACTCTGCCCACTCCTGGCAAGAAACGTAAGAAAAGCAGAAGCAAGAGAGTAAGAAAGGCTGGCACCATCCTCAAGGCAAAACCAAGAGTTAACAGCTTCACAGCCTCATGGGGCAGGTCTGGAAGGGTCTTAAAAGGCAAAGTATGACAGCATATAGAGGGAAGGAAAGCAAGCTAGTGGAGAGATGCACAAAGAGTGATGAAGCACTTCAATTAAAAAGGCAAGAAATGAACTGCAGCAGCAGCATTTTGATCAAATATAAATGGAGTGCGAATGTTCTAGCTAACTCCAAACATGAGGTGATGAAACCCGAGTCAGAATTTTAGTTGTGCAGTCACAGAGATGCTGCTGCACAGAAGAGAACAGCAAAGTACCAATGTCCTGGAAGTAGGATGTGAGGATGGGGGGACACATTGAAACAACACTCACATTGCAGGCTGGGCCAGTGAGTGGCCTTGTCTCTAGTGCTTGGAGGAGAAAAAAAAAATACCCAGAAAAAAAAAAAAAAAAAGATAATGTGACCTTCAGCAAGGAAAGGGCAATACACTGAATACACTGAATACACTATACTGAATACAATACACTGAATTTTGTCAACTGAATTTCCACAAAGAGCTGTCCAGAATGCTACAACCTTAGCTTGCATTTGCTAAGTATGCACAGATCCCTGAATCCATGATGATAGTATCCATGATGATTCATCTATGAGATTTCCAGAGATAGCACATAACAGGAAAAAAAAAAATGTAGTTAGATCTCCAGCAAAGAATGATCACTATTGAAGGTGTTTCAATTCAAAAATAAGGATAAACTAGAAAGAAAACATCTACAGTAAGTCACCAGAAAGCAGTTCATTAAGCTTTAGGGTGAAAGAAAATAGAATGGAGAGAAGGAAACTGACTGAAGGGTGGCTGGTTTATTATAAAATATAGGAGCTATATTACATAGTGAGAACATATTTTCTGTGAAGAAGCCTGCAAAATTATACTAGTTAAGGAAAAGGGTACAGAAGAAATTGCTAACTGAGAAGCCTAAAGAACTGAAGAGCATATAAAATGTGCTGAAGTGAGCTTTTTAGTCACTCCAAAACTAATGTTTGTGTTGCTAAAGTGAGAAAGACCAACATTTCTGATGGTACAGGTAGACTGAAACTTAGCAACTCAAGGGAAATGCTGAGTTCTCTGCAAACCTGTTGTCAGAAAGGACCAAACTAGGTCCCTACGGGAGGACTAAGTCACCGGCAAATAAGTTCAATGGAGAAAGTTTATAAGCTGTTCATTCCTTACTTGAGATGACACTTGAGCTGGTCAAGAAGGCTGTAATACAGAGTAATACAGATATGGAAATATTGCTTCTTTCTCTCTCTCTTTAGTGCATGTAATACAGGATGGCATTCGCTTTGTCTCTCACAAATATCGATTCACTAGAGACAAGCTGAGTTGGGGATCAGTACACCTGTGTCAGGAAGGTATAAGGAAAAATAATTTCTCATCTTAGGGAAACAGAGGGGTATATTATGTGCAGAAAACATCCAGTGACAGAGAACACACAGAGCTATAGAGCTGAAGGATACCTCATATCCAAGCTGAACTCACAAGTACATGCTCAACACTAGCAGATACTTACGGAGCATACAACATATTTTCCCCATTGTTTGAAAGACTTTGGGGTGTTCTGGTCACTGCAGTAAGAGCGCAAGGCCTCCTAGAGGGTTAATGAGAGGGCCTCAGCTGAGAAATTATCTGTGGAGACACTAAGGAGCAGAAAGATCTTGTGCATATAGTAATGCAAAACTACAGGAAATTCTGAAGTATTCCTGTATTCCTAAAGTAAAACTATTTCTTCATCTCACTTTCTTTATAGCATTTCAGAAACCTGTAGGACTGAAAAACATACTGCCAGATCTAATGAAGAGAAAGATTATGTAACCCTAAATGCTAGTTATTTGAACTTCATTTAGTTTCAGGAACTTGACAGAAAGTGACAGAGCTCTCCAGTGGGTTTTTTCTGCAATTTTGCCATGGTCCCAAACTGGGCTCCGGAAAAGTCACTATGAAGGCCTGACAATGGGTCTGATCACTGGCTAGGAAATAAAAGTAAGAATAATTTTGTGCCCAAACCATAAGTATCTTAAAAGGTTTTGATAATCATCAACTGCAAACACACTGAGACAAGATGCTTAAAGATTTTTTAATTCATTTCTTACCTGTGCACAAGAGAAGTAACTACCAATAAAAACTCAGGAGATATACAGTATTTTTTACATGGTGGTTAAAAGTAATTAGAGTATCACATGACCATGAAAGTAATGATTCCAATTACAAATCCGAATACATGTTAGAACCTCAATGGAACAAGCCAAAAAGCCTCAGAAGCAGTTCCAGAGCACAAGGCAGTGCCCATTTAATTTGCACATTGACAAAGGTAATTTACAGTTAAACTTTGTGAATATTGAGACAATGTTACAATGCAAGTTTCTGTACAGTTAGATGTAAAGAGATAACCAGAACAATAATTCTAGTACATTTTAACTGAACTTGCTGAAGTATTTCTGCTGAGATGGTTACCAAAGATACTGGAAGATTCTACGTCAAAACATGTCTTACAACTTTTCCCCTCACCCCCTGGCTTTTTTGTTTTGCTTATAATCTCATTCTATTGCAGTGTGTAAATCTCTAGAAATGAGCTGTCCCCATTATATATATTGTGTTTATACTTTATACAAATTAAAGCAAAAAAATGGTAGATTGCTCAAGTGGTATAAATCTTACAGCATTTTGCTAGCAAAAAAAAAAATACATGCCAAAATCACAGTAAGCAGTATTGGTACCCACAAATCGTAGCTTCAATTAATTTGTTTCCTTTTTAATTTGTATTCTACATAAACATTAGCCTTCAGTAGTAATTTAAGTAGTAAATCAATTGGACAGCTGTAGATCAGACAAAACCTGTCCACCCAACTGTGAAAGCTGATGTTGTTTCCAAAAAAAAAAAAAAAAAAATCGCAAATAATGCAGAACAAAAGAAGTGTGATGCATGCAATACAGTGAAAATGCATTGATTCCCACTGTTCAAACTACTGCACTCCACCTTAAAATGCATCAGACCAATTTTAGTTATAACGAGACAACCCCAAGAGTCAGAATGAAATAAAGCAAATATTTTAAAGATTTAAGAGCTGTTATCAAAAATAAATTACATTTTTTCAAGTTAAAGAAACACTGCTATGAAGGCTGAGAGCCAAGCAGCCTTTCGATGGCTGCATTGATGTCTCCTCCCGTTGCTATTAGTGCTTGTAAGTTTGCTTCACGATTCAGAAAGCCCATTGCACTCAGCTGCTCCAGTTGCTGCTGAAATCGAACCTCTGGATTTTGTAACTGCTAAGAAAAAAATTTCAAGCTATAAGCGCATAACACACATTTAGCAAAGTATAAGATTTAAACATACTTGATTCTGCACCACTCCATGTCTCTTCTAACTTTTGACTACGTTTTTTCAAGATCCTAAAACTATACGACAAGATACATTCAATTCACAATTTAATTGTTTTTTAACAAGTCAGAGCAACTTCAAACTTCAAGAGTTTGTGAAACTACAATCACATGACATTCCTGAACTACAGGAAAAGCTGCTTATTTGATAAAAAAGGATTAAAATTAAATTGAAAATGTTCATGGGACATACGTTTCTAAGATATGTAATCAGGTATTTTTTTTTAAAAAAACTGAAACAGAGTTCAACCTAGTAATGTGGAACAGCAAGGATTACGATGATGTCACTATCAGCAATGGTGAAGCCATAGGATATTTTTTTGCCATTGATATAAAAATCACCTCTTTTTTAATGCTCAAAATATTTGTTGTCTAAAATTACCAAAATTCTAACTGTTACAAAGTTTTGGCCTAGGGCAAACTGACAGCTGTGCTGTATGGCATGATCCTGCTCATGCAAGCTAATGGGAAAATTTCACATTATTTCAGTGTATGATCTTCAGTTCAGAGGCATTTTTGAATCAGAACAATTATAGGAAAACAATACACTGGTATAATACTGAGAAGTCACTTTTTGAAATCGGGAGTCGAGTGTGGCTATTCCAAAGTGTGGGACAGAGGTTTACCCACAGCTAGAAAGGAACAGCCAGCAATTCAGCCAAAAAGCACAGAGGTAACGGTCTGCAAGGCACCCACATCTGACTTGCCAGTGAATCTAACCACCTCAATCCATCCATACATTTCAGAAATTCAAAGGCATGAAGATGAGTGTATAAAAATCAACTGTTGAGAGGACACTTTTACTCAAATTTTATGTTTTTCCAGCATGTACTTGCACAGCTGCAACAGCACTTTTAAGCTGCCTCTGCTCTTCTTTGACCAGAAGCATCCAGAGGACTCTCCCCTCAACC
>JAOXNG010000002.1:6695703-6706299 GCA_028566535.1 Scolopax minor
GAAAAAAATAAAAGACTGTCTTTACAAGCTTCAGTTAAAATAGAGACATTACTTAGCAAAGCATTCACCCCCAGCCTTTAAATCTGGCTTTGTTTCAGCATTTGCCATCCTTGGTACCATGGGTCTGCAGCAACGTGCTGGCTTTTCAGAGGTTATAAGCACCTCTTGAGAAAAGCAGCATTTCTTCATAGGATTTGCTAGACAGAGAGGCACCTCTCCATTTCTTGGCTTTTTTTTTTTTTTCTGTGTTGAGGTTTGGAATTTTTTCTTTTTTTTTTTTCTTTTTGCCCTTTGAAGTTGGGTATGAAACTCCACCTTGCAGTGGGGAACTTGGAGAGGGCAGGAAGGTGGGATGAAGTACCTGAATGGGACATCCCAATCCTCAGCATCCTAAGGATGCCACTGAAAGGTCACTGCCACATCAGCAGCCTTGATACGTTAAAGCTGGTGCAAACAGCTAGTAGCTTCTCTGTCATCTTGGAGGACAGCTAGTTAACACTACACGGGTGCCCTTGAGATCTAGTTGGAGAGATGAATGGCAAGGCTAATTCAAACAGCATCAGGATCACTGAAGTCAGGGAACTGCCTGTTCTGCCCCCAGTAAGCAAGGAAAGGCCGGTGGGATTCAGAAAGGAGAAATCATGAGGTTTATCCAGCATTTACTTCCCAGCTTAATTCAATTTCCAGTTTAGCTTTACAGCTCACCTTCAAGTTATAAAATGTATGTGTGTCCTGAATCATGAATGTGTATTCCTGCACTGCAGTTCTAGTTTTAGATTAAATGTCATCTGAGCACTTTGGCTATAAATGAGCATTACATTTACAGGTGCTGTAGTTAGAATTACCAGCTGAAACAAACCATGACAATTTCATTTACTTTTCTCCAAGTCTGAGGCTTAACACAGCTTTCCTGTGGTGGAAAATAAAAGGTGTCTAACACTAGAAATCTAGAGATTGGACCAGTCACTGAGGTTTTTTGTATACACATTTGGTTTCTCAGACCAGATCTGGTAAAGCACATTTTAGGTAAGTTCAGGGCTAACCTAAAAATCCTACAAAACATTTTCTCCAAATGTTTTTTGGAGATGACAATGGCAGCCTGCCAGAAACTTGGAAAATAGATGCTGCCTCACCTATTTGGGTTAGGTATCAGACCTATCCCAAAACCACACAAGAGACTGGCATCCAGGAACTCAGATTCAAGCTTTTTGGTGTGCCAAGACCAATCTAACCATGAACTAACAGACTCTTCTCAGACTGGCTCAAGGCAAGCAGAACTGCTCCTGGGTAGCCTGGAAAGGCTTTTCAATCTTGAAGGCATCACGAGGCTGCTCACGTTTTCTAGTGAGCACAATAGGCTTTGTGGCACTTCGTAGTGTACCCCTGAGTAACTGCTGAGTAAGACACATAGACAAGTCCCCGTGCATCGGAGTGCAATTCAAGGGCTTTGCACGTTAAAAAATAAATCACTAGCATGAAAGTAGAAGAGAGAGACAGGGATTCATGGAATATTTGTGAATAGTTCATTTATTCTTCCACAACTCCAAGATGTGTGCTCTCTCGGTGATTCTAGATTTGAACACAGAACCCAGCAAAACCTGCTCCCTGTGCAACCGAAGCCCACAGAGACCCAACTCTCACGTGTGCCTGGGTACCCTTTGCCAAAATAAACAACATCCTACAGAGCACCTCTGGCCAGGGAAGACCCAGACTGCCAGTTTGAAACACATCAGGTGGCATAGGAGCAAGAATCCCTGCGACTCTTGGGGCTGTCATGGTAGAGGAGAAGAGCCCAATCCCCTCAAACTGATGAAACAAACTCCACAAAGCAAAGGTGGGGAAAAGCCCTGTCTGGCATGCACACCAACTCTCTCTATTTGCTCTGCTGCTTGGCACAATCTCAAAAAGCTTCTAACTCTTAACTTTTATAGTGGCATTACATACAACTTCTTTGTGCACTCAAGTCATTTATGTTGGAGGTATCTCCTGTAAATGAAGGCAATCAACCTCCCCCTCCATGAGGAGGACAGCATCTCCCTTGGAATGGCCAACACATAAGGAGCTAAAAGAAGGTGAAAAACTCCCCACTGAGCACAGCTCTGTTGTGCTGCCTTGTGCACAGGCAAGTACAATCTCTTCCTGACCTCAGCAGTTACTTGTTTATGCCCAGGAACAAGAGTCTGGACTTTCCTTATCTGAGCCTGAAATTGCAGAGCTTTTATTAACATTTGCTTGTCTAAGGGAAAAAAAACCCAAACAAACAAAACAGCAAATGCAAAAAGAAAAAAAAAAGAAAAAAAAAGGTGAAAAAAAGAGAAGAGTTTTTTCTAAAAACCATACCAAACAAAAACAACAGTCCCACTCCAGCGTTTTATTCAATGTATTCTGGCTTCGCAAGCCCTGGAAGTTATTATCTACATGGGAAGAATAAGAAATCAACAGTTCTGACCAGCAACAATGGCTGCAGAGAGTGTTTGGCAGCAGCTTGCAGGCAGGGAGGAGGGAAGGAATGCAATGAAGAAGAGGAATGCAATGCTCTGCATGACCTACAACATTAACAGCACCCTGCATTGTGGGCCACCCCATTATTTTGATCACAACCACAATTGCTTAATTGGTATTCCTAAAAAATGACAGAAGACAAGTGTTTGCATCAATTAGCTGTCGTTTCTTATTTTTCCTTGAGTATGTTTTCCTCAATTTTTCAGCTTCTTTAACCAGAAAGCTGTTGTAAAAATTAAGATATGTACCACAGAAAAAACAGATGCTTGTTTTATTTATTTAGTCACTGGAGACATACATTCTGGTTTAAATTACAATGGATTATCTGACTAAACTGTTCAGGGAATATTTTCTATATCTTTAGGAAGCCTCTCTCTCCCTCTTTCTCTAATTCTTTATAAAATGCTTTGAAGACTCTCCAAATTAATTTTTTCATTATTAAACAAGCATTTCAGATTTGTTATCTTACCTTTCATAATGTCTGCGAGTACATGTAGCAGCACTTGTGCTTCCAGGGTTACCACCTAATTCATCATAAATATGTTTCCATTGTCGACGGGCTGTTATCTGTAAAAATGGCAATGGAAAATTTAATCTTGCATCTTTACAGATTCTACAGTGTTTGAGTTCACAACAACAAATGCATGTGTGACACTTTCAGAACAGCATGTACTACACGCACTATAAAAGCCCCTACAGAATATACAGAGTGCATAGGCTTTGGGTGTCTTTTTTTTTTTTTTTTAGAGCTAACACTATGTCTATTTTCCTTCTCTCTAAAATGGAGTGATCTGACTGATTCATTATCAAGTCACAAGCAATACAGCCTCACAAAAGAGAATCTCAATCGATATAGGGTCATTAACCATCAGAAGTTATGCAGATAAATCCCACGGTGAATTACGAAAATGAAGCTCAAACCATACTCAGCACCAATAATGATTACATAGTTATTTTAACTGAATTAGAGAAAATAAATCTGCTGCAAAACCCAAATCCACCACAGAATTCTGTAAATCCACAAAAGCATAGTCTGTAACTCTATATGTTACAAGCTGTTTATTTTTATCCATTTATGTCACTAAAATATATAGATCAAATAGTAATGAAATCTTAACATACTCCAATGTTAATATTTGAGCTATGTATTTTATTGGACCACGCTGATGAAAATAAACATCTTGTAACATATTGAGTTGCATACCATGGTTCTGGTTTTTTGTACAGAAATTAGGATTATACCGAATAACAGATGGAAGACCTGGCAAAAGAATTGTTTCTGAATACCACTTCATTATTTTATATATTCTGCTATATTTAAAACAGGAAGAAAAACAGGAATAGGACAAGCACAACAGATCACCCTCTTTTGCCTGCAGCTCATAAAGAAGGCCAGTGGAAAATTGTGGGGGCAATTTGGGGAGAATTTTGTCATTTTATGTGGAATGCTGTGGATTTTAATATATTCAGCCCTGGAGGCTTCCTCAGTTACCCACAGAGCAGTCAATGGCGTTTATTGAGGAGTTAAAGGCAGCAATCAGAAGAAAACAAATATTACAACTTGCAATCCGAGGCCTGTAATTTTAATCTAAACAGAAGAGATAGCTACTGTCATTAAATATTACAGGGTAAGGGGTGTTTCTTTTTCACTCAATATAAAAGGAAAATCCTTCCTTTGCAGAAATCATTCTCTGAAGCCAAAAGCATGGCTGGAGACTTATCATTTGATAATGTTAAAATTTCTTCAAGTTTATTGTTTTTACAGTTTTCCTTAGAAAAAAATCAGCACCTCCAACACAGTTGCAATACCTGCAAATAGTTTGCATCTATATTACTTGAAAAAAAAGCAGGAGTATCTTATCTTGATACATTTAAAGGAAAATGGACTGACTGCATTAACTAATCTTACTTTGTCTTCTGTAACCAACCTGAAGACCACAGGCACGAGAGACACTGCAATTCAAGGATCAGCTGTGCACAAAAGAAATTTTTAAATAAAACCCAAACACTCATCTAAGGAAAGGTTAATTTTAAGTCTGCTTCATTCAAGTTCTCATACTGTCTTTTCCCTAGGCCACCGACACTTCTAGTTATTATTATTACTAAAGGTGTTGAAGAACTAGAGTCCTAATGAGCCATGAAGAACATCACCTCCTGAGAATATGAATGGATGTTCCTTCTGCAACCTGAAAGGTCAAAAAGGAGTTGGACCAAGTACCCTGCTATGAAGCAATGCCTGGATGGGAAACTGCCTCTTGTCCAGCCTCCCACACCTATTCCACTGGACCTCAGGACAGGCACAGGACCTCAGCATGGCCAGAGAATTCTTGCCTTCTGGTAGCTTCCAAAAATCACAAATCCCCTGAGGACTGCTGCAAATAGTTGTATATTAAATCAAGTCTCTGGCAGTTTTACAGACTAGGGGAACAAAGATGCACAAAGCCAATCTGGGGACTGTGCTCTGGCCCTCTGGCAAGCACAGCCTGGCTGGTTTGCAAGGCTGTGGGCCAGGACCTGATGCTTTGGCTAAGTACAGTGATGCTGTGCAGAAGCTATAAATGAAAGCAAAGGATTAGTCAGCAAGAGGACTATGGCAAGCCCCCTTTTTAAACATCCTGATGTGACTAAGAAGCATGGTCTCAATTTTTAATAGGAAAATGGTAGCCTTAGAGCCCAAGTCTCATTAACGATGAGCTGACTCAAGAGTTGATATGCAAGCTGGAACATCAGCAAACACAACCATCTTTGAGGGGAAAAGGGAATCCCTTTGAAATAATTTTGAGTGTCCTTCTCCTCTAGGCTGTTTAGGATAATGGTATTTATATAAACATTTGCCCAGCTTTATGCAATTCTGCCTCTGCAATGGACAGAACTCCTTGGCAATCAGCAGAGTTGTGCCCTCCCCTCTCCAGAGCCAAGTTCAAATTTGACATTGCCCGAAATGACTGTTAGTCTAACAAAGCCTTGGGTTGAGGTTTCCCCTGCTCTAAAAGGTTTAGATTTTATGCTTAATAAACTTAACTGATAGGTAACTTCCCATTCCATTGTTGGCTTTAGTTTTAAAGTAGTCTTCTGGTTTCAGACCCCTCCCACAATTTGTCCCAATCTACAGCTTCACAATCCTAGAGCTGGAAGTCTGGAGCTTTGAAAACCTCCATGACATCTTTCCCAATCAGCCCACTGGCATTAAAGCAAGAGATTGGTCTGCCCAGATCTCATTCCTATAAGCACGGTATTAGGCAGTGACTGGTACTCACGAACAACCCAATGAAAGCCATGATCTTATCTATTAGAGGACTGTTTATACATATGCTTTTAATGGTGTCTTCTGTATTGAGAAATCTTAAGGTCTTCTGCACTGCAATTCCAGCTCCCAGCTCCCTTCCTCATGAAAAGGCTTCTTGCTTATTTCCTGTTGCAGATCTAAAGGGGGATTTTCTCGTCATGGCATGTGATGTTCACAATGCTCTTCAAAACAGAGCTCTGGGTATTAGCTCTGTATGAAACAAACCCAGGTAGCTTAGCATTCCACTGATAGATCAGTTTCTTCGGGCCTGCCCAGACACAGGACCGCTGTACTTGTCAATCATTAATTTTTAAAAACTAAAGCACTTTATTGTTGCTTCCAGGAGGCAGCAGCTAAATGGGATCCCACTGACCTTTGGCAAAGTTTAAGCTGCTACACACCGAAGGTTAAGCTCCACCTAATTTTCTTTTTACTGTTTATCTTTCTAAGACATCTCCAGGTAGAGTCCATTCAGCAATGCAGCCTTCTGAAAACGTGCCAAAACACTCCTTTTGTGTTGGCTCAAAAGGAAAAATGACTTCATGACTTGCCAAGGACAACTCTTTAGGTAAATCCTGGAAGTTTCCCATCTATGCATATCTGCACCTTTTAGTCATTTAGGGCAACTGAGAAAATTCCAGGCAATGGCTGTGAAACGCCACTGCAGCTCAGCTCCCTAGGACTCGACATTGGTTTGTACTTCATCCAGGGATTTGGGGACATTTTAAATCATTCACACTGTGAAGGTCTGCTACAGAGAATGCTTTCCAATGCACTCTCCTATTATTAGTAACAAAGATGCTCATTTCACGAATCTTTGTTTAAGAGAAACATGATCCCACCAATTCCAAAGAGACAGTTTCATCTGTTAAGGACTTAAACCAATTTGTACGGGTTGCTATTTTTATTAAGCCCGTATTATGTCCAACAAGAAGTACATGGGAGTGTGCTACTACACAGTTATAGATGACAACTAACTAAGAATTAGTAATCAAAAAGATAACAGACAGAAGAGAAATGACCCTCACAAGTACTCCAACTAGAGAGCCCTTAAATATGACATATGACACACAATCATGACTTGACAGTAGTAGATATCCCATATGTACATCTGTATGTACAGGTAATACTCTCTTGTCAAGCCTCACTGGATCCATTCCAGCCTCTGGTACATGACAATAAAGGAAAGTCAGACAGATGGCTAGGAAAGTTGTTCTCTGCATCTCAAATCCAATCCCTGGCTGTTTTAATTCACTTTTTGATCCTCAACCAACAGCACTGGACTCAGAGTTCTGTCCTGTGAATCTGGGCCAAAGCTGGAAAACACCAGACATAATCTCTGCTTGTTTCTCAAAGATGTTTTTAAAGCCCCGTTGAAGCATCTATACATGGACAAGGTGGATAGGGCAGGGGATGAAACCGAAAATGGGCTGACTGCCATGGTTCTGTGAAACACGAAGATGTAAAGTTTGTGATTGCTTTAACTGGGAAGATTTCTACACTTAATAGTAAAAAAACTAGCCATCTGACCAGTCTAAGTTCCTGTATGTGATTTTAACCAATCTTTTATTTCTTTCCTGTTAACAAAATGGCTGTCACATGCTGAAGCCAAGTATGTGCTTTTAAATATTCTTTTCTTTACAATACTTCCAAAAGAAAAGACCCATTTCTATCTCCATGCACAATCCAGAAACTTGTGAAATTTTAAAACAATTAAAGATGATGAAGCCCTTATAATGGACAAATTACTTGTTCAAGTCAGACAGAAGGGTCCTTGTAGATAAATGTGTATTAATCAGGGTAGGTTCAAGAAAGCCTTTGCTCTGCACATGACTTATCATCATCAATAGATATTGGCCCAGTGAGTGTGAGTCACGGATTCTGGTTGTTACTGAACTACAGCACTCACTGAAAATTTCTACATCTAAGCAGAACTGCCTAAGATTCTGGAACTGATACTGAGGTCCATGTTGCCTCAGTGCCTTGCTGAAAAATGACACAAATCAAACACACAAGTGTCTCAGCAATGTTCGCCGTGATAAAATATATACTAACAAATGCAGCTTGGCAAATCCAATGGGTATCAACTGGCCATAAAATAATAAAAAAACCAGGGTGTACAGAGGTCAAAGTATTGCAACAACTAATAGACTAACATTCAGGCAGATCCATATTGAGGATGAGACTGTTAACAGAAGCGAATGAGGTGAGGAAACCTCAAACCTCATGCTCTAAGTGCAACTTAAAGTGCATAACAATGGTCCTCCCAACTTGAGCTCATCTGCGGAGACCACTGATGCCACTCACATCCACAAAACTAGAATCAGGCCCCTCACTTCAGCCAGAGTCACTCTCAGACCAAAGCTTGGTTCCCAGGTATCAGAGGGTGGGAGCTATGCTTGCCTTGCCATTTACTGACCAGCAAGCAATCACTTAGTTTCTTCTCCAGGAAGAACGTTGGTACATGTTCTATGTCTCCACCATACATTTTCATCAAAGGTGACAAATGCTCCTAAGCAACAGAGAACATCTGTCACAAAGAAAAGGACAGGAGCTTTGAGACAAGGGTGGACTGATGCTACTCCAGATGACATTCTCACATATGTGATTCTTTCCCTCTGATCCTCTCATGTTTCTGCTGCTTTTGGTAGACTTGGCTCTCTAGCCCCGTGTTCACAAACTCACCATTCTATTCCTGCTCTGCCTCAGGCACAGAGGTTCACCTTTGCCATCATCTCTAAATCCATCCCTCTCATTCTGGTACTAAAACTCATCTCTCTCCAGCAAGCCCCCACTTTGGTAGCATTCCTGCTTCTACCCCCAGTCCCTTCAAGCAGATCTAAAATGTTGCTCTGAACCTCAGCCACCTCCCTGAGCACTCTGAAGACACTACGTTCCTTTCAATCTCCCTCCCCACCTTCCCTTGTGCTCTGGATCAAGTTCAAGATTTTATCCCTCATTTTCATTGCACTTTACAACTCATGGCAATTATTGTTGGCTCATAATTACAATAACGATCTATCTATGGTAGCTATTCATTCATATATACCTGTGAGCACACCTACGCACACCCCTGTACATAGGCATGGTATGTGCTGATTAACGAAAGATACAAGAACACAAAATGCAAAATCAAGCGTATATTTTTGTTAAGAATGTGCTAGATTTTATGTTTCACAAAATCCCAGCCACACCCATGCTAATCAACCTGGGCTGCTGATTTCTAGAACAATATGCTTTATTGTATGGAAGGAAAATACTGAGTTTTATATTTTGGTTCAAATGACTTTCAGTTTCTTGATAGTGCATTTCTTCCTGTCATTTCTCTACAGCATAGATATGTCCCAGATTACTTCGTAAACAAAGCAAAAATAATTTCTTTCATCCAACTGCAGCAGGAACTGAACAACTTAATCTGATCATTGTGTGCAAAGAAAATATTTCCAATGACGACATCCTCCTATGTCAATTGGGTTTTATTACAGATGTCATCTCGATGTGCCATATTAATGCAGCTCTTTCTTCTCATTTCAAGATTTTAATCTAAGTTTGTTGCTCTAATATTTTATTGCTTCAAAATACATGCTGTAAAATCCATGGCCATCACATTTTCCTGTGAGCTAAAAATAAACTGCTCTTGTCAGATACGGTTAGCTGATAAAAAGTGTCAGAGACTTTTCTGAATTACTTTGATAACTTCCTGTTTATGTGGTACTGACCCTTGTCTAATAAAGATCTTTTACACTTGGAATAAGAGAAGATACTGCAGTATACTATTCCTTAATGGACAATGCTGATTACTTTTGAAAGCCTTTAATATATTTCCCATATTAGACATGAACAGATGTCAGGGATGTTGCCAAGTGAAATTTCTTTTATGCAATCTTGGCTTGTCGTACAATAATAGCCCTTTCTCAACATGGGAAAAAATTACAGACCCAACTAATTTCCTTGACAGGGAAGAGTTACATATGTTTTCCACTTGTAGTTTTTACGACAAGTTTACAATTTTGCCAAACCTGGAACTAATTGGGACTGCTTCCAAAAATGGTCCAATAAACCCACAATGTGTACAGCTAGCCTAAAATGCAGCAAATGGTTGTTTGCTTTTACATTGTTTTTTTTTAACAGGGAAAAGTTAGATTGCACAATTATTTCATTTAAGTTACTTAAACACTTACTGTTTCATATCCTCCCAGTTTTTGAGCAGCTTGAAACATAGTCCAAAGGTTAACTGTTAGAGGGACAATAAGTATTTAGATAAGCATTGCATTAACCAACATATTTCAAAGAAATGTAGATTAAACAGTTTTTAAAAAAGAAAAATAGAGAAAAAAAAAAGCTCAAAGCCCCTGAAATAGCTCCTGTGAAACATTTTCCAAAGAGGTATTTACATAAGCTGAAGAGTAAATATTAGCCCATACTATATATATTTTTAATTACATATAAGAGAACACACTTAGATTCCTTTACAGGACAGGAAAAATACACTGAGACAAAGGTAATAGGCTCATTTGACTTTCCTGATAAGCAGCATGGTATAATGACTGTAGCATGTTTCCATAACCTTGATAATAAAAATTACTCATTGGGAAGGATGTTGCCTTTAATTATTTGTTTAATACTGATTTCATTAGCAAGCAAGCATGAGCCACACACTGGCTCACAGAGAAAGCCTATTGATTAAACAAAAATATCCAGTATTTACTGCAGCTCAGATAATGGCCTTCATAATCAATAAACAATAAGGCGCCTTCTAACAGGTCCTGTGTGAATGAACTTGGGGGGGAGCACAAATGAAAATTACC
>JAOXNG010000002.1:6734201-6745247 GCA_028566535.1 Scolopax minor
ACTGTATGGTGAAGGGGGGTGAAAGGCTAACACCTGACCTGAGGAAATGAAGAACAGGAGGACTGAAGCAACAGGGAGTGGGGAACCCAGGCTTCTGGACTGTTTGGATTATAGACAGAAAGCAAATAAAACCAGCACCATGACGCCAGATGCAAGCATCACTCTTCCACTGGGCAACACCTGGGCTATTGCAGCTACTGAGCACCCTCTCCCCATGGAAAGGTTGACCTGCACCTCTGAAAGCAAGGAGGACTTGTTACTTGACTCCCAAAGGTGGGAAGTCTCTAACAGAATTTCCTTTGGTGGCACAGAAAAAGACACAAGGAGCGATAGTGCTGAATGTGGGTTTCCCACAGCGCAAGTCAAGGGGCTTCCTGTGCCAAAAATGCATCAGGCTGGGATCTGACAGTCCCAGCGGTGCATATGCCAACACAAGCCTTTCCCACAGCTCTATGACAGGTACGTTGCTTCCTTTAAAACAGCATCAAGTCTCCACTAAAACATCCCTCTGCTTCTGGAATCATACACAATCCATAACATGGAACTAAGTTTAATTTCGAAGACCAATTAAAAAAAATAAAAATCAATGAAATGCTTTTATGAAACAGGAGATTGATCTGCAGCTTAAAACTTCCAGTAATGTAATATTTTAGAACTTTAATAAATAATGCTTTTATCTTGATTGCAAAATAATACCCTGCCATGAAAATACAGAGCAGAGGTAGGAAACTGTTCAACACGAATTAAAATGTCACACTTTGCACAGAACGGAGCATTACAATTATTGGTGAAACACATTTTTCAAACTTGTTAACACAAAATTAACAATTACATACATCACTTAATTCTATAAGTGCACATCTCTCGAAGTACCCATTAGCTAACCATGCCTAGTTCAGTTTTAATATACATGCAGGCTTTGCAGCACAGAGGGGATGTAACTATGCGAGCGCTGGCACAGTAAACCCTGAAATGGCAAGTGCTATTAAATTGAGATGCAATCACGTTGAAAGGGAAACATTAACAAACAGCAGACAATTGAGAAGAAAATACAGGGCGCTTGTGTTCTAATACATGTGCTTCAAAACCTTATATAACTATTCATTGTCTAGTTCATCTGGCCAGGGGCCCAGTTTGCTCTATGCTATGCTATACTAATTTTATAATAATAAACTGTTACACAAGCTTTATGCAGTCATGCATATGAAGAGGTTGTGGAAGACATTACATTTTATTAACTTTCTAGCTTTCAAGACACCATCTTGAAATTAAACATAGCCTGGTAGAAATATAGATGAGTTTAAAAAAAAAAATAATTAAATGAAAACAAATGCAAGTATATCATTAAAAACAACAAAAAAAAAAAGAAAAAAGAAAAAATCCTTTCAAAAAAGCTCTTTTCCTTCTCTGAATATCACCTTCACATTATGCATGACAGATGAATACCACTAATCCCATAATACAATGCAAGAATCTGCATGTTCCTGGACTGTGTTCGTTTGAAGACAATCAGTGATTTTTGGAAACACATGCTTGCTTTTCTTTTTTTAAATACACCTTTTCGTAAAAACAAGGCAAAATGGTTTACAAAGCCAAAAGGAATGCGTGAAATAGCTGGGGTTTAAAAACCCTTTATGTTATTTGCTGCTTTAGCATGAACCAACATGAACCACTGAGATGCTTCAGTTAAGATTTATCTGAACCACAAGACATTTGTAGGATAGCAGTCGGAAAACACAGGGATAAGAGAGACAGGGCACAAAAGCATATACAGCACAAACCAGATGCGATCCAGAAAAGTCATTTCATATTCCACATTTGTCTATGGAATTGTCTGAGAATTTTCTGCTGAACATTATTTCCAGGTTTATCACAGCGGTTCAAAACTGGCTATATTTAGTCACTGACCAGTGCCAGAAAGCACTACCAGACTATAGGATCATGGCATATTTTAAGTTTGATATCTCATCTACCATCAAGGCCAGAAATAAATGCCTTTTATAATCAGAAAGAGTAAAAGCCTCAGACCTCCAAAATACATAAGGTTTTTTTTTCTTTATTTTTCAGCACTAAGTCATGAGATATCAACCTCAAAAATCACATTATTCTGATTACCATTGTGCGTCTGCTACTTCCCAATCACCCTCTACATATTTTGATTTCAACATTTTAACATCTAATCTTAAAAAAAAGCCAGTAAAGCTAATGAACCAATGTTTTATGTGGGGCCCTGAAGCACTTCCACATGAAAATACCATCACCACATACCAAAAGCAAAGAGTCAGCAGTCAAGTGGCACTGAAGTCAATGGGTGTTTGAGCAAACCCCAAAAAGCTTTAATGCCAGATTCCAATCTAAATCATATCACTGTCAATCCCAAGTAATTGACTCCTGTGGATTTACATGAGTGGAAAGAAGATCATAATCTTGCTCTTAACCTTTACCTTTGAAGTAGAGATGGTCATAAATCCGATTTTTCTATCCAACAGGAAAATGCCAGAATTTCATCATTTTCTTCAAATCAGGGCAGGCAGTCAAAAACATTTTGAGCAACACTAATGGGCAACTATCAGGCTCTTTAATTTTAATGTTTCTGATGAAAAGAAACTGGCTGAAAGTCCTTCTACAGATCAAAACTATTTTGTCTCAAATGGTTTTGACATTAAATTGCGTCCCACCAAACTGTGGATTCCAGGGCCCTGTGCTCCCACATTCCACCAGTTGAGTACCGAGCCCTGGGTGTCCTGAGCTGCTGAGATGGTCCAACCACGGCGGAGACAGGGGAGCAGCACCAGACCTCAGGGGGAGAAAGGGACAGGCACAGGACATGGCCACACAAGCATTGCTGTGGCAAAGTTGTCCCCAAGAGTATGTAAACCCATCCTGATTAAGTTTGGTCCTTCCAACCCTAGACCAAGCATTTAATTTCAACCTTTCTAAACTAAAAAAACAAAACCCAATAAAGACCAAAATCCAAACTGACACATAATGGCTGTGGGGTGTTACTGTGGAAAAGATTTCCATTTCACTCAAATGGCATCTTCCAGTGCTAAATAAGGAATCAAGGACTTGACTCAGAAGAGTGAGAAAACCTCCTGCAAAGCAGAAGTTATGCCAGAATTAAAACACAAAAAGAGAAGAAGTGGGAACCAGGCAGCAATGAAACAGAAAGAATGGAGCCAAGCCACATGCAAAGGGTTTACCTGGCGCTTAGACCCATGCCCAAAATCCTCCACCAAAGGAACTTTACCCATTCTCTAGCTGCAGGTGGAATACAACATGAGATGGCAAAACTTTCCCTCAGCCATTAAGGAGCGTTTGTTGCCTTTCCATAATTTAACCATTGTTACTTTGTTTTGGTCTAGGATTCTGAAACTAAGGAAGCCCAACCTACTGCAACCTCCTGCCACTGCTTCTGGCTGCACGACCGGTCTCAGCTCCACATCTGACTGACGTGCAAGTTGGAGCTCATATTCCCTACTTCTGGATTGCCAGATTTTCATGGATATTCATGCTTAGACTCCCACAGTCAGCGCAGCCCTGAGCCTTCTCCAGCTCACCTGAAAATGGGGCTGATGTTTCTGCTCATTCATCTCGGCTTCCTTTGCTCTCCCGAAAATTTCTGATGGTTGCTAGGCAACTATTGTTGAATACATGCATGAGGCATTAATTGTCTGAGCACTTTAAAAAAGGAAAATTCTTTAAAACTGAGGACACTGCCATACCAAAAATAGGATATTTCCTTTATGAAGGGCAATACTCGTGGCTGGGAATGTTGGTGGCTACAGCATGTCAGAGGCCAGATGAGTCACAGACATTACTCACATGCAGCGCCGCACAAAAGAAGCGTCTTAGAAGACCTGACTTTATAATAAAGTTTTATTTTAAATGAAGTACTTCAGATCTAGTTTTATCTTCTGGCTGCTGCCATTGGGATATCATAGAGCACATTTTCATGGAATTAATGGCATTGGGTCCAGCTGCTGTTACACAGTGTTAGAACTTACCAAGTTCTAACTATTAATTCACTGCCTTCTAAATGCAAAATGGCACTGGCAAGTACTCCTCGTCGCCACACTTCAAAGAGATACTATAGTCTCACTGCTGATCCTAAGTGCTTCGTGCTCCTTACCCGTAAATGTGGATTTCATTTTATAGGGTCTTTTTTTCCAAAATACATTCCAATGTCATGATCAAGCTCTAAAGACAGTAAACACAGACTTCTATAAATTGACTTAAGCTTCTAAACTAAACAACTGCAAGGATTTGCAGCTAGGTAATTTTTGGGTTGTTTTTTTCTTTTTGTTTTATAACAAACCCATCTCTACCATAACTAAACATTCACAATGTACATGTATTCATCTTAATTACAGGCTGCCTTTCAAAATACCAATACCAAAAAAACCCTGAAGAACCACCATGTTTTTGGCAAATCAGTCAAAAGATTATGGTTCATTGCAAAATCGGGATGCTATAAAAGAATGAGGGCAACTATACTGCTAATTTTGAACATGGTATTCTGAGCTAAGGGCTGCTAAAGACCCCGGGAATAACCTTTTCCATTTTTCAAAATTGTGTTCTACCTCTGTGAAAGTACTGTAGACACAGGCTCATCACAGCAAAGTCCAGCTGAGGTTTGTAAGACTTTAAGATGAAGAAGAAGTGACTTATTTAATCAACGAAGTGAGTAGTAGAATCATCAACACCTACTTAAAGTAAACATGCCACCCCACAGCAAAGAACCATTTTCATTGGGAGTTTAACTTCTACTAGAGTTGCAAATCCAGGATGAAACACAGGAGGAGGATGACAGAGCTGGAAGGTTGCACAGTACCTCTCTGTTGAAGCAGCATTTGCGAATGTCACCTGTGTTAGCAGGATGATCACCATTACCCTTTTCACATATTCCCTTACCCTTTCTGTGGGCAGAAACTGCTGATTTCAAATAAAATCCTCCTCTTCTATTACTCACTTGTTGCTAACACCTGCTTTTTAATTAACATGATCTTTAAAGCTATTACACAAAAAGGTAAGGTGACTGGAGACGTCTGTGAAGGACCCATCAAGGAAGACTCATGAAGTCAGTCCAGTAAGTCTGTAGATGATCTTGCAGTGTGCTGCTGCACATTTAAATGAGATGTTATTGAGTTACATTTTCCATACTTCAACTGAGGAGACAGCCCTTTGTAGATATTACTGTTGTGGCCTAAAATGGACCAGTTCCCATTCTCCCCGAGCAGATATCCCCAACAGAGAACAGACAAGGGACTGATGAGTCCCCAGAGACCACAGCAGAGGAATGCTCTGCCCAGTTGGGGCTTTGAGACAGGCAACTGATCCTTGTGGATGGAGACTGTTAAGGAGAACAAACAGCCACCAAGGTAGACCAGTGAAGACACTGCCATTTAGCTTGTAATGCACCAGCTTTCTGTTCCTTAGGCTCTGGTCCACCAAGTAGATTCAAATCTTTGCCTTGTCTACTTCAGAGCGTACGCAAGTTTTAGGGAGGTCTGCTTTATTGTATAATAGACACAAAATCCAGCACAATGTAGCCTTTGCTGGCCTAGATGCTATAAATGACATATATTAATACAGTAATTTTTTAAGGCCAGAAGGAATTGTCTACTTTCTACTGCCTATATAATGTCAGAGTAACCACTGGATGAAGACAGTATCTCTTGTCTGAGTAAGAACCATGTCTTTTGGAAAGAAGTCTTGATTTAAAAGATTCAAGTAACAAAGAATCTATGTTACTCCCAGCTAAGTTGTTCCCATGGTTAATTACCCCTAGCTGGTAGATAATTGTGCCTTAGTTTCAGCATTAGTTTATCTGCTTCCACTTTGAAGCACAGGGTCCTGCTCTATGTCTGGTTGCCAAATTACAAGAGGCATTTACCATCACAGGTCTTCTCCTCAGGGAGGTACTACAAGACTGTGACTGGGTCCCTTCTTAGTCTTCTCCTTCATGCACCAAATGGACTGATATTCTTTAGTCTTGCACTTGAAGGCAAGAGTTTTCCATGCCATTAATTGTTCCTTGGGTCCTTCCTTAACCCTATCCAGTATTTCAATGGGACATGCAAAGCACAAGGGGAATTGGGCACAAAGGGGAAAAGGGGAAAAAAATATATATATATATCTCTAAGGAAGCCTTTCTGCTCCTCCATGTTCCTCTGCAGCCCATAGTTCAGAATAATACATTTGAGTATTAGTGCAGTTATCCCACGAAATTGTATCACCCTTTTTGCAGAAAACCATTATCATTTGAATGACTTACCAAAAATGTTAGCTCTTAGGGGGTTTGATAATAATTTCCTCCAGCATTATATGCAGCACTAGTAACACCTCCCTATTTCTTCTCACTATTCCCCTGCTTATTCATCTAAGAACCAGGTTTGCTCTCCTCTAGTCAATTGGTTATCTATCATTACCCTCAAGTAATTTATGGCATTAAGACCAACACAGCAGGCCCGAGGCACAAGGAAATGCTTGTCTGATCACTAAAAGACCAAGATACAACTATATATAACACCAAGGCCCAAACTTCAGCTGAAATGTGAACTCTCACTACTTCACTGGCCTTTGGTCCATCATGGACAATAAATCAATTAAAGCATATTACAAAGTCCCAACTGCCGATGATAAACCTACCAAAAAAAACCCAACAGGTTGGGGTTTTTTTTGTAATTTGATTTGCCTTCTTATTCAGTACTTGTACATAAAAAGAAAAAAATCCTATGAAGAAACTGACAGCGTTAACTGGTTATGACTGGGTAGATGGATGCTTACACAATAACACATTAGTACCTTCTCCAGTGGTTAGAAGCAAAAAGGGATTGCTGAGGTCTCCTTAGCTGTTTGAGCAAATGATGAACTAATTCACATACTGGCTGTGATCTCTCTGATCAGGTTTATGAAGATGCTGACAGGTAAGGGGAATTTACTCAAACAACGCTGTTGTCAAGAGAAGTGAAAACCCCTCCTCTGGATCACTCTTAATGCCCTCACTTGATTTCAGACAGAGAAAAATACAGCAGGAATTTTAATGCCCTATTTTCCCTCTTTTGCAATTTGATTTAAAAACAATTTCACAAAAACCCAGCCACGTGGAATTTAAATTCCACAGAAGTCTCACCCACCAGTAATTACTACTGCAGTGTTTAAAATTTTAAAAGAAAACAAACCCAAACCCGAACAAAACACTATTTTTCAATTAATTTTCTTCCTCTGATTTCTCTCCACATTGCATCATCTCCCAATTACTGTGATTTTGCTGAGTGTGCCAGTTTCTTAAAGACACAGCTATAAAATGTATGGACTAATTGTTGAGCAGAACTGAAGAGCTATTAAAACTGCAATAGTACAGCACTTCCAATGGTAGTCTATTATTTCTACATGATTGGTTTTGTACAGTCCAACTCATGCAGTGAAACTCTTAGATAAATTAACTCCTTCGTTTTGACATAAACATCAAAAGCAGAATTAAAGGAGAAAGAACATTATTTTCTGCTGCTATTTTAGCCATGGTGTTTATAACACCCGAGCATGTTCCTGGAAAGTTAAAAATTATTTAAACTGAGAAAGCCATTTGCTGTTTTATCAAGTCTGTAACACATAAAATTTGGCTCCAGAATTATCTCATTTTCCCATTTCATGTTTCCCTGTCTACATGGTAGAGCATGTTTACAGAAATTTATAACTATAATATACAATTCAGTCATTTCTAAACAGCTCTATAAGAGTAACTCTGAAATGTACACATTTTAAAGATTACTTAGTGAACACCAAACCCTTTCCCAGCTGTTTTAAATTTTGAATTTCCCAATAAATGAATAACATACTAAAAAAGCAAACAAGATCTGACATTATTTAGTCTAAGTTTCTAAAATGGCATAACATCTGTAGCTAAAAACAATTTTGAATAACTATATTTAACTAGAGCAGTATTCTATTATTCATAGCTCATTTTCCTTGCAGACTAGGGGACTTAATGCGGTGTTCAAACATTTCAAACATTTCTTTTAATTGTTTAGTCCTTCCAACAGCCAAACTGCAGCAAAAAAATAAAAAAAGGGGGGGGGAAATCTTCACTCATATCTTTTATATATATGCATGTGACCAACTCATGATCTCAGTGAAGTGCCACAACCCTTCATTAACACACATCACAGCCCCCCAGTCAGCACTGCGAGCTTTGAAACCACGCCAGGAGCAGGGGCTCAACAAATGGCACTTTGACCTTTTCACTACTAACTTCAATCTTTATTAAAATCTCGAAGTCGTCAGCTCTGTCTCCCTCTTTTACCATCTTTTATCTGCTGCCGAAACACCTAATATTCATTCATTAAATGGAAAAGTTGCCTACATTCTTACGTAATGATAGATTCCCCTTTCACTTGCAATCGGCTTGTGAAATGCCTTTGATTAAAAAAGAGAACAAAATGCCCCCTCCCCCCCACTGAACAAATCTAACTTCAGATTGCTCACGCAGTTCCAGGGAAATCAAGCATGCTCCCTAATATTAACAAAAAATAAATCTCGTGGCACTCAGGCAAGTTTAGCTGCATTTTATGTTCCTCCTATTAAAATCCAACTCAGCAACACACAAAATGCTCGCCAAGCTCCTTGCTTGCTTTTTTGATTTCACGTTTGCATCTTCACATCTTCATCTTGAGCGTTTGTGGGGAGATAGAGACTGATTTTTTTTGCCCAGCAGGGTTTCTGTTGTCTACAATAGAGTCACCAAAACCAGTAGTCCCATGGAGTAAAATTTAACTAGAGACAAATAGAGGCTTTGATCATTTTTATGGTGCTCAAACATAGATGGAAGGGAGAGAACTCATGTTTTTTTTTTTTCTTTTTTTTGCCTAGCAGTAATTAACTAACTACACATTAAGAACAAAAATCAGAAAAAATTCACAAGTCATTTACGTGTTTTCATTTTCTGTAAGCTTTCTGGCACACCCTATATGCTTCATTTCTTGCTTTAAATAAGTAACTACTGGAAAATATGCATAGTATTTGGAACCAAGGCTAATGACATATTAATTCAAATTGCTTTGTGTAAGTTTGCATTTTCCAGATTTGAAATGAAACTTGAAGGAAACCTAAAACTTGCCTGCAACCTTTAATTTATACCTCCCTTCACCCAGGGATTATCTAGAAGGTATAAACTATTCATTTAAGCAGCACAGTGTAGTATCATCATTAGGTGGTTTAGTTGCCTGGGATACTACTATCAGCCTGACCAGTGGGGAACCTGGGAAGCCTGAGCTCTGAAGGGGGAAAAAGTAAACAAAGTAATGAGTAACAGTTACAGCTCCTTAAAATGTGTACATTAACCTCGGTATTGGGAAACTTATTTGCTTTTTAGAGGCAGCACCCTCTGATTGAAATAATGACAAATATTTTGGAAATTCCATCCGAAGCCAAAATGAAATTACTCAAGTGCACTCTGGGAGAACAAAGCTTTTTAGTATACCTTCAAATGAACTCAGGTAAGTTTACAAATGGCCAATACCTAAAAGACCATTAACTAAAATTACATTTGTTTTTATTGAAAGACAGCCTCAAGTGCTGACATGTAATATATGACATGTGATACATAATAATACTCTTAAACCAGTTCTGACATAATATCTCCCAAGGCATAATAACCACAAATGACTGCTTTAGTTAAGAACTAGCCAGAAGCAAAATAGATCCATGTAAAAGTAGCTTTAACCATAAATACCTCAACAATATTTTATGTCACTTTGTAAAAAAGTTAAAGGAGTCCCATAATAATTAACAACAAAAACTTCATGTTCTTTACTATTGTATGGTGGTTGTGAAAGGTTATTTCATAGTCCCGCAGCTGCCAATGCTGTAAATTATGCAGGCACCAAGAAGCATTAAGGAGAAATAATAGCAATTTAAACTAAGGCTGACGTAATTCATGATAAACAGTCATTGGAAAATATTACAATGTTGTCTTTTTTGAGTGGGTTTAATCAGAAGAATGTGACCATATTCTGACATAAACCACTTCTCTTTTCCATTGTACAGGCGCGGGAATGGCCCTTCCCTGGCTGCAAAGGTCCCCCCTAATTCTGGCCACCACTGAGCCCCAGCACCTTGGGGACACTGCTCAGGAGGCTTGGGGTACCAGTGGACCAAAAGCTCTCCTGACACAAAGCTCGAGAGTCTGGGCAGACCCAGTGGTCCAAGGGAGGCACTGAAACAAGGAAAGCATTCGAATGAGGATGCTCTAATGGAGGCATATTGCAAAAAGGAAATAAACAAGGTGGCTCCAGAAATGAGAAGATGTATGATGGACACAGCTCACACTCATGATAAACCCAGCCTGCCTCACTGTTCGCTATAATGACAAAAAGTGATTTTGATAGCTGAATCATAAAACTAGCCATGGAGTGGAAATCTTATATAGGAGGAATTAGTCATTTATATCTACAATCACTTAGAGAAAAGATACCAATAAAACAGACGCATGTGTAAGAGATGACAAAACCCATGTGGTAAGTTATATCTATCAGGCAAAGAAGAATAGCTCACTTGCTAACCCTTTGTTTGCTGGAACTACAGATTAATTCTCTGCCAAACTCTGGCTGATAAAACACGTAAAACCCGCAATACCATCATACACTCACTCTTCAATTAAAAACTGAAAAGGAGAAGTTGTTAAAAGTGCCAGACTGGAAGAGGGCACACCCAAGCTCTCGGGTCTGCCACGGGAGCTCGGAGGAGGGAGGATCCATCCCGTGAGAGCCCCAATCCCTGGGATGTTCCAGCATGGAGGCCATACCAGCCACCCTGTGCTTCAGAGCCCTGATGCAGCCTAAGCCCCTCTTTCTCCCAGATTGTGACCCAAAGGCACCCAAAGAAGAAGGAAGCCATACTAGTTTCCCAAGTGCCCTTGCCATGGGAGCTGTGTTCTCGCAGAGGTGCCAGCCAGCTACCACGAGCTTCTGGAAAGAGAATTAAATAATGACTCCAGAGACTTACATCTGAGAAAGCCAACACCAAACATCCCTGACACTGGTCAAG
>JAOXNG010000002.1:6888899-6904985 GCA_028566535.1 Scolopax minor
CAGAGCTATCTACACTGTATGGCACCAGGATGCAGCTTTGGCCCTGAAATGGTCTTAAAGAGCACTGCTTTAGTGTAAGGGAGTAAGAATTTAGAGTAAGAATAGGAATTACTTTTAAGTGTTTATTTTTTGTTTTAAACTGGAATTAAATCGAACTGCAAATATCTCAAATTCCTCTATCAATCAAAAATACTCATCTTTGCTCAGCTCCAATGCTTTTGGTTTATGCTATTTAAGTAACACAGTAAGACCTCCCAAAGGGTGTCAACAGAGTGAGCTATTCAGGAATACTAGAAAAGTAAAAGAAAATATCCTAATAGCCTTCCTTTAAGTACTTTGCTTAACCGTTTAAAAATTTCCCAAGTCAATATTTTCTGCCAATCTCATTGTCTTTTATTTACAAATTCATTGATAAATATTTTAAAATATGTGCTATAGCTTTCTGATATAGCACCTAGTCATTTAGATCTTACAACATTCTGATGACTAGCAGAAACGTGCTGTCATTCACAGGCTGCCTGTCCTCCCAGTAAAATCCTAGTTGACCTGCATTCCAGTAAATATATAAACCGTTACTGCTCTTATCAGAACTATATATGTTTACATCCACTCACATACAGAAATCAAGCCACTTTCTAAATAAATAATAAAAAAACCCTGAGAGCACATCTGTGTCTATATTAATTCCTGCACAGTTCCAGAAATGTTTTACTGCCAACAATTCAAGATTTTTTCCTCTTTCTCTTATTTAACATCATACAGTCAAAAAATGTGATGCTTTGTCAACTGTACTGAAATAAAAAGGTATGATGAACTTCAAAATTTCTTTTGCTCTAGTGTCTTTTCCTTTTCATCCTCCAAGGTGCTGAGCAATATGAACCCCGTCACTTCTCAATTTAACTCTATGTTTACGGACAGGTCCATTAAAATAAAAGTTCCTAAATGCTTAAAAAGAGTTTAAACTTGTTTAAACGCTGGCTGGGTCAGAACCATAGTGCTCAGCATACTGAAGCCATAGACTATGGCAGCTATTTGGCATTTTTCATGACTTCACACATGAAATACTGAATTAAAAAGCAGGTTTTGTAAGAAAACACTTTAAAAAACATTTTGTGAATCATTCTCTAAAGCAAGATTTGTAAAAGTACTCAGCACCAGCTTACGAATTCCATTAACTCTCCAGAGCTCTCACTTGGTTTCAGGGCAGCACAGTTCAGCTACTGAAACTCAGGAATGTTAAAATTGCTTTAGAAGACCATCATCACAGGACCTACATGGAAATGTTACTGTTTAAGGTCAGTATACCTTTGATGGAGTACATCAAAACCAGTCTTTGGAAAACAAAGGTGGCTTCTCCTATGCGAGATACAAGATATGCTTCAAATATTTCAAGTAATACTGCATACAATTCCAACAGATTCCACTTTTCATTGAGACTAATCACAAGTCCTTCAAGATCTCACTGGTTATAGCCATAGCAAACTTCAAGATCAAGGGACTGAATATCAGTGATTTTTGTCACAAAACCCGCTGGCTCTCCAGCTGTTTATTTGTAATCTGGTCTTGGGTACTACACACTTCTGCAACGGACATCAAAAATTTCCCCTCAGACATCAAAAGACCAAGTACCAGTTTGCTAGTTTTGTACATTTCTAATCATCAAATAATGAACCTATTCCTGTAGCTGTAGTTTTGATCTTCATAGTAGTAAAAGCTTGAGGAACATGTTTTGAAGAAAAAAAATAAATAAGGACATGGAAATTAAAGAAAAATGGGATAAAACACAACATTGGATTATCAAAGAGAGATAGTACCAAACTAATTTCATAGTTTAATAAGATAACCAATTTTCTAGACAAAATAAATGTGAGAGAGATGATCAATTCACAAAAGGGCAGGAATATCATACAGATGGGACTGTATAACCTTGAAGAATATTCACTCTTGTATTCAATGACGAATTGTAAGGTGACATTGGAGGACATAATTTTTTTAAAACCTTCTGTGCATTGGGAGTACCTCAGCTGGAAAATATAGTGATAAAGGCAAACCAGAACAGCAGACCTATGACAAAAGAGCCACATGACACAGGTATGAAACATGCGACTGATTCTAGGACCTATCATGCAGGCTATTCCCAGTAGAGAACAAGAAAGCACTATTGATATTGTACAAGGCCTTGCTTTTATCTCAGCAGCAATATTATGTAGTTCGGTCACTTGCATTCAAATAAAACTGATTTAAAGGGAAACAACTACACAAAAAGGCCAAGAGAATTACTAGAGGCTGGTATGAATGTAAGAATGCATGTATCAAAATCAAAGGCAAAGATTAGAGAAGGCTGCCTTTTCTAGCTTAGCCAAATGAAGGCTGACAATAAGATTGCTGTCTCTTTTTACACTAGAAAAATAAACACTGGGGATGGAACAAGAACTAAAGGTCAATACTGGCACAAATTGGCACAAGGACAAATGCACGTAAGCTTGTCATGAGTACACTTAGATTGAAAATTAGAAGTTTTATAACCCTTACAGAAATCAGGCACCAGGACAGCTTTCTAACTGGAATAGCACAGACAAAAAAAAAGTTAACTTTTTAAGCTGATGTTTGACAAGTTTCTGAAGAGGATCATAGATATTTTCCTATGAGAAAGCAGCACTAGAGTTGACAATTGAAAAGGTCTCTTCCATTCCTATGCTCTTATTTCCCTCCAAGTAGCCCCAAAGTCTTTGCCATGGTGATATTTACAAAACAAAGCTACAGAAAATCAACTCTGTGGTTTTAAGCATTACAAATATTTGAAACCTCCAAGCTTTGAAAAGCAGGCACTCCATTAGCTGTGGAATGAGTTTCTCTTGCGTGAACTGATATGCTTATGGAAATGTTCTGGTTTCATGCATCTTTAAAATGCAGTTCTCCAGAAATCATTGAGCAAATTTGTTTAAACAATGATTGATTCAGCAATCTAAATATGCAACACCTAATGAGGATTACATATCAAAGTCAAGTCCTAAACTTCAAGTCTTTTGCCATCTGAAAAAAAAGAAAAAGCTTTATTAGCTTTCAAATAGTATATTCTTCCAACCCACCCCCTTACATTCAAACACAGAAGGGATTTTGTTCAAACTTTCAAAAAAAGACCCAACCCACAATTGGATAAAGACCAGACATAGTCCGAAAGCTTAATGTTTCAGCAAGTAAGGAGTACATGGAAAGAAGGAATTAATGGAAACTGGTTTGCAATCCTAAGTACAGAGGATGATATCTAGTGACTGCTATAATACTGAATCTGCACTGCCATTAAACTTAATCTTCGATATTTTTATTGCAACCTGACCCACTACGACATCTCTAAAGAAAATTACATTGTACACTACTATTTCAAGAAGTCAAACTTAGCTAGTCATCTGGGCCATAAAATAGCAGATTACTCCATCAGGCTGGCTAAAGCAACTAGGAATAAAACTAGATTTACCAACCACATTATTTTTATTAGGAAATGTTTCAAAGCAGACATAATCCCAAAAGACCTTAGCTTCATTCCATCCAAAAATACACAACAGAGAGCGGTAAAAACATGAACTACATTATAAGGTTCAATTTGTAAATGTAAAAAAAAATACTAGTCATGCAGTAATATATCACCCTATCAGAGCAAAATAAATTACTGAACATAGAAACAGAAAAGAATAAAAACTTCAACACAATAGATGTATTAAGAATTTAAAACTGTGTCATAAGATCTGACATGTGTTAATAGCAATTGCTCCATTGAATCCCTGCACATCAAGATTTAGTCTGTACTCCTTTTGTTTTCTTTGCAATTGCAGACTAATATAGGTGTAGTAAATCACAGCTACGGAGTAAAACCTCCAGAACAGGCAAAAGGAAAAAAAACAAAAAACAAAACAGTATCCTTAACAACAATATTCCCAAAGAACTCTGCTATGTTAGCACTACATGCATTTTATTTTGGATCATAGCCACAGAACAGCTAAGCACAGCTTCTTCTGTAATCGCTCTAAATGCGGGGAACTGCTCATAATAGTAACAGAATAAAAGCAAGGAATTTACTCAGCAATCCTAACACTTCTCAGTAACTCCTTGTACCATCGTGTTTTCTAACAGGTATTCATGCATACATAATATGTAGGTCTTTGTAGATCTGGAATGAAGGAGAAGTAAGGGATTTGAAAGCTAGAAAAGCAAGTTTTAAATTTTAAATACTGCCAAAGTAGGTTACATGTATTATCTGTGTTTTATCATCTAACCAAGCATTCATGTCTTTCAGTTTTAACCTTTATTTCTTTTCCTAGGCAATATGATCACCTCAGGCAGTTTAGTTTTAAGGCTTCAGCCAACGTAAAAATATATTTAAATTAGCCAGGCATTTGTTACTTCACTTTTCTTTAATGACTTAAATACTGTCTGTATTTTACAAAGGTGGTTCTATTATGCTAGCTGCATCAAACGTAGAATAAACATAGAATATTAATCAGACTGTGAAGCTCCACTAATTACGTGCCACATTTAAGTAACTTAAATTTTGTTAAGTGGCATGGCCACAGATATTGTATGCATAATCTAACTGAGTTTTGAGTCATTTCCCTTTTCTTGTCTGATTTTATTCTACACAGGAAATGACAGGGTCATTTGGAAATAACTGCAGTGAAAGATCAAAAAGGAAACCTAATTGAGAACACTGTATAATTGCCTGTGCTAGAGAAAAAATAAAATCCAATGAGTTTACAATCCATGGCTGTAAGTTTTTTCTGGAAAACATATACTGTGTTTTCCCTAAAAGGATATCCATTACTACACTACGTACTGCTTTTATTTGTCCTAGCTGCATCTCTTTTAAAGAAACAGGTCTTCTTATTAGACTATTGGACTTTTATTCAGTAGGTAATACTTTCAGCACATGTGGAGTACAAATTTATTCACTGAGCTAGAGCAAGTCATTTCAGTCCAAGCAAATCATTTTAATTGAAACAAGTAATTTCACTGACTTGCCTCAAAGTCTTCATTTGCAAAAGTAGACAATAAGGGAATTAAGCTCCAGGAACATCACAGTTCTTGTTATTTGGGCAAGTCTGGCCATTACAACTTACAATCCCCCATTCCAAAGAACAGACTTTTATTGTTAGAGCTAGACCAAAACTTCTTAGGCATTAGCAGCACTCAGCTTACAGTAAGGATCACATCCATCTGCGAGCCACGGTGTGTCTACGTAGGCTTTTTTTTTAGTAACACATTGATCTACGTAGCAAGGCTTCACTCAGCCTTTCAGCACAGATTTATCATCTACTTCCAGCACAGAGATTTCCCAGTCAATCTCCTGCCCCCTCCTGTTCTGTGAGCAGAGGCACTGCAGAGCACAGGACTCCGGGTGCGCTGCTGCTGCAGCCATACAAACCAAACCACATCTGTCCCACCTACTTGTCAGGGTTTGAGCTGTTCATCTAAGGGAATGCAAACATATAGAAGGTAATGCCCTTCTTTATGGATAACCATTCTAAATGCAACAAAGTTGGAGCAAAAGAACTTGAAGTCTATGTGGGGTTCACCTCTTACCACACAAAGCAAGCACAAATAATGCCATAAATTTGTATGTGTAGCTTCAATGCCTGAAATTATTACTTATTGAAGAACAATGTATCACCCTATCAAAAGAAACTCTACAGGAATGTAAGTATTGATTTTCTTGGGCAGTGCAGTGTGGTTGGAGAAATTAAAGACTCTGCTACGAAACTCAGAACGCAAAACAGATGGAATAAACGGAACTGGTGCATGGCAAGAAATATCCTTAAGAGTTACAGCTAAAAACTGTCATAAAATTTTCTGTGACAGTTATAACTGTAGATTGCATTTGTTCCTTTGATGGATCATCACCAAAGTAATTCACAGAAACATATCTCTGCCATTCCTTAGTGGAGGTGGTACCCCCAGTGGAGGTGGTCCTCCCCAGCAGATGGACTGTGCAGAGTAACCACTTTTCCATGGCTGGGACAGTGTACACTGATCTCAGCCACCCAGAAATGGGTTTTAAGAAGCAACAAAAAAATGTATTTTAAGCTAGTCTACAACTGATAAGATACATTACCCAAATTTACAGAAGAAATTACTTAATCAAAGCCTCATTAAAAATAATTTTACCAATTAGAAAGTGCCAACCAGCCATTGATCTGATTAGCTAACATAAAAATCAGCCCTAACAGAGTGATGCTCTCCTTACGTAATGACAGTTTTGTCACTGATTTCATTATAGTTGGAATTTTAGCTCACCTTACAAATGACTAGAATAATTTCCAAATATTTGCATCTCTGCCAAGAAGACCCCTTCTTTTTTATAATATGACTACTTAAAAGCAACACAGAAAGAAATTAACATACATCATTTACAGAGTCAAACCACCAGCTTAAAGTGCAGGGAAAATTTTCCACTGCATTAACTTCAACTTCACTGTGTACTGATAAACTAAAATATGTGCCATCCAAAAAATCCCACTACCATGTCTCTCTGAGCAACCAGTTGTCTTTTAATATAAATTAAAAATGTAAATAATTTTCAACATATGATAACATATATCCTTAAAACGCACAGTCAATTTCAAGGAAGGTTTATTTGATGAACTAAATCTGTCCATTTGATTAAAGGCCACATCCTACATCTGTGCATTTTCCTATGCATTTTTTCACACCGAAGTTGGAATGCATGGCAAAGTTTACAGTTGAGCCAATTCACCATTATTAATTGAATGCTTTCAAAACACTGAATTTCTAGCTACCTTGTTTTTTACAGTCAGCATAATTAACAATTAGTGGCTACAGTAGAAACAAAACTCTGTCCATACATACACATACATAAATACTAGGATTGTGGTCAGACTACATTTGGTACACAATCTTTTGTGATTTTGATTACTTATTTAAAAATAGAGTCAGACTCATGCATTGCTAATTCAAATTACATGCACCGACTTATAAACACATACACAAAAGTATTCCTGATTTAACACAGCTAACATTTTAGCCAAGCAATGCATTTACACTTTTTTGAAATCCAAAATTAATTTTGAATATGAGGATCAAAACATCTAACTTGTATTCTTTAATCAGCCATTTTATGTTAGTAATGCAGTAATGTTGACATGAAGTTGCTTTGAGCAATATAAAACATATGCCACAGTGCATTCATTAAATAACTCTGCATAATGAGTTCCATCTATATAAATGACTTACCTCATTACTTATCACAATTTCTTCTCTAGGACTGTGGAAGAGGTATTCATATAGTTTATAGTGTTTAAATAAGCTGGAAAACAAGAGAATATAGTACTATTGCCGATGTAAATCTTTGGAAAGGTAACAATATTAAAAATTCTGTTAAACTAAGAGTTACTCTCCAGCATGGTAATACTGCGAATTTAAAAATAAATGGTTGCTTAACTTCAGGTACAAAATACAGAATATTTAATTTACAGGATTCACTAACAGATGGCCACAGAAAATACAGTATGATACTTAAAAATACATCCATTTTGTCCTTATGAGATTGAACTCTGAGAAGACAAAGTTCTACTCTGAAAAAAGTAATTCCTGAAACATTTATCACCAGGATACTTGTTCCTTTAATATCAGCAATAGTGGAGAAGAGGAAAACAAAGCCAAATCAGCTTTCAGATTTTTGAAAGGGGTTGCCAGACAAGCGAGCAAGTTTGATCTTGGAACACCAAAACAATAAAGAATGGAAGTGTTTATTCTCTCAAGGTCATGTTTCAAAATCAGCAATAGTATTTCTTAGAATCATAGAATTTACCATCATCATAGAATTATCATCATAATTGCCTCAAAGAAAAACTAAAAAACTAGATTGACATACTGGAGTTTTGTGTATTACAAAAAAAGTAATTTAAGCAGAATTTCTCAATGGCCTAAAATATTTATCTTCCTTAAAACATACATGGCTTTCCCTTTCACATGTTTTAAATAATTTTCCTTGTTCCTTTTCCTGATGATCAATGATATGTCATTTGTTTAATCAGAGGTTTGGTTTTCACAGTTCATCTGTTACAATTACTTGTCCTCTTAAAATCTTGATACAGAACTTCTGGCTTCTATCATGTCATTTTGACTTATGATTTAAAACACAGCTCTGTGATTTCATAGCAAGTCCAGGTTGAAGAATGGTTCCAAGAGTTTCTCAGACTCCTGGCTGATGTACCTGAGAAAGATGCAGCAATATTTGCACGGAACTTCTGTTAAGTGCTTCCTGTGCTTTCTGGCTAAGGACAGGACACAAGTTCTCTTCTTAAGAGAGCCATGACCTAGGAGAGCAATGCCTCTTTGCTTGGCACTTTTTAAGGCCACACCTGGAATACTGAAGCCTGCTAAGAAGGGCTTTGGATGACATGGCCTCCAGAAATCCTTTCCAACCTCGATTTTCCTATGGGTCTATGAAAGTACACCAAACATACACAATTATCCAGTTAAAGATGCTGCTACTAGCTGCAGTGTATCATGCAACATCTATGAAAATGCATTTACAATGCCAATACCTGGCCACGCAACCCAGCACAAGCTGCTCTTTGAGACATGGTGCTGCCCGAGGCTCTCAGAAAGCCCCAGCTCCTAGAGGTGGGCTGGTGTTGCCCCACAGCAACCAACCGAGCAGCCCTGCACCCTGGCAGAGCCAGCAGAAGGGCTCGACCAGCCAGCTGTGTGCCAAGCAAGAGGTAGGTGTCTGAAATACAGTCCTGGCTCTGGGAGGTAACAGGGAAGCCAGCTGTGGGAGTCGATGCTCAATACACACCATTTTAGCTGACTGTCCTTCCCTGAATCTCCACCAGTGCTTACACGCTGCCACAGTACCAGAGGTACACTCTAACTTAAGCACTGCTTAAGTGCTGACTAACGTATAGCAGTGGTTCTTCCAGCCTATGAAAGCAGCTCAGAATTAGGAGACTAAAATGGCAGCACGGCCTCCCTCTCTTACATGACAACTCCACACCTTCCAGCAGTTAGTTAAATGCATCTGTGAAACTTTCAAATAAATTTTTACCCAAATGGCGGCAGACGTTTTTGCCCGTATGTACAGATGCATTTCCCAATTTGGTGAGAAGCATTATGGCAGCCTCATTAAACATTTGGCACTTTAAGTGCCATATTAAAGTTTTATTCTACAGTTACATTTAATTCAGTCATTCAATTACCATTAGTTAAAAACAAATTTGTTTATGAACTTGCATAAGAAATTTGGCTACCATAAACTACAAGTTTCCTTCCCCCAAACCACATAAGCAATTAAGTTGTTACAATATTTGCCATTTCATTTGCCATAAATTTTTATTGCAGTACTTCACCAAAGCAGACCTCAGGACTTAACCTGGAAATGACTCACACCAATTTATGAAAACACACATCTCCTCATATGCACACCTATTATTTGGTAAAATTCTAGCAGGGGTTATTTGCAAAAGACAAAACATATGAGAACATATGAAAACAGACATACATATGAGAAATAAGATATGTATCTTTCAAACTGCACTGTCAGAATGTAACATTTCAAACTTTTTTATACATTCTCATGAAACAACAGTGTAATTTTCTTTCTTCTATCGGGCATTATATAAAATTCTTTTTTGATTCCATATGTTGTGAAGAATTAAAAAATTCTATACCAGTATTTTTAAAAGTTACACAAAAATAATTTTACTCATGCAAGTGAGATAGTTAAGAATAGACCCTCTTATGATGTCATATGAGAATTTGAAGGTGATTAACAATGACATATTTCCCTAGCTCCACTGCTTCCTGAAAGGAAATGTCAAGAGCTATGTTGATGTGTGTTTGCCCAAGGAGACAAGATAAAAAGATGATAACTGTCACCTTCCACCAAACCTGAAGGTGTCATTATAGCTGCTGCATAGGTTGTGCCAATGTGGTTAAGCATTTGTCCCCATTTCCATTATAAACCCCATGGGTTTATAGCTCATCTGTAAAATGTGATCTGAACTAAAACATGTCATACTATCTTGAGTAGAAAAAAAAAGCGATAGGTCTCTAATTTAAAATTAAACAAAAAAAAAAAGTGAAGAACAAGAAAAAATGTTGAAGCAATACATTAATTTGAATTGTAATAAAACGCAGTCAACCTATTTCTGAACTCATAAAGTTCAAAATATACCCACATCAGAAGTATGTTGATAAAGTTCTTATTTAGAAAAAAACCCCCAACATTCAAATGACTGAAATAATGGGTTGTATAAACTGGACACATATAACACACTTCAGTGTATGTATATATATCCAGCATCCTTGCAACAGCACATACTTGTAGTAAGTTGAGCAGTTTGAACATACAACCATGTATTTGGTGGCTGCAATACCATCCTGCTGCACAATTCTTATGGCTTGAGTGCATTCCCACCCAGTTAGTACTTCAGTGGTAGTAGGATGAAGCACCTAATCTCTTGGATGAAATTCCTGAGACTGTGAAGGAATTATTTCAAGGACAAGGTATCTTTCAATAGATAATTCAGACACCTACCTCTTGCTTGGCACACAAGAGCTATAAATATGTTATGTGGAAAAAAACATTTGTTCCATATAAATACACAAAAGGCACAGGCAGGAAGAGAGAAGTGAAAAATGTTGAGTGAAAAATCTTAAATGCCAAGTTTCCTTTTAGTTTAGGGCTAATACTTGGCAGGACATTGGTTTGCCTAGACTAAAGAAATTTGAGATTTAAAGAGATGTTCTCATTTCATACTGGAGGAACCTGAATTCTTTACATTTTCATTTTCCTATGAAAAACTAAAAAATAAAAAACAAAAAGAGCAGGAGAAAGAGACAAACTTCACAACACAATTGTAAGACAAATAACCTGTGATAGGTTTAAATTCCCAGTGTGAATCTGAGTACCCTAAACTGGAATGCTATCAGTTGTCCTAGTACTTTTGTCTGTCCTTCAAGAGCAAATACTTTTCTGCATCCAAGAACACAATCTAAGCCACCGTTTAGGTAAGAAAACAGGCTGAAAGGTACAGATACAGTACAGTGTATGAGCATATATTGCAATAGTACCTTTTCCATTTTCCATCTCCTTGCCTTTCCAGATTCCTGGGTGATAAAACAGCTGGAGAAACATTCTGTCCACCATGTACTAGAAACAGTGGTATATGAGTACAGCCACTGCCCCATTTCAGTGGAGAAAAATTTGTATATGTTACTGCATAGTTAAGACTTTACATGGAGAGGTGCGATTGGCTCCCATTAGACCCTTAATTTTTTTCTCAGATAAATAACTGATTTACTGCTGTTTGCATCTTCTTCTGTGTCTCCATTTAAAAACGAGGCCTGTCATGAAATTTTTTAATTTGCTAACTTTGAAATTCAACATATTTGTGACTCATGTATGCCTTAATTCTGTAAAGTACATAACTTTAAACCATTTCAGAAGTCCACTAGAGCTGTCAAGGCCAGACAAATACTTAAAGTTATAGTGGAATCCAAAAATAGAATGCTTTAAGAGCAAATCCAGAATGCTCTGTATATGGCACTCTCCTCTTTCCCTTTATCACCCAAAACAAAACCCTGAAGGAAGCTTTTCAGCACAATCTTATATTTTGATAAACTTCCAGTCTAAATTTGTTCTCTGGGCTTTGACATCTGAGGTCACATCTTTACTGCCACTTGCATATTCTCTCTTCTTTTTAATGTTTTAAAGTGTAATATCTGCATTAGGTTTGCACACTAGGAACATATTCAATTAAATAACTGCAGCCAATTCCCTACCACATGAAATTATTTAAATAAGAAATAATCCTGTTGAAATAAATACCTGATATTCAAGTAATCAATGACTGCTTTGGCTTGCTCAATGCTGAAGAAATTCAAGTCACCACTTCTTTCTGAATCAGTTTCTCCTATTCCAGCCATTGCTTTTCCAAGTTCTTTTAAATTATCTCCTAAGGTCATATGTTTGTCTGCAAAGAAATCACCAAAACCAAAAACTAAGAATTAGCATGACAGGGCAGGATGGGGTCCATGATAATTTTAAGACTTTTTGAAGCTTAAGAAGTTACATTATGAGCCATGAAGAAACCTAAAAAAGAACAGCAGCCAAACTTTTTTTTTCTGTTGCCATTATTCTTGTCAATAAAATGTGCATTAAAATTCCATCAGAAAATCACTGATCCACCTTCATAATCACATATTGTAAAGATCACAATAATAGGTGTTTAAAATACTACAGTTTGGCCTCTTATGCAGAGATAACCACAGACAGAATAGTATGTAAATTTGAGATGCATAGTACGTTTATCTTTTAAATAAATTTACTGCTGTTTATGTACCATAAAATATTGTTCTTCTGACCATGTCCCTTGCAATATCAAGAACAGATGTTAAAAAGGGTAACCATTTTTTAAGTGCTTACAGTCATAACTGATTAAAAATGAATATGCATAATATTCTGTATGTATCATCAAATGTGGAGACATTTTTGCACCTGAAAAATTTGAACTATATCAGTGTTTGCTTTATATTCAGTGAACCTTTAAAAAGAAAGGATTAATCTTTCTGATTTGCACACAGTCTGTGCCATGACTAGAACCATGGTGGAGTTCAAACAAAAGTTTGAACACAATTCACTTGTTCTTTTTAAGTCTAAAAAAATATAGAGTAGAAAATGGAGAAATATACACCAGTAGTGAAATAAATCTATTCTCCTTCTTGTTTTAATTCTCTACTGATCTGCTCTTTGTTCTTTGTACAGAAAGCAAATTTAAAAATGTACAGGATTCAGGTCTTTATAGTCTTGCCCTTTAGTGGTACAGCAATCAAAACTCTGAAAATTTCATGTCAGTTTTCAGTAACAGAAGCAGAACAATATAAATAACCATAATGGAAGAAACAAGAAAGAAATACAGAGAATGTGGAGGAAATAGAATGGAACAGAGTAGAAGCCATGGGAAATGAGAAAGGGCAATAGAACCAGAAATATCACAGTTAGTAGGGAAGGGAAGACACATAACACGATCATGAGAAGTGAAGAAGGCCCAGGCCCAGGTCTGTCACCAGCTGGTCAAAATTTTCTCTTTCCTCTGTGTAAATGATTTTCAGACCTGGCTACCTCTCTCGGGAAGGCTCTCACAGTACTTCTGTGAGGTAAGGAGCACTTTATCCTCAATGAATAGAAGATGAACCAAATCATGTAAGTGATTCATCCCAGCTCCCAGTCAACCAAAGCCCCCAGTTTCCAAACCTCAGTTTTTCCTCCTTTTCTCTCCTTTACCAGAGAGCAAGGAGTTTTTCTCTCCTTTATGAGACTTAAATGAGTTTCCACTACCCTCCTTCTCTAGATCCATTCTTTCTGGTCCATGCTATTCTTGCTATTAATTATGGTCAAATCAGTTTAATTCTCCAGACCGTGTGGATCCAGCGTAAGGAACAGAAAAGAAGCGGTCGTTAATATAGAAGATATTAGAATTTTGCTCTTCGTTGAAATGTTTGGGCTTGGAACTTATACGGGCTGAGAACAGTATTTACAAGGAAATTCATCTCAGCCCTGGGCTACAGCATACTTTATAAGATGGATTATTCGGGGAACTTAGCTGTGAAAAAAATATAAGTCTCCTGTAAGCATTTCCAAACTGCATTTTCTTTCCCTAAAAGCCATGCATCTTAGCCAAATCCGAAAGGATTTTCACAGGACAGCAAAAAGCAAATTCACAACACTTGCTTGCCAAACCTTATTTCTTTACTTCAAAGCACTGGGGTATTAAAGCTGTAAAAAAAAAAAAGGGGGGGGGACACAAAATAATACTTTTTTTTCCCCACGGCCTCTGTCTGCAAGCTCATTGAACTGTTTTAGTTGTAATTTTATATATAAAAATTAATCAAAGGCAGACATTGCCATGGAAAGTTTCAGCTTAAAGAGTTAAAGTCTGGCAAAGCTTTATGCAACTAAGATCTCATTCCTGAGAAACGTCAGTCAGCTTTAATAATCGGTTGTGCTACCAGCCTGTCTAGTACACAGGCATTGCACACAGACTCATAAAACTAATTTCTGACATGTTTCCATTCTTCTCCATTGTTATATTAATATAGTTAGCATATGTTAAGATACTTTCTCATTGGAGACAGGAAGGACAACTGGAATTCCAATGATCATAAAGCACGTACATATTCTGTCAAAATTCCAAGTCAGAAAGGCCCTTGAATTAAATTACAATGAAAGAGTATAATAACTATTATGAGCTTGATTTTAAATATTCATCTTCTCTTTGAATGGAACCGTTGAGTCCTTTTGCTCTTCCTCTGGGATGGACTTTTCTCAACATAATCACCTTCAAAGTGAATGTTAAGTAAGCATTGTGAGCTCTGAAAAATGGGTTTTAGAGGACGTTGCTACCATTTTTTTCTGGCTATTTTGTTCCCACTAGACCCCAGCTACATGCTTTGTTGCAAATTTCCTCGTAGCCACAGGAGCTACAGTCATTCCATTGTAATTTTTCATCTTCAGCAGCGACTCCAGTTTACTTTTCTCACCAGTCTTTAGTTAACCGATATATTTTGTGCCAGAAGTGCAGCATTTCCCATATAGAAAGCTGCTTGAGAGCTGACCTCCAAGGATAAAATAAATGTAATTCACCTGCTATAATGCTACAGGATGTACTGAATATCTCAAACAGCAGAGAAATGTGCCCAAGGCTACGGTGAGTCAGTCACTGAGACAGCTAGAATTGGAATTTAGGAGCTCCTTGCTCTTACTCTACTGCAATTGTTATTTATTTTACCATAGCAAAGACAAGGTCTCCTCAGGACCTGGCCCTTTTGAACCACTTTCTGTACAAACAAAGAATGAGGGATATTCTGCTAAAAAGACTATAGTCCTCCCTAACGAAAGTTTAATGTCTGCCAATAAGAATTATTTTCAGGTACAAGGTACAACATGCCAACATTCAAGAGGAAAAGTAATAATTTTTAATTACTCGTAATTAAATATCACTTTATTAAAATGACTTGAAAACATTCTGGCCTTCCATTTCAGATAGTTACTTTACAATTTTTAATTATACTTACCACTGAGGTTCTCCAACAGGAAATTTAATAGATCCATGAATCCTGATAGCTGTATAACACTGAAGTTCCTTTCTTTAGCCCACCAAAATCCCGCAGTATAATAATCTAGCAAAATAGCTTCTTTCAAAGATGTCTTTAATTGTTTAAAATTCAGAAATTCTTCCAGCTTTCTAGAATAAATTGCAGAGTAAAATAATAAAATTAAAAAATAAATTGCAGATTCAGTGTTTAATTCAGTCTGCTTGTAATTATATCTATAATACTCACTGTTGTTATACTATACATATACATATATATCTTCCTGGAACTTAGCTCCATCAATTTCTAGATATGAACAATTAGGTTCACAGGACTTATCAACCCCAAAAAGTAAACACACACCTAGAGGTTTCCACAGACACTATTTAAATGTTAAGATATGATTAATGAAACAACAAAAATGAGGTCATTACAAAAAAAAAAAAAAACCAGAGAGAAATATACTGAAAATTCCAAAGAAAAATCAGTGTTTGTTCAGGAAAGAGTTTGTAGGATGAAATGGAACAATTCATCTCCATGTTCTACTACCACTCTTTCACTCTGATTGAGACAGTTTTACCATACTAAAAAGCTCTTGTTTCCCTTGCAAGATTATTTTTCATGTAGCCTCTGAAGAAAAATTACATTTGAAAATTAATGTAAATAATATAAAATTACTGAATTAACCTAAAATATGTATAAGTTTAAATTCCACTTTCATAATGGTCAAGACATGTTAGAAAAGCTGCATCCTATTTTACTGGCACGCTGTGGAAATTTTTCCACTTAGTTTAACTTGAAAAAGTGATGAAAAAATACACTCTCTTGTAGGAGACCGTGCTGCTGCTGACACATTTACGTCTACTCTATCCAAACATAGAATTAGTTATGTCTTTTATAATAATTGTGCACATTTTTCCACATGAAGAGAGGGGATGAGGGCTAGGACTTCAGTTTGCAGTTCTTCCAGTATAACTT
>JAOXNG010000002.1:6905085-6928535 GCA_028566535.1 Scolopax minor
GGATCAGGGCTAGGGCTTCAGTTTGCAATTCTTCCAGTATAACATCAGCCATGTCTCAGGTAGTTAAGTTTTACATTAAAGCAATCCTTGGCTTCTTAACGATACTTAATGATAAGATGCCAATTGTGATCACAGTTTCTAGTCCCCTGTAAAAGAGCAAAGTCTTTCCCCCACACCCTGCTTCTCATTTTTCCTAAGAAGGACATTAATCTCAGATCTACTGATAGGCAAACATTAGTTTCTCAAGGTTTTCACCAAGCCAGTAGAGATACACTGTCAAATAGGATGAGTTTCTTTTTTTAATTAAACCCTCGATAGCTAACAAAGTAAAGCATATAATCCAATCAGTTTTGTTTAAAACATGTATTCCTTTGTTCTACATGACAAATTTGTACAGCTGAACACATGCAAGTCGGTTAAAAACACTTAACTGTGTACTGAAATAGAAGTGGAATGTGGCCAGCTTAACTTTCCAAGGTTTGAAACAGTCCATATCCTCTCTTTCTGAAGCTTCTGCCAACTCTGTGTTTTCATAATCAGAGCTTCTCGGGGATTTAGATTTTCTCTGATGCTGCTAACAATGCCAGCACTCATCTTTTCAATGTTCTGAAAGGCACGTCACTGACAACAGCATCTATAAATGATTGGGAAATTATGGGGTATTTAGATTTCCTAGTTATCCTGACTGCTATTTCTCCCTTCACGGAAGGTGCTCAAGTCCTACGGAGATGGGCAGTTGTATAAAACTCCATGACAGATGGGAACACAGGACATCAAAACTCTCATAATGAATCAGACCTATTCTGATTTTCTAACCTTAGCTGTGGCCTTCAAACTGTATGGACATGATGCTGCTACTAAACTTCTTAAGAGTGCATAAAATACTCCATAATTGTCCTTTTTTTCAGTCAAATCCTGTATATACTTTACGTTCCAGTTGTACAGTGCATATATATATATACATAAAAATAAGTATGTGATCAGCTGAGATTAAGAGGAAATGTACTATCTTTCAATGCTTTTATATCTTAATGAGAAAGTTTCACAATAAATAGTATCATTAAGCACATTTTAGTCTCCAGCGAGTTGTATGCTTCAGCTTCCTCTAAAATAAGAGGTCTATTGAACTGGAGAAAACAGTAAAATAAAAAAATATTATTTTTTATTATTTGATGGGATCAAATCTCTTTCCAGTTTTCTTAAAAAAATCCCAGAAAAAACCTTTATTTCCTCTGAATAGTGACAACTTGGAGGAATGTAATATATTTCATGTATAATATTTTAATCTCTAATTAATGGTTTATCTGTTCAGAGGAACAAGGTTAGATTTTTTTTTTCCCACCTCCCCCAAAACTCGTCCAGTGGACCAGCCTTTTGACTTTCAATTCACTAAGAATTCGCTGGTGGATACATGTGCTCTTAAATAATTTGGGCATTTATGAAAAAATCCCATCCTTAAAATATAAGTCTAGAGTCTCAGGTTGAACTCCTGGCCTTCTAAATTTAGCTGCTATTAACCACTAATAACAAGGGAGAGTGCTGCTACAGGGAAGACAAGATGGGCTTACAACAGAAGTCTTTGGCTGTCTCGTATTTCCCCAGTGCACTATAATGGCTACTTACTAATACCTTATTAATCTTTCCATCCCTTTCTGAACTTTTAAAACCTTTCCAATTTTTCAATAACTCATGTTACAGTAGAGAATCTTAAATGTTTCAGCAAAAAAGTTACTGAGTGAGATTTACAAAAAAAGCTCAGTATTGGCCTGTTTGCATTTTCATCTTAGTATTTAATTTACAGCATATTTAACACTATTGTAAATATAGTGTTCAGAAATCATATCATTGTGAAATATCAGTAGGAAAAAAGTCAAAGAAAAATCAAGAGATACAGGAAATACAACAAAGTGAATGTGAGATCAACAGTATTTTTCCCCATCTTTCGTGATTCATCTTAAAGATTTAACTGAGCAATTTAGAGTAATGATGTAACCTTCACAAAAGAGTTCTAACAAATAGTTAATAATTTCTGTTTCATTATTATATTGGTTCTAGCATTCTTATCATTGCCACTTACTTTTGAACTCCTTCTACATTTTGTTCTGACAAAGCAGTAATTTGGGAAAGAGAAAGAAACGTCCGATTAAAAATCTTCTCACCTACAGCATCCTGATCTCGGTCTTCTTCCTACACACACACACAGATGAATATGATTTTAAAAGGTTTATATTATTATTTCAGTAACATCTAAATAACAGTATTATTTTAAGAAAATATGCAAGGGATTAATTCAACAAATGCCAAAAATGTAACACAGCTATAATTACATGGCAGCCACGCAATACCCTAACACATTTTCACTAGGGAAAAGCTAGGCAGATACAAGGAAAGTAATATTTTTATCTTAAATTCATGTGGGAACATAGTGACATATTACGTGCAGCACAAGATTAAATTAACTTGCAAGTAAAAACAACAGAAATATAAAGGTGAAAAAAAAAAATCCATGAATCTAGATTTGACCAACATGATACTAGTCTGCACAGTAATTAAATTTTAAAATCTGTTTCTGCTTAAGATGAGTACACATACGCGTTACGGTGCTATTTGCTCTCCACCCTGTACTTGATTGCATTTTCAAATTTATTGTCTATGCTGACTTCTTCCCTAACCAAAAAAAAAAAAAGTCTAAGATGTTTGCTGCAATACAATGATACAGATATGAGGATGTGACACTACTGTTTCAGGGAACGTCTGTAATACAGAAGGCACTTCCATATAGGAAACACAAGGATATACATGTTATAGGGGATAACTGAGCATGAACCAACAATGCAATGGTCTTATAAAAAATAGGAACATTTGATGATATTTTATTGAGATTATTACTGAACAAAAACATTCAACTGGAGACTTTGGTAAGAAATCTATTAAGTAAATAAAACAGTAGGGGAAAACCCTTGTTTACAATAGAATATATAGGTGACAAACAGAGCCAGCCTATTTACAGAAGTGCATGGTAGAGGAACAAGGGACAATGCTCATAAAATACAACAGAACAGAATAGAATAATTTCAGTTGGGAGGGATCTACAATACATTAGGACAGGACAGCATAAGGAAAAATATTTCATTATGAAGATAATCAAGCATTAGAATAGGTTACCCAGAAAGGTGCAAGGATCTCCATCCTTGCAGGCTTTCAGGACTGACCTGGCCAAAGCCCAGGCCTGCATTCCGTGCTGGGAGCAGGCAGGAACCACCTCATGTCCCAGAGATCTCCTCCAGCCTCACGACTGTGAGTCTAATTGGCCTGACCTGTTTCTGCACCAGGACACAAAAAAGGCCAAGCAAAATCATAATTTCCTAGTAGCAGGCACACTTCTGCATCTGTGGGACTTGGGCTTTACAGAAGTGCAGTAAAGCAAAGCGTGCAGAATAATGTTTCTAGCTTACCTAGAGAGACAGAAGGGGAAGATTTCCTAACATGAGCTGATTTTTGAGACTGAACAGCACTGTTCTGGGCTAATAATCAACTCACTCCAGCACTGGTCATGGAGAGCCCCCAAATAAAGCTACACTACTCCCCCTGCTGCTGCTAAACTGCAAGATATACTTAAAACTCTGAGACCAGCTGAATTACAACATTCAAGACTGATGAAACAAGACTGAGAGTAACAAAGAACATTTAGTGGACAGATTAGTGTTTTTTCCACTAATTAAGTACTAGAGTATTTTCACATGTACTTTAATATTAAAAATTGTTCCCAACTGTAAAGAAGTTAGTCTCAGATAAGATGTCTCAGCAGAACAACAGGAATGAAGTAAATGAAAGATTCTTTCTCATAGTTAGAGGCATGACATAAGTTTGCTTTTGTTTTTATTAGTAATAATTCAAGCAGTAAAAAAAAGAGGTGTTCATACAGTCAGTAAATACTGATGTAATTTAAACTGCATGCCCTAGCTAAGGAAAAAAAATAAAATTAATAGTTCCACATGCTAATATTACACCATCATTGAAAGATTATTTTGAATAATTAGGAAAAATATGAATTCTTTCCTGCAGTGATCGGTGATGTTAGACATTCTTTAAAAGTAGTGAGAGCTGAATTAAAAGAATAAATGATATTGATGCCTTGGAAACTGACTTAATAACAGTTCACCTCTTTCTCTCAGAATGTCCAATACATAGGATACTTTACTATATATTTTTGCACCATTATATAAATGGCATATTACCTACTGGTCAGTCAGTTAACACCTTACTGAGCGTATTTCTTCTAAGGCTAAATGTTAACATTTTACAGGTATTACCCCAGATGGATTTTATCAGTAGAGCATGAGGAATTGAGCACTGAATCAGAAAGAAAAGCATAAGAAAGTTCAAGGCATAGTGATTTTGTTCTCATCAAGCTATCTTCCAGCTTTCCTTTGTGGTGACAGGCCAGGTGTGAGTACGAACAAAGACCCTGCCATACCATTCTCAACTCCTCCACCATTCAAGATCTCAGCAGTAGGCCTGTAAACAGAGACACATCAGAAGTCTTTTCCCCCTCCCACCGCTTACATCTCATGCTGTAAGGAGCAGGTTAGTAGGCAAAAAGTTAGTAGGCAAAGCAACTCCCAAGAATCTAATCCAAACTATTTCCTCACTGCTTCTTGAAAGATATTAGGCAACATCCATCATGTCAGAAAAAGCTTGCCCAAAAAGGAGCTTTCTTGTGCTTCCAGTATGTACCTGGCTTACTACAGCATGAAAATTTCTAATCCACATCGTGTTGTCAGGCCCAGCACACTTAACATGCTGATGCTAAGGCTCATCTCATTCTCTGAATTACAAACAGCAAGAAGGACCTTTGGGAAAATTTACTGAAGTCTTAGCATGTAGTACTGTGTTATAGCAATATATAAACTATATAAGATTACACAAATTTATTTAAAAATAACTCCAGGTACCTTGCACTCAGTCACCTATAATCTCTTTCAACATCTTTAAAGGTCCTCTAGCATTAGAAACATATTCTTTAACCAACTAAGGTTTGCAGTTTAAACTTAAAATACATTCAAGCTGTTGTAACTCAGTATTGCAAATAAGGCTATGCAATCTGCACATCAAAAACTGACAGTTTACGTGGCAAAGTGAAGGCTCCCCATTTCACCATTTCATCACCCAGTGTCTGTAATGATATTCTCAGCAACAACATCCCTCACCAGTGGGGGTGTTACTCTCTGTTACTGCTCTTGATAAGCATGGATCAGTGGCACCGCTGTCCTCTACAACGAGCACAAGTCAACAGATATTAAGAAATGCTATTCTGAATGACCAATGAGGAGCTACAGAAGAGAAAGGACATCATTTAGAAAATTAATTTGTAAAATTATCAATGTTTCTGTAATTTAAAAACAGTAGTGAAAGTCCATGAATCATTTAAACAATCTCATAGTTGTGGAAAGTTTCTGTTTGGGCAGAACCTACACACAAACACACAGGGTTAAAAGCTTATCATTTTTTTGATTGAATACTGTTTTGTCTTTTGATTGCTTTCTTTAAGCAGCACTTCAAGGAGAAGTTATTTTATATGTGTGTTGACTGATGTCAAAAGATTTACCATTTATTTTACTGTTAACTGTAGTGACTGACCGAGGCAATCCAAGGTGAGTTAATTCTGGTAAAACTACCCTCATGTGTTAGGAAAAAAAAACCCCAAATCAAACCTAGGCATCAGGCCTAGCCTATTGAAATACAGACTAGTATTAGGGAATTATTTGTTGTTCATTTATTTTCTTTCAAAGAATTTCTAGTTGTTCTGAATGTATAATATGTTTCTGGCTGCTCAATACATTACTTCAAATGCTTTGGGCATCTCTTGTCAACAGCATCAAATCGGAATACCAAATTAGATATTTTAAAACAAAAGAATAAGGTCTTCCTTGAATTTCTCAGCCAATGTTCACAAAATCACCATGAAGCAAAAAATGTTAAGAGTGATAAATAGCAACTGCAAAAAACTTTTGTGTTTGGTGGGCTGGGGAAGAACACTCTCTCAAAAACTCAAACCCAAGGTGAGTCATCCTTGGCTAGAAGAAAACGCTCTCTATCCTGCTGGCCTAAACCATAACACCCCCCTACCTGGAGCTTTGGTGAGGGCCTTTCCAGCCTGCAAAACCTTGAAACACAGCAATGGAAATTAGCACCAGTGCTCCTGAAGGAAAATAAGCCTGTCCTTTGAGATGAGCCCTCTGCAGTGGCTGAAAATGGTACTTATTTACATGCATTTGACAATGTAACACCATGTTTTGCAAAATAATGACTTTCAAAAACATACTCACAAAGGAATAGCATATCATCTCTTTTATAGTAAAGGCCTGAATTGTAAGGAACCCAACATCCTCCTGTCTTTACTCCATCAGGGAAATCAGTCTGGACCAAACTCCGCTGCCACAGCTAGACAGCTTCCAGCACCTGAGCTAGTTCATTTAAAGCTCTCTCAGCTGCCTCTGGCTGAGCAATACTGCTGACAGCAGTACAGATGTACCCTCAAAGTGTGGCATATCAGTTACAACTTTAATCAAAATGAGAATGAAAAAAAAAAAACCACCCAACACCAAAAAACCCCACACCAGCAACACAGGCTGTTATTTGTATTATTATAAGCATTTTGTTATCAAGCTGTCAACTACTTCGGCAGAAGCAGAAAATCTTGAAGCTGTCTACATAAATAGTTACGGCAGAAACAGAAATGCATTCACTGTTCCTGTTTGTTTTAAAAAAGCCCCAGTTGTCCGCTCCCACAGTGGGAAGTTAAAATCAATCGTTGCTATTTTTAGTCGTAATATTTCTTTTGTCGTCAAACAAATAAGGAAATAAAAATAGTAACATTCATTTCAGCCACATTCAATAGAGAGATATGCAGATATGTCAAATACAAAAGATAAAAGCTATATGGAAGGAAAGCTTTTAGAGGGCCATTATAAACAACACGTGCTGATAGTGTCCTTTTAATAACAAAATAAGTTTCAAAAATTTCATACAATCCCAACATCAAGATTTATGGATGACCAAATGTATTATGACATTAAACTTTACTGATGTTTTCACAGCTGCAGACTACTTATTGGAAGAAATGTTGTTAAAAATAAAGTAGCGGCAAGACTTGCTAAGATCAGGATTCAGATTTTCTAATGTGTGTAAAGCAATTATAAGTCTGAACAATTATTAAAATACTCTAAATCAAGAGGAATTGTCTCAGGATCTATAAACAATATAACAAAAATACTGCAGAATACAGCGTTCCTTGCAGCTTACATATAGACCATGCAAAGCTAGCTTCAGCCAAAACTGGAGACTCTATGATTTAATTTATAAAAACACACAATTCCGCAGAGTTTGCAATAAAAATGAATAATAAAGGATAGCAGAAAATATTGCAAAGGTAAGCTATCACATGTAGAACAAAGTGTAATACATAAGGAACAGAAAATGCATGAAAAAAATGTTCACTGAATTCCTCTAAAGATTCCTTTTACATAGCTACAAAGTAAAAATGACAAAAATTTCAGTGGTACATTTCAACTGGATGTACAATCTATTTTTGACAGCCTGTCGTTTCCCATACAGTACACGTTGTATCCTTCTACTATGATCTAACTGACGGCAGTACCCCAGTGTTACGCTGCTCCAACTGCCAAAATATTTACAGAGAACGCTAACAGAGAATACAGTGAAAGACACATATATTTTTCATAAAGCATTTAGAATACATAATAATACATTTCACATGGAAGAGGATTTATTTGTTTAAGAAAACCTAAACGTTAAGCTTCGGTACTGAATATCACTAAGGCTGCTTTGTGCTAACAGATGCAACCATCACACTGGCTGAAAGCCATTAATGGCTTCCACCCCCCACTCGGTAACTTCTCCGCCATCTAAGACAACAACGCAGTTCAACTGGAAGAAAATCACCTCATAGGAGCTACAACTATGTAGACAGGCTTGAGAGAGAAATTCTGAGCAGGCTCAAGCCCTCATACGTTCTCGGAAGGAATAACTTGTATTCTTACATTTCTCTTGACGTGGAGCATGAGATGAGCTGTCTGTCAGAAATCACACCTCTCTCAATCAAGTCAAATATTGTAATGCAATAAAAGAAAACAAGGGGGCCAAGGACAAGGGAAAAAAAGGCAAATATTAAGGAGAATGCTGCTACCTACAGCAACCAAAGGTGAGGAACACAGCCAGGATGTTGCTGGAAGGGTGGTGTGTGCTGGCTTCACCCCCCTGAGCACTGAGGGGAACCAGCCCATACCGCCACGGAGCCCACACCTGTATGCTTAAAAACAAGGAATTCTCTCAGGGATGAACGTTAAGCAGCTATGAACACCCAACACTGCATTTTAAAACCTTTTTGCCTTCTCTGAAGCTTAGTGAAGGCATTTAAACTAAATTACAGAAATAAAGAAGGGGGCTCGCAGAGCGGCCCCAGCCCTGTCCCCTCTATGCCGCCCCCCGTCCCGCGGGATGAGCCAATGCCGGTGAAAGGCCCGGAGGGGCGAGCCCAGGCACGGCCGCCCCGCTGAGGGCAGTACCTGCCCCGGCGCCGCCATGTTGCCCGCGAATCGGCGTCGCCGCCGCCCAGGGAACAAGGGCGGAGCGCGGGCCGCTGGCGGGGAGCGGAGCGGCTCTCTCAGCCCCCGCCCGGCGCCATCTTGGCTGCCTGAGGGAAGAGTTCGCCCAATGGCACCAGGGAACCTCTTGGCTCCTCGCTGCCTTTCCAGCCAGTCCGTTACACACCAGCACCGGTGCTCTGCACGGCTTACAGCAAAGGGCACAGGTGGTGTCTGTAAGGGGGGCACAGGAAAGTAAGGACATGGCGCCATGGAGACTGTGAGAAGGCGGCAGAGGAGTGTGAGGCACGGCTGGGCACCCAGGGCTGTGGTGCCTCAGGGGCAGTGCCCACATCTGCCCTCCCGATCCAGCGATCGCAAAGCCTGTGTGGAGAGACTTCATGAGGCAACGGCGTAGGAACATTACGCACCACGAAGCAATGTTTCCGTGCATGTTTTAATTTAAATCTTACTGTTTTTCTAATCCAAATAGTGCCAGTAACTACTGTAAGCATTGTTTGAATAACAATTACAAGAATAGCATCATGCATTTATCCCTGCAGCTGCCCTAACAACACCCCAACATTTTCAGCTTCTTGAAAACCATGTTCCAACTAAATACTTAAACCTAAATACAGTCCAAGAATGTCAACACCAATTACTATAGCTCAGTTGTCAGCAGGTGTAAATCAGCATGTCTCTTGGGACCAACGGAGAGATACAGAGCTACTCCAGCTAAGTTAAATGTTCATAGTTAGTGAACAAATGTACAATTTAGGAATAATTCACAAACTGTAGCATGTGGAAGAAGACTTAATAGTCCAAACTGCATTTTCATTACAATATACTTCAGTATTCTTGTTTCTTTTCTTTGCCCCTATCCTTTTTAAATATTTTTTTTTAAACTTGGAAGACTAATAAACAAAGCTATGCTGAAAAGTTCTTTGTCAGATCTGTGTTGCGTGCAGACTGGCCACAGCAGCGACAGTTCAGAGTAATAGCACTTACCTGCAAGAACACGTAAAATGCAAGCATTTGGTGGGTGAACAGTAGTGAGAACAAAGAAAAAGCTGAATTATTTTGCAAAGTATATTGATGTGCTGAGGGAGCTGGTATGACAAAACAATTCCTTTGCAATGCCCCACATAAAGCAAGGACCTCCTGGGATTCCCGCATCTGTTTCAAGGTCTGCTACTGTTTCTGAGCAGTTTGCCACTTTCTGAAGGTTGTCATCATCAGTTTTTTAAAATGTGCACACCGCTAAGAACAGAACCCAGTCTTAGCAGGGTCACAAGAGACGAGAACTTGCCTATTACCCACTTAAGATTCTGATTTATAATTTGAGATTCAGCACGTACATAACTCCTCTTCCTGCTCAAACACCCTGACCCTCACTGACACATGTACACCAATCGCGCTTCCAAAAGGAGTCAGAAATCTGTTTGAATGAGGTTCTGAGAACTGGATCCTGCAGTGTTTTGTAGAATTATTCATACTATTTTAAAGAATTGCTTAGCTCTGTGTAGAGCCCACACTGAGTTCCTACAATTTGTGCTGTGCTCTGTATCTGGCAGCAGTACAGCTGCGGTTACTTCCCTTTTTACCATGTATATAAATCTAACCAAATAAGAACATTATTCAGAGCTGCAAGCACCACACACAGTTAAGGTGTAAAATCTAGGGAATTAGATGTGATATTTGGATGCAGTATATCATTGTATGCATTCATTCTGATGTTATCTAGTTGGTAACAGCTAAATTTTGGATGTAACCCCACATTACTCTGGTACTGAAAATGACCACCAACTTCCACGAATGTTTTCAATGTGAAAGAAATGGAGGCTCAAATCCCTTAGAAGGATCTAATTCCAGTTCTCTTACTCAACATTAAAGGGCTGTATTCTCTCTTGCACAAAACCTGCACTGCGCAGATTGATTGAAGCTGAGAACTGATTGAAGTTCAGCCCACATTTCCAGTAGTGAGCTCCTAAACTTCCTACTTTTCAATTTAAAATTTTAGATAGTCAGTGTCACAAAGGTTAGATATAAAAAAGATATCACCGAAAATGATTCAACAGTAGCATTGAGCCATTCCTTCTAATTTCATGTGGATCCTTCACGTTTCCAAAACCCACATTCGTATGTAAGTAGTTAAGGCAGCTTTTTTATTTCCTTCAAATGCAGGACAAAGTGCAAATCTTAAAACTCTGATCTAGTCCTTTCCTACTACAGGTAACCACGGTAGATTTTCTATGATTATGGTCACAGGCACTCCAGGTCAGAGGAGAACAGCAGCTTCTGCTATAGAGCTACTTCTTCTCCGCTGTGTTGGATGCAAAGGTTCCAGCATGTGTGCTGTAAAACAGACCACGTCTGAAATTCTGGCCTTACACAGCATTATGCAATAAGTGCTCTTCTACTTACCTGAGAAGCAACCAGAGTTCAGGTTTCTGAGGTGATTTTGCCCAGGCCAGTATCACCCAGCACATTAATATCCCAAAGGAAATACTTTACTTTCCATCTTTGATGAAAGCTCTTCAGCTCACGGTGCCTGGGCCACCAGCAGCCTATTAAAGATGACCACGTGGCCCATTTACACTCAGTCCTGGCAGGGGCTGGCTGAAGAGCCGGTTGCTCTCCTCAATTTTCATCAGGTCCTCAGAATTTCATGTCACTAATGATGCAGAGAAGCATCATGCATACAGCAATTCCAAGCTGCTCACTGCACAACAAACTACACTGCTGTTTTCCTAAAAATATTTTCTTGTTCCTCACTAGGTCACATCTTTTCAAGAGGGAGCAGACTTGCCTGCATTGCCCAAATCCATGTCAGAAGGGGAAAGAAGGTCACAGGTGCACATGAAGGTTTACAGGGCTTTGATCGTGTAGGTCACCTGCAAATGGAACAAAACCAGCTGCAAGAGGGCTCAAAAACATTTCACCAAGTCTTTCGGTTTTAATAACCAAGGTAATTCAGTCTGATTTTGTTACTCGTTTGTAGAGGTCTATGCATTTCAGCAGTAGGTGAAGTTCATGAATTCAGGAAAAATGAGTGCTTTTTCAAGAAGCCTTCCAAAATGCAAAGTTTTAAACTCCAAGCCTATTCACACAAATTCCTATTGATAGATCCTATGAACACATTCAATTGCAAACATGATTCCATTCACCTTTAGTTAAGCATCACCAAGCACAGTAATTGCACGTAGGCACATTCAGGAGGAAAAGCAGATGGAAATTCCTAGCGGAGCCTTGCTTGTTACCAAAAACATCAGATGGACATACAGCTCCCCTGGCTGCCAGCCCTCACGACAACAAATTGCTTATATTCTTGCCCTGTGGGACAAGGATCAAGAAAACACAGGCACGTATGGAGATCTTTCACATGGTATTTGGGTTTGACCCTCTTGGTAACAAATGGGTAATTTGTGAAAGCAACAGTACATTAGTGCTACATGGCTCTTACTAAGGAGTCATGCATTATTGTACGTAGATGCATTAACATAGTAATTAATCATCCTCTCCTGGCTCCTTTATAACATTCATCACAGATACTCTACCTAGGGAACAGTATTCCCTCTAGGTAATGTTCTTCTGTTTTACATATCATATATCTTCAGAGAAAAATTCAGGGCATGATTATGTACTAGAAAAAGAAACACATAAATCCCGGGTTGTCAGAGAAACTTGTTTCTTAAAACAAAAAGTTAATTCGGCCATTTCCCAGGCAATATCCAATTAAAATAAGATGTAACTACAAGAGGATAACTACTTCACAATATCAGTAGCAGGATGGGCCGAGTCCTGATACTTAGGGAGAGATACTGCTTCTTTAAGCTCACCGTTCTTCACTACATTCTAGCTCAGAATCTTCCCTATCCATGTAATTAATTGGTAGGCAAAATTTCCATGTGATTTGATAGAAATTCTGAGAGACTCATAATGTCAGTGCTTGGCCTCGCAATAAGAAAGTACAAGTTAAATTTAGCAAATCATAAATTTTCAATTATTCAAAACAATACGCATACAAAGAAATGAAAGAAGTAAAACATGTGCTCTATCAATGATTTCATTATCCTCTCCCCATAAGGAGAAGTGGCTCAATGGAGGATAAAAGCAAATATTAGATTGATCCTATTCTTGATCTTAGCCGAAAGACCGCTATATCCAGTGCCAAGAAATTGAATTGAGGTTCATAGAAATCCTGGAAATTAGATAGAAAAGACTTAAAAGGACATGTAGTCCCTCTCCAGGGGACCTGCACTTTTTTCTGCCAACAAGAATTTCAAGAAGAAATATGAATTTAACCCAGAAGTTCAAAAGAGTCCCTTACCTATGTATTATATTGTAAAAGTAATATAAGCATGCATATAACATTGCAGCATGCTATCAATATGAACTAAGAGAGCTTAGGATTTTCTCCCCTCTAAATACTTTTTAGTTCAAGAATCTAAACGATGAACCTGATGCATAAAATAAAGCAATATGGATAATTTAGACCAGCTTAAAAATTCCCACCCATAATCTCTGTAAATCTAAAGGACTCCTCACAGTCAGCATTCAGACCAGAACAATCCACTAAGAATTCCCAAACTCAAGACAAGAGAGAAAAAGAACAGCGCTGACCATGGAGTGACTAAGACCCTCAGGGCAGGAATTGACTTTCTAAGTCTTACACAGTCATGAGCACACTGGTGACAATGAACAAACAAATAATTTAACATAAGCTTAATGTAGGTCTCTGGGTTTATTGAGAACACACCGGAAAGCAGCATTTCACTGTCAGAGCTATAATCTTCAGGAGGACAAGCTGTTCAGTACAGAACACGTCAATAGTAAGGAAAATTACCAGAAGGAATAACCCAAATTATAAAACAAAATATATTAGAATGGCAAACAGAGCTAAAAGTTGTTAAATACATTTTAACATACATTATATTTCAAATATATATTAAACATATATTAGTATTGTTTATATATAATATGCACTGTACATATTTTATATGTATGAAAATATGTAGTATTTCTTCAGACTATCTTTTAAGCTCAGATTCCATCTTGTCTATGTCTTTCGTAAAGATACAAACTATCATTAATCTTGACAAGTTTGCTTGAACTGGAATATTAAATTCCATGCAAAAGACGAGATATTCGTCTTTCGGGCAAACTGTTTTCAAACCTCATTTTGATAGTCAAAACTTGACTTTTCAGTTTGAACTATTGTTTCATTCTGTTGGCAGACCAAAGAACATAGAAAGGCCCAACTGTGTAAAGTAAAAGCCTGGAACTATTATTACATCTTAATAACATAGCAAAGCCTGTGAAAAAATAATAAATTCACTGATTCTATTGTCCTTGCCCTTTTGTCCCCAAATAGGAACATCACTGCTTTCAGAGATTTCATATTTTACTTCTTTCATGCCTTTGTTGTGAGGCTCTATTGATTTTTTTGCCACCTTCTCCATATGATGTTAACCAGCTTTTAGAATAACATATAACAATTTAGGGCAGTAAGTGAAAAAATACATCCAGCTGAAATTACAAGGGGGTTTTCAATAGAGAGACTATAATTACCCAAGACACAAGTTGGCTTGTATACTGGAGCTTACGAAACCATCTTTTGAAAAAAAAATGCCCTGTGACTTTTATGCCAGCCTAGATCTGTGTGCAACTTTAAGCTTGTCATTATTTCCAGTTTAAATTGACTGTATTTTTTCTTTGTATGTTTGTGAACCGTTTACTTGTTGGACTACGCAAACAGCTTCTAAGGTGTCTCAATATTTATTTATTTAATATCAACTGGCAAACCTGAATTACTGATTACACATAACATAATGTGCAAGCGATGTCTCGGAGTAGGACCACAACTGGAGCTGCAGTACCTACAGAGTGAGTATGGCAAGTGTGTCCCCACTGAACAAGCAGGGTCTATTCAAGAGAGTAAAATTTGTCACTGTGCAGCCTAGAAAAAAATCCCAAGTGCCCCTGCCACCAGGGCCAAGTAATAAAATTAGGGTAGGTGGCACATGTGTCTTCTTGCGTGCTTGGAATCACAGAGTACAAATCTGTTGCAGTTTCTGTTCTACCTCAAACCAGGACAAAAATCCCACTGAGTGGATGTGCACACTCAGGAAGAATGTGTCCATGTAGTCTCCTTAAATATCTAAGCATAAAGGTTATTCTGTGATCACGAGGCAATATGGTTAAAATTACGATGAAGCTGTTTGTTATTGCCCTTCCCCTTTTCTTCCCTGACTCATTTGAGGTTATGGACTCATCTTGGCAGAGTACATTAAAATAAAAGGGTATATAACTCAGTAATCAGTCCTGGGAGCACTTTCCTTCCTGGGTTCTGAATTTGAAATATCTGCTGTGCAAGCAGATGTTTATAGAGAGCTGCAAGGAGGAGTTAATGTCCATATTCACTCCAAAAAGATTATGTAGTTGGATGTAAAAAATGAATTTGCAGAGCTCTAGAGAGCTTAAGTATATTACTTCTAGTAAAAATAAAACTCATTGAGGAGAGGACCAGAAGCCAGCACATATATCTGTGCTAAGAATATCCCTAACTGCACACCAGTGTGATGTCATAAGGAACATTCATGGATTCATTCTAGAACTGGGGTCAAACACTTCCATAAGGTCTTTTTTCAAATAAATTATCGATGTAGTTGAGGCAGAATCTAAAATTAGCCTCTTGGAGAGTGAAAGCCTAATTAGGCTAACCCAGTCTAATCCATTCTTGAGTTCTTCAGTATCTAGGACCTCAAAATTCAAAGATGGGGCACAGCTCATGTCAACCACAGCTTGAGCACCCAGACATACTCTGTTGGTGCTTGTGACTGTTGAGTTATGGAGAATATGCCAGTTAGGAATGGCATCTTTTGGACCCCACAGGGAGCAGTTACCTACATGCTTACCTGAGGAAATTTAGAAGCAGGATGAAAGTCTTGGTGCACTGTTTGACAATGTTCCTCGAGCATGAGCTTATGCTTTTCTCATTTACTTGAAGAGAAACTTGAAAGAATATGGCAGAAGTTAATGGAATTTCATTATTACAAAGCAATGTAAATGAATCATCCTCCTTGTTTTAACATCTCTGAACAGTCCTCTTCCTCGCAAATGAAACGTATGAGATTCTGCTCAAGTTTTAATGCTGTTTGGCATCCATGCATATACTGCCAGGGATATTCAGAACCACTTACTTTAACAGCAAATATTATTTTTACTCTAAAGAAGGGAACATATCCTTATTGATATTCAGCAAGTGGTGCGTTGTTGCAACCAGGATATAATTTACTCACTTGTCTGGCTGGATTACATTACTCCGTGCATTTTGTGGTTTCATCTGTGAAAAATCGAACTTTGGTTCTACTGTTGTCATTTCCCATAATTCTTTAAAAACAATCTGTGGTAAAAGGAGAAAAAATAGCTCCAATAGAAACTGCTTCTGGGGATGGCATTTGAAAGGACATTATTTAGAGTTAATGAATTAGACTACGAAGTTTGTCGTATTCTTTACATGAGCTGTGAGTCAGACTTTGTATACAAGTATTTCTTCCATTTGTGTACTTTGTAAAGGCCACGACTTCCTTTGTTCCCTGGGAACCCTGACGTGAAAGCATTTGTCTTCAGAAGTACATGGCTTTGTTAGGCTGCATGAATAATATTTTCAGTTGTTCTTCTCAACCTTTTTGGGTTGCCCAGACCCACCCGTCCGTTGTCATCCCCGGGCAGGGCTCCCTTCACTCAGCGTGGCCACCACCTGAACCCCTCGTCGATTCACAGCAACATCCAGAGGAGCTCAGCCTACACTAGGATGGTAGGACTGAGCCATTACTTATTTATAAAATAAGCAATTAGAACTTGAGTGCAGGAAAAACGTTAAGTCCCAAAAATGGAGGATTGTGGATGCTCTTTCAACTGTGATTTCTTCCTCTTATGTAAATTTTGAAACTCCCTTTGATGAAAAGATCAAACTTCAGAACCAGATTTATCTTCAAAAGATGATTATAGACTTTCCTACATAAAACTGACTTAAAATTTTATCTCCTGGGTCTATCAAGCACAGTCTAATTTTATTTCTACCTTTTGCTTTTACACTATTTCATGGATCATGCGTTAATTTTTGGTAACTACCTTTTCTGTGTTACCCAAACCAACAAAGACATTACTCTTGATAAATGACTATTTAAATTTTAACTGCCTCTGCTGCATTTTAAAGTATAAACTGTAACTGGATGCTTTATATACATATGAGAGAAATATGCTTTCTCATAGCCACAGAGAAGAGTTGTTTTGCTTTCAGCAAAATATAAAGAAATTGAATGCAATCCAAATAAAGCATTTTTTAAGTTGAACTCAGCCATGTAAATTTTTTACACCAAAAAAGAACTAAAAATCATAGCCTGCAAGTAGGGAATCACAATGGGAACCATTTTTCCAGTGTTACCTACACCTTTTGCTGCTATTCATGAATCCCATTATCACACATGTAATGGTAATCATCATTATTTCTGCATCAGTCCAGAAAAATTCTCTGTGTGATTTCATCTGATGTTAATAAAATGTAAATCATTACACTAAGTTGATAATATTTGTATCCTTATGGAAAAAATGGACTCAATCTTCTTTCTCCCCACCCTATACAATTTTTGAAAAAAATCAGAAACCAATTTTTAGGCAAGCATTCATCAGAGTCCGTATTGTTAACAGGTGTTGTGTATTTCATTTACATTCCAACACTGTGTGCATGGGAAAACTGTAATACTAGGAACAAGTAGCATAATTAAAATTCTTTGCGAGTTTGATTTCCTGGGTATTTTCTTCCTTTAAAATAACTACATTGTAAACAAGAGCCAATTTCTTAGATTTGATCTATGGCTTGTACAGCTTATACTTCAGGTTCAAAATGGTGATTTAGACAATAATGCATAACAGCTGAATAGTTATTTATAATAGCGCAGCACCTGCGGCAGATTGTCAGCTGAAAAAGCAAATCTAAATGCTTTCAAATTCTCTTGTGTATTATAATAGGAGTAGTAGTGGCCACTATAGATACAATAGTCAGGCACGTAATGTAACTCTTGTTGCTGATTGCATGCCATTTTCTCAATTTTATTCCTTGAAGATTGAAAACGTTCATACTTAGTGTCAGTCCATATGCATTTTAAAAAGTTCAGGCACAATTTAGCTTTTTGTTAATTATGGGGGCGCGTCAATGAAATTCAATATTAAATAGAACATCAAACTCTTTTCTCATAATTTCAAGATTTCCCACGTTTCCCAGCCTTTTGTACATGCATAATTAACACAACTTTGGGTTTTTTTTTTTTCATCTTGATTAATGCTGCTGAGCTCTCTGGAAAAAAATGGATCTTAAGTTTTAAAACTATAACGGCATTTTTCTCACCTCAGAACATTGCAGGATTTTCCTGTGAGCCTTTCAGCAGCAGCTCACATTTTAAATTCTGAAATTGTGCATATGCAGTTTCCTTTTATATTTGTTTCCCTCCTGGATTCAAAAAAGTATTGATCGTTTGTACGATGATGTGATAATTCTGCAGTGATCTGAAACACATGTTAGGAAGAAATGTAACAGCTTCTTGCAGCAGCTCCAGGACCATACACAAGCCCTCAGTGCGCTGATGGAACCTCCACCCACAACAGGAAGTCCATTTAGATGGACATGCCACCAAGCAACGTTCAGATTTCCACCAGAAGGAACAACTGGTATGTGAATGTACAAGGACCATTCCCAATCTGCAAGTGCTCGAAACCCATTAGAATTTTCAAGGCAAGACAGACTTTTGTCTATTAAACATCTATGAAAGTTCCTATTTACCCTCTGAGTGTTGTGAGGCGTAAGGTTGGTAATGTGCTTTGAGATCTTTGGTGGCAAGGTGACAGGCAGCCCAAGTGCAATGGTGCACTTCCATCAGAACAAAATCATATTAGCTTCTAGTACAATTAAAATCATAAGCAGAAGTAGAACCTGTCTCCAGATGAAAGGAGGAATAGTTTTCAAAGAGCTAATTGCTTTAGAATACAAACAATAGAAAAAAGAAAAGAAAGAGATGACTGGCTTTTAATAGAAATAGCTGTAATGGAGGCTAGAAGCAATCCACTTGCTCTGGGGTGATGTCATTGCCAATTAGCATGAGTACTTTGTTTTATAACATCCATCTATTCGATGTATGACCTATTTTAGTGTACAGCTACAAAATCATCTTTGGAGTGCTTCCACTGGAGCCAAGGGAGTTACTCCAGGAATTAGCTTGGCCAGTGAAGTAGTTCATACACGATAGAAATACTTACAGAAATTTAGCTGGAAAAGAGTAATAGAGAGAGATTCATTCTTGCCATAAATCTTCTTGGCTTTGTGCTAATGTTATTTATCCACTGGAGATAGGGAGGACATTATATAATGTACGTATATTGTGTAATATGGGATAGTGTCTTTGCAATGTAAACTGTCCATTAGTAATGCAAAGCAACTTATTTTCTTCTGCTAGGGCATTACTGCAAATTTTTCTCCTGGGTTTTGACATGTTATAAATCTTGATGAAGTCAACATTTGTTCTCTTTATCATTCACTGCTGTTTGATTCACTCTCTTTAAAATGCATATAATCACACTGCAAAACCACTGAGCTTGATGTGATTTCAGTAGGACAACGTTTCCACTCCTAAGAAGTGGATGACACCCCCCATCTCAGCCCACCAGTCACGCTGGGAGAGACGCGGATGCTCCCTTGAGCATCTCTCACTCCCCAGTGCCTGCACCACTAGAAAACTCAAAGGTTTCAAAAGCGTCGAAGCACAGTTTGAGAAAGCCAGGAGGAGCTGTGGCTGTGGCACAGTGGCCCTACAGCCACCCACCAGCAGGGTGCAGAGGAAGAAGGTGCTCTGGCTCCTCCAGCACCCCCTCCCCAGCAGTGACCGTGGTCCCTCTAGAGCGGAACACACTTCTCCAGTGCATTGGCAGTGACACATGATAAAGCAGCTTTTGGCTGCTTGGAGGACAGCTGACTCAGGGGCTGACTCACATCCCGTCCAGCCTCCCATCCTTCGGCTGCGTGAGCACTTCTTGGCATTGCATTTGTAAATGTAACAGCAAACCATTGTTAGCAGTGCCTTCAGCCCCTTGCCAGCTGATGACACCAAACCAAATGTGACCACTTTTACCAGCTCACAGAACTGGCATCTCCAACACGTTGCCGTATGGTAAGTTTGCAGATACAGCTTCACCTGGATTTATTTCACATGGTCACAGTATTTATTTCACATGCTCTCCGTTTGCCAATAAGGAAAAGGTGGAATGAGAGAAGCGGAAGGAATAGCTTTGGGTTTGGTGAGAAAACTTGGACTTATTATTAACCCTTTCCCTATGATGCCTATACAGTACACAATGATCTTCTCATCTGGGCTGCTGCCTCATCAGGAAATCTGTCTCTCCTTAGCGTAGAAGCATCTACATTGTGGCACCCAACTCCTTCCCTCAAGGGCAGTTCTACACCAAGGGAATAGCTTTGCATTCCAATGCCAGGGTTATTTTCATGCTCCATATTATTCCTTTTACAACAGTAACACTGAAAGAAAGAAATGGGCTTGTAGGTCACTTGTCCTATTCTTCTTCCCACTGAGGATCCACCAGCAGAGCCACTGACAACTCTTCCATGCTGTTAGCCTTTCTCTGTAGGTTAATGTTTTCTTTATCTGCGAGTGTAGCCTCTGTCCCCAAACATTCCAAGCAGGAGCATGAGGGCAGGAGCTTTCTGCTCCAGCTGGCACTTCTGCTAACTTGGCTGCATGTAACCACAAGGTCCAGCGATGTCTGTGCCCGGTGTCTCATCATCATCCACAGGTCTTATGACATAGTTTCACTGAATATTCAAAGCTGAATGTACTGGCACCTTAAGGCAGGCAACACGCGTATATCTTTGGAGTCAAGAAAGCTGAAAGGAAATGAGCCCAGTACACACACAGGCTAGTTATGGCAGAATGATCTCAAAAATGAAAAGAAGGACTTTCATTTCCAACTCTTAACTTCACCACTCACTCATTTTTCTGGTTTTGGTCAAACCACTAAAATAGTATTTAAAAGCAATTTCAATATAAAAATAGGCACCCAGGAGTTTCAAAAGCATCAAGACATTAAGGTGATTTAGACCTCAAAGTGTTTTTAAAAAAAAATCACTGAAGGTGTGTACCTGAACCTTTCACACAGACTTAAATTTTCGTTCAATATTTGTTTCTACTTCCTACAAATTCTTGATTTCATTGTATAATAATTCCATATACTTTCTAGAAATCTTCCCAGTTCACAAGGATCGACTAAAAATTACTTCATTCATATTTATAAATCACAAGTAAAGCTGTAAAGCTTTTTTCTTACAATAAGAGTTACTCCTTTAACACTGCATATATATATTCGTAGGAGGTATTTATTGGATTTAATAATCACTACTCTGTGGGAAGTCCGCAAAAATTAAGATTTAGCTGACATTCATTTACCCAGGAAATCCTGATTAGTGGATCTTACATAAGAAATATATAGAAGTAATGCAGTTTTATATTCTCTTGAGGAACAGGCTCTGGGGATCTGGATTTTCCCTCTTTGGACAAGCACCTCCAGGGTATCTCAGCTCAGAAATTGGAAACCATTGCTTCTTTCTTTCATTCTCCTCCATACCCATAAGCCATCTCTACTCTTTGAAGACTACCAAACAGCTGGCAAGGGCACGTCCTTTATTTTTAAATAGTACTTAGCTCCTTAAACAGCTGACTAACAGTTACGGGTTAAGAAGATGAAAGTATTAAGCACACTTTCTGTGTGTTTTTTTACCTGAGATGAGCTCCCAAACACTCTATACCATAAGTGACTACTGCAGTTTGCTGGGTAACCAAATCTGGAGCCACTGGTAACTCAGCTGACTTTCCCTTGTTGCAGTTTGCAGGGATTACAGAAGCTTGCTTATGAATTCCACCAATGTTTGCGTGTTATGACACATTTTGAGATTAAGGTCAGGGCCCAGTCTGTGGTCCAGCTCTGTTCACACTGGCTTCTGGACAGGCACAGGAGAGCTGCCTTGGGAACATGAGTATCAGTGCCTTAACGACTTCCCTCTCCTGCAGGAAGGATGCTGCCTTGCTCCGTACTGCAAACACGGAGCAGTCCCTGTTTTGTGCTTTTCCAGTTATCAGCACCACTCCTTTCTGGCAGGAAGGAGCCACACACCACAGCAGAACAGCCAGCAGCCATGACCAGTTGCCAAGCCTTCCGTGCAGCTAACAAGAATGTAATTTTTGGCTGACAAATCCACCCCTTTGCATCTTCCCCCTCACTCTGGCAGGCAGGAGATGCCTCTCCTCTGCCACATCTATTAGGGAAGGTTTGATGAATGATGACCCTGTACTATCCTGTATTTACATCAAAGTGGCAGAACCATATTGATTTGTTATCCCGAACCATTCGATGGTAGTCACCGTGCCACTGAATCCCCTATCTTACGTGACCATTTTTAGCTTTACAAGTTGCCTGACAGCAAACTGACACCAGATATTCTGAAAGCCTTATTCACTTTTTCTAGATTAAAGCAATTTAAGCCCATAGGTTATATTTGATTATTGGAGATAAATAGTTAGCAATAACCCGTCATATTTCAAACTATTTGGCAACAGGCAGAGAAACTCTTAAAAGATGCTATAATTATAAGGCTGAGTAATTTCTTTATATTCATTTTAATAGTATGTATTTTAAAGTGCCCTCTGGGAGCAAAAAGATATTTGTAGAGATAAAGCCGTAGGGAGTAATACATTCATGCCAACACGTGTAGCTGAACCACCAATTTTGTTTTATTAATTTAGTTGCTGGATTTGTTCCTGATATCTACAGCTGTATTATCCCCTCATAGAGGTGGATGAGTGGGCGGAATGAGGTTGATTACAATTGATTTAGTAACCAAAGAGTAATTTTTTCCATTGTTTGTTCAGCACATTACTAAACATGTGGCTTAATTACAGTTGCCTTGTGTTCTTTTCAGTCTGGTAGTGCTTATTTTACTGAGACACTGATTTATGCAAAATATTAATTGAAATAGAAAACAGATTTACTACGAGAGTTGACATCCATGAAAACATTAGTTGTTCATATTTTGCACTGAGCCTATTTACTCCTCAGGGGAATCGGTGTTTACAGTTTAATTTGGAACAACACGGGCTCCCTCCTCCCAGAGGCAGTGGTAGTGGATGGACCACATCCTGGAGAACGGGTCAGAAGAACTCTGCATTTTCCCAACAGCTGCAGAGGGAAATCCTCAGAGTTCTTCAGTCAAAGTCTCAAAAATGTGCTGAGGTAGCTGTTCCATTTCAGTGTGATTGTGATAATTGTATGCAAATGTCTCATTGAAAGTAATTCAACTTTATATGGCTATAAATAAGTTACTATGCTGTTGTAATGTGTTTCCAGGCCATTAAGTAGTTTAATGAAGATTCATAGATTCTCTCCATAGGTTGGGTAATCAAAAAATCCACCAACCCACCCCTCAAAAATCAAGCAACTATACAGTGAGAGATCTTGCTTTGTTCTGAGTCATGTTTGCAATTAATCTTTTTGGAATAAATTATTTACTAACTATAAATAGAAAATAATATTCAGTCACAGAACTTGTAACTCAATAAATCTAGGAGGAATGTTCTTGTATCTCATTCCCTATTCAGGATTTTAATTCAATCCATTGAATTTTGCCACCTCTTTTTCATAAACCAAATCTAATATATAATCAACATTATGACCAGATAGTGAGAATGCAGAATTAAATGATTTTGCAGAGAGATGCAGAAAATC
>JAOXNG010000002.1:6931684-6945641 GCA_028566535.1 Scolopax minor
GATGGAAAGGGAGTTCAGCAAAAATTATCAGTAGCAAAAGTGCCAAAGCATCTTGGGAAAGAATATTGCTGGTTTCCCGTTGAATTGTTTACTGCCATAGCTGAATAATAACAGCACATCAAAGACAACTGCTGTAATTAAAAGATTTGTGAACATAGGTTAACAAATTTGTGCATCATAATGTGTAATTGTCTAATTAGGACAAAATGCTAGTTCCACGTAAAAGACCAACAAGAAGAGATTATAAAGGAGAAAATAAGATAGACAACAGCATTGGTGCGACAGAACATTGGCAAAGATGTTATCTGTAACTTTATATTGTATCAATAAGTCCCCAGGGTTCCTAGCATTTTCGTGGATTAATTTACAGACAAATTAATTCTGCCATATGAATCCCTTCAGCTGTTTGAGGAGTCCCCTGAAAAGCAATCTAACTTTGTCATGAAATATTTTAAAGCATTTTTTTCATTCCTTTAGCACCAGAAGACCTGAGTGCAACAGGCTCCATTGCTGGGCACACTGGGAGAGCTTAGAAATGACAGTCCCAGTTTTACTGGTGGAGCAAGGAGGCAGAGTGGGAGAAATCCCAATATCAGATTAAAGCTAAAGGCAAAAGTCTCCTTGAGTTTAGTGGGATGAGAATTTCATTGGGAGAGATGAAGTCCAGCATTTCCCTCTATCAAGGGACAGATGGCAGAAAGAGTTTGGCCTTTTTCAAGCACCAGGTGAAAATCCTGTGGTTTCAAAAGAGTTCAGTGCAAAGATGCTGAGCTCTCCGGACACCCCAGCTCCCACATCAGGATGGACACTACTGAGCGCTGAGTTCTGCTGAGGACGTGGCTTAACACAAAGCAGAACCTCTGAGAATTGTCTATTGGGACAGGGTCTGAATTTGAAAACAAACCCTGCATTTCTCTGCCTCCGTGCACTTTGCCGATGGTCCATTGGAGAACTTGCAGGATCAGAGCCAGATGCTGAGTGCTTCTATCCAGTGGTTTCACCTAAACAAGAGAAAGAGCCCCCGGGGCTCCCCAGGGAAGGATCAAACAGGTTCAGGTGGGGATTTCACACCACCATAGGGCTCCTCAGCCTAGTCAGGGACATGCAGGATTGCAAATCACTGAGCATACACAAAAACGTGTGCTCTCACCCAAGAGCAAAACCTTTCTAGCAGCTTGATAAAATGCATGAGAGGACAAAAAACCTGGAGTGGTAGCTGCCCCAAGTGGATCTCAGGATCACTGAGCCAGATTGGAGGGAGCAACCTGAGTCAGGTTGGAGGGAAAAGATGCACATGGTTAGAAAAGCAACTGTAATTTATCATCTTAATTCCCAGTAATGATGCTGCAAGCCTCCACTCTGTCTTCAGGAAAGAACACAAAGAACACACAGCCAACTTTTGCAGGAGTTAATAGTAGGGTCTGAAGATGCAATCTTCTGCATCACACCTCTTCTACCTAATGTACCAGATGAGCTTCATTAGCTCATCACCGTGGCCGGCTGCCTCCCTTTACTCTGACAGCTGCCGGAGAGAGAAACGCGACAGATTCCCCGGCAGTGATTGACCTTGGCTGAGCGAGCAGAAGGCTTCACCTCCTCGAGGTTCAGCTGCCTGGGTCACTGACTGAGAAATCAGAACACAACCCAAACCCCCGTGAAACTTTTCTTCAGACGGGGATGTTCCTGGTGTTTTCTTTCTCTCCTCTTTAGAGGAGCCAGGGCACCCTGTCACCCTTGGGCAGGTTGGGGTTAAAAAGCCTCACCTTCCAGCAGGAGAAAGCTGAGCATCAGGATCTCTGCAGAGGGCCCTGCAGCTGCTCTCAGCATCTGGCAGCGCAGTAAAGCTCCTTCATGTGTGCTTTCAAGGTAAGTTTGTCTTGAAGCCAGTAATGTTTAGAAAACACACGTATTAATAATTAAGGATTTTACAGGTGTTTTGTATATGTGTCTCTGAATTTATACATATGAGCTGTATGTTTTGTTATGCTTTGAGAAAACCAATTCTAAATTGCTGGTAGGGTATTTTCCTTAAAGCTTTATGAAATGGAAGAACACACCTTTCTGAGAAAATGAGTGTTTTGGGGAGTTTCCTCTTTCTACCAGTAAAGCCCAAGTGGAATGAGGACTGGGGAGCATGCAAATTTATCAGAAGCCATACAGCTTTGTCTTGTTTCACTAGGGCTTTTTTGTTTCTTCTTGATTTTGGAAATAGTTGTTAATCACTGCCTAATTTTAATTTTAAATAGGCCATATTCGTAGGATTCAATTCTGTAAGAAAGAAAAAAACACAGCAATTGAACTTTGTGCAACAGTTTTGTGCAACAATTGAAACCATAGCAATAAACACAAACACGAGTGTTTACAAGATCAGAGCCTCAAAAAAAACTAATGAGCAGTAAATAAATTAGAACTCCAATTATCTGACTAAACTCAGATCTGGTGGAGGAAGAAACCCAATGGTTTGTGGGATATTTTTTTTTTCTGCTGGTCAGCTTTATGCATGGAGCCTGGTGTCCTCTGTAATAAATCTCTCTCTTGAGTTAATCACTGCTGTTGCTGCTGCTCCTCTGAACCCTCCTGACGCACCCTCGGCCTGTGGAGAGCACAGGTAGGTGCTGGGGTCACAGAATTCCCTCTGCCAAAGGGAATACACAGCGTTGTTTACAGAAACTTGTGTCTTAATGCAGTAGAATAATGTTTGTTTATGCCTCTCCTGATAGGAAGAGTTATGTCCTTTGTGAATTGATCCTGCTGTGTTAGTAAACAAGGAAACTTGCAAAGTACATTCATAAGAAAAAAAAAATCTTGATGTTGTGGCTAACTTTTCTTTGTTGGGGCTTGGTTGGGGTTTTTTTGGCCATATGCTACCAATTAAAGGTGATTTATCCTTTTTTTCCCCAGTTGAGAAATCTTTGCATTATCTAAAGCTGCAGGGTTTTTTGTTGTTGTTTGAGTGGGGCTGGGGATGTGGGGGTGGTTGTTAGTGTGGTTGATTTTTATTTCTTTGCACTAAGCGTACAGCCAAAGCTTTATGGCAAATGTCATTAGCAGCAAAGTAGTTAGGGGTTTTTTGTTTGTTTTAAATACAATAAAAGGGATTAAAAAAATCTGACTGTAGGGCTGTAGGTAAGAATTTATAAACAGTAATTGCGGGGTTACTACCCAGCAAATATTGAGGACATATTTGAGACATCACTGCAGACCTGTTTTAAAGCGACTGGTCTGTTGTAGCAGGCTAATCCTATAGCATAAGGGAGTAGCTTAGTTATAAGAACAGAGAAGTCACTTATAGTGGGGAACCTTTGAGAGGAGAAGATTGTGAGTACCAGCAACACCGAGCCAGTTCTCACACACTGAGTGCAAGAAGGAGCAACTGGTCTTGGGACCACCTCTTCAATCTCCAGGGACAGCCTGGGAGGAAGAGGATGGTCATATCTAAACAAGGACATGTGGCGTGACTGGGACGATTAAGCCAACCTGCTGATTCCTCCCCTGGACTGTGCCACCTGTTCCGCAGAACGGGGAAGATGTGAAATTCCAAAAGATGCATATATCTATGATTTAAGTGTTTTGGTACCTGAATCTGTCTAGTCTCTACGCTGTCATTTGGTCTTAAACTGTGACGCCAGCATGAACTATTCATTTAGGGCTGCTTTGATGTTTAAGGAGCACAGAACCAGACCTCTGAGTCTAATTAAAGCTGCCATATTCACAATATCAGATACAAAACCAAAGACCTCCTAATTTCCAGTGCTGGAATTTTGCTGTAGTTTTATCTTGTCTCAGAGCTTTTATCCCTTACAAAGAACCTACATTAAAGTGCATGGGGTTTTCTTTGATATATTATTTTCTGTATGTGCTGCTTTTCCTATTTTAAGACTATAACACTGATTCGGAAGAAAGGGGACTATTATGCCTGGCAAATGACCAAAAAACTCAAAATACCTTTACCCGAAGTCCCTGGGGCAACAGGACATTTATTCCTTTGATGAAATTAAACTGACAATGCCAGCTTAATATTCTCCTATAAAGAGATTAGAATAGCTTGTATTTCACTGTGTTTTGGGATTCAGTAAACATCTACCTGTCCAAACCTCTGCTTTCTGGAAGGACTACTGCTAGATCTGATTCCTTACAAGTAGAGGAATTTTATAAGGTGATTGTCAAAGTAAGAAAACATAAAAATGCAATGCTAGCTCTACTATTTACTTTATACTTTTTGAGACATTATGTCCTGAAGTGAAAAATAAGATGTAAACTTCATAAATCTCAAAATCTATAATTATGAACAACACCTGACAAGATTATTTTTTCCAGCTGACAAACATATGTCACTTTTAAATGAATCTTCCACAGAGTGATAAAAACAAGCAAAGGGACGAAACATTGTTCTGTCTTCATTGGTAGACAACAGGGAGAGGTTTTTGATAAGTACTTACAATGACTGTGCTGTTGACTTGGCACACACATCAAAAGACTGACAGACTTGATTCCTGTTTCCGTGCCATACAAACAGTGACATGGAGCTGGGACCCGAGCAGCTCCCAGCGAGACACTGAAGGCAGCACAAATGCATCTTAAAGAACAAGCAACACACAGTTCTGCTGTTAACAAAGAGAATTACAAGCTAGACATGCACATTGCTATTCCAGGCTATTTCCCTTAGTTATTTATTTATTTTTAAAAAGTCCTTTTTTTTGCCTTGGGTCTTACAGAGGCTAACCAGTACAGTTACTTGGTAAAAAGCCAGCATTTCTTGTAGCTGGTGGGGCATTTTTGCAGTAACTGGTATCAGTTTGCAGAGGTCATCTGCCTCCTGTTGCTGCAAAAGTGAAAATGCCTGTGCAAATAAATACACATTGACCCTGTACAGTTATAGGCAACAAAATGGGAAATGTGTCTTGCTTGATTAGATATTGCTGCGGTGGTTCTCCATAGTCATTTCTGGGTTTGGAGTGCTGTTCTAAATAATATAATACAAACACTTCTGTTTTTAAATACAATACTCTCTTCACTGGTACCAAGGCAAATGAATAGGAAATTACTGGCATCATAGCAAATTACACTCGGTCAATACATTATGCTTTCATTTTCCAGATGTCTGAATTCAAGTCATTTCCTCTAAAGATGCTCATATGTCTTCCAAATTAATAATGCATTTTCTTGTTACATCTTATGGATCTTATGGTATGCTAGTATATCAGTCATAGTGAAGTCAGAGGCAGTACACATTTAAAACCAAGAAACTCAGGAGCTTGTGCATCGGGAGAAGCTTGATAGAAGAATTAAAACTAATAATCTTTTTAATTCCAAATTCCTTGCTTTGTCCATGAAAGCATGATTAGTTCTGCGTTCACCTCCAACACAACACTCATCTTTGTGTATGTCAACTATTGTCCACAGATACTTGGGGAAGGTGGGGGGAAAAAGGGAGTCTTACTTGAAACAGAAGGTATTTATAAGTATATTTATAAGTTTATAAGTATAAGAATTATATATATATTCTAACTTCAAGAAAGTACAACATACCGTAAAGTGGGCATTAAATTTTTAAAGCGAAAGAAGAAAGAAATCAAAAGCTTATAAAAATGCTCTATTTAAGATGTCTTTTCACCATAAAGGTATGAGTTTTTATGGAACATACTAAATGTCACAGAAGAGTTCTTGATTAGAAAACACAGCTCAGGACTGCATTTAAAAGAGATGAAGTTACATGTTTTGAATATCTACTAGCTTACATCATCATTTAAAGCCAAGAAAATTTTCACATCTTTTATTGAAATCAAAATTTCATCCAGGTGTTCTCTGCTCCTCTAGGATTTTTATGTTCATTTTCACTGAAAATTAGTTTAAGCAAGTCCCTGATTTGAGAGCTCCAACATTTTAATCTGCAAAGAAGTCAGATAGCCCATCCAGGAAAGAAAAGCAATAATCACATCTGGAGGCAAACAAAGCATAAATCACTGTGCTGGCAACCAGCCAAGACAGTAGGGGACAAGTGTAAAAATATTACTGAAATGGCAGTACAATATTCTAACCACATGCTGTTAACAAGACAAAACAAGGTTGAACATTGTTTCTATTGTCACAGATCATTGCATATCAGAAAGAAAGAAGAGGGGGGACTTGCAAATTGAGGGTCAAATTCAATTGTGCAATAACAGGGAGCAAGTCCTTTGAGAGACAAAGGAAAGTAGCACTTCTTTACATCAAAGCCACACTTAACTCGCAGGTATTGCAGTCAGGAAGGGTTAAGTATTCAGAAGTTGGTACTTCCAATAAGTGCTTTAATATCATATTCCTGTTTTAAAATACAACCACACAAGTTTGAAGCAAATCAGGCTGAAATGTAGAGGGCACTTGGAATGCTAGAGACACCAGTGACAGTTTAGTTTGTCATCAGAAAGCAAATATAACTACATGAGATGAATGCCAGAGCACTTCATTATGTAAAGATTTACATGATGCATAAAATTATTATCAACTAATGTTTAACTATAAGCAAGATACTCCAGTCCAGCTCAAGGATCCATTATTTTAGACATTGCTCAGAGATAAAAGGGGTAACCTTTGCCACTAAAAGTAACTTTTAAGATAAAATTTTTAAAATAATAATTAGATCATCACACAAGTAAAATTCCCCAGTGATAACCTTGCAATGTGCAATAGCCAATGTGATCTGACATGATATCCATCATTACCCTCACATTAAAAATCTCCAATGATTGCAGGCAGACAGAAATGTGCTGACTTACTGAAAGGGACATGTCCTCAAGTACATGGCATAGACAAGCAAGAAGTGAAAAACTACTTCCAAACCCTGGTTGACAATGTATTGTAGGTCTTCATTTCAAGCATAATGAAATGAAGCCGAATTTTTGCTTAGAATCTATTTACAAAGTTCTAAACTATTTTAGATGCAAAGACTAAACACAGAAAATGGAAATCAGTAATTTGATGAGCTTTCCAATTAGGGATAGAATTTTGAAAGAATTTGTGACTGACACCAGCTGTAATAAACTGGAATTGCAACTAAATACTGAAATTATGCTTCAAGAGCAGTGACTGTTTCTCTAGATTCCTGTGAAGGCCAAGTCAGCCACGAATTCAAATTAATCAGAAATGGGTACCTTGGATATATGGTTAAAGAGAAAAGGAGCTTTCTGTAAATGCCAAGAAAATTATTAGGCAACTTAGAACATAAGAAAGAATATGGAGACTTGAAATATCATTGTATGAATAATATTCACTATCAAAATGGCCTGTTTCCTCCATAGAGTAAATTAAGACCAATTAAATGTAGATCTATGGAAACAGGCAGTTGTGGATGTCAAGTCAGCTGGATGCAAGTTGGCTTCAGGCAGTTTGGCTTCAGGCAGTTAACAGCTGGCTTCAGACCCAGCTTGGCTTGAGGGCCACGGAGAGGAAGCCCATCTCTGATCCCCAGACTGGCATTTGCTGAGGCATCAGCTTGGCCATAGGGAGAGCACACACTGGGCTACCTACCCTCGGCCATTTTGATACGTTCTGAGATGACCAGCAGACAGATTCCCACATCTGAACTCCACCCTAGGTAAAACCCAATTACAGCACATTTCTGTGAGGGTGATAAACCTTAAGATGAGAATCCCCAAGTTCAGAGAAGCAGAAATGGCAGACTTAGAGAGAACATTGAAGAAGCAACTAATACAAGTGCCAGGCCTCCAGATATATTTGCCACCTCCTGATACCACAAAATAGATTTCAAATGGATCCAAATTGGGAGATTAATTTTGGGCTATTGCCTTACCACCAAAACCCTCAGTACCACTTGGATGATATTAGCTTCCTGAAAACAATCTTTTACTAAGGGTTTGGGCGCTCTTTTGCTATTTCTTGCCAGGGCCAGTAATCTATTTGGAAATTATTCTGCCCATAAAGCAATAAAGCACTACTATGTGATAGCTTTCAGTTTGGTGACCCTCTCTAGGTTGATACCACACTTTGAACAATGGCACACAGTACAAAAAGTGAATAGATTTTCTTTTTCCTTAGCATAGAAAGGATATCTTGATACCCAAGGGCTACTGTCACTGTAAAGCAGATCCCGCTATGCTATAAATGCCATAAATCTAGTTTCTGTAGAAGGAAACTACTGTACAACACGCTCTTTGTAGGAGGTCTAAGAGGAAGAGATAGAAGATTCAGAAACAAATCATAAAGTCAGAGAGAAAAAAAAAAAAAAGCTTAAGAAGTTTGATATAACAGGATGAAAGCCCGATTGATGAGACACATTACTTCTATTCCTGTCAGCTTAAAGAAATTTGCTGAAGCACAAAGTACATATAAGTTGGCAAAGGAAGCATGCAGTTAACTTCCTGATGAGAAAGGGAGACAGAGCATTTATCCTTTCTTCTGTTAGCCAATAGTTAGCCGTGGTGTGACTTATTTAATCTTGTGTTTTCTCTGAGAGCAGAAAAATTGAGTGGAATTATGTTCTGTGCTGCTACCCTGCGCTTGTGGGGCAGCACTCGTAGGGTGCTGTTACTGCTTGGGGCAGCTAACTTTCTGCACTCGTGCTGGAGGGCTAGTCTCTCTGGAGTCCTTATGGTTTTCCAGCAAATAGGATAGAAGACAATAAATTGCTCTGAATTGACATGCGTGTGTTCCTGATTTCAGTTCTATTAACACAAGATAGCTGTATAAAGCAGACCATGCAAATTCTCCTCAAAATATCAACCTTCTTCCAACCACTTCCATTCCTGCCCTCTTTCTTTGAGTTGCATCACAGCACTATGAGCATGTTATTTTGTGTCACATAAGAACACAACACTTAAAACATTTTCATTCAGATTATTTTAGAAATCCATGTTGATTTTCCAATACTTTGTCCCTTCCTAATTCTGTCACATCCCCCTTTCCCTACCACAGTTTTTTAAGTCTGCTTCTACTCACTTCTAATTCCTTGTCTCAGAGCCAGTGTTTGTCCATGATGTAGAGGGATTATTCACCAGAACGCAGCGGCCCCCACCCATGCTCTTTAGAGCAAATTAAGAAAGATGCTAAGAAACTGCATTCCCTTAACACACAGACACAGTTTAGAGTGAAAAATAAAAAATGCCTATAAATCAAAAGAACTATTTAGAAAATGGGATATGGGAGGCTGGCTGGAAAGCACGTTTTCTTGTTTGCAGACTTTATTTGCTTGTTTATTTATTTTAACTCAGCTGGGGATGAAACTCATAAACATGAGGAGTTCCTCACACTGGGGGACGCTCAGCAAAGCTGATACTAACATCAGCTGTGTCACTGCTGAAAGCAGCAGGGAGCTGGTATGCCTGTTTTCTAGGCCAACCAGCGTGCCCAGAACCTGACGGCTGGCTCTGCCCTGAGCCCATGCACCTCCATGGAGGCATGAGCATGGTGGGCTGCAAAGCTTGGAGAGTGCTCCAGAGCTGGGGATCTGGATACGTCTTAAAGCCAGGCAATCCTGGTTTGGGGAACACCACCCTCCATCAGTGGAAACTATTGCTGAGGAGCCTTCAACAAGATGAGGAGCACAGCAGGCTTGGATCATTTTCCTTCTGCCCCAGTCTTAACCCCTAAATAACCCCAAGAATGGGTAAGCACTGATTTTCTTGACAGAAATTTGCCACATTCTATCACTTTGCTTTGCTTTAAATACCTGATTGTGCTCTTGTGTCAGCTCTGCACTGGCACAACTAGTTTGACTTCATCGGAGCTAATGCGGATTTGTAGCAGCAGGCAATCAGAATTAGGCTCTTCGTTCTCCTTGGCAATGTGTCCCCAGGGAAAGCTTGTCCATCTCCAGCAGCTGTTGCTTTGCTACATCTGTCTTAACTTTCCTTTTTAATGTCCATTTTTTCAAGGTTTTTTTTTTTAATGTCAATCAGTGTGAGATAACATCATTCAGTTTTCCCTCTTGCAATCAAGTTTTAGCAATCACAGCCAGATGTTGTTTTCATTACAACCGCAACCCCTTTTTCAATAAAGTTTCAATGTTTAACTATCAAAAGCACTCTTTACTTTCCTTTCAATTGCCAGATCTTAATGGTTTCATAATCTATTTCACCCTGACATCCTGTCTGTCTATAAATATGGCATGTTTGATCACCCCTGAATGTTTGCCTTTGTGTTCTTTTCACTTTCTTTTCCTGTTTCTTCTGCAGAGTGTACTTTATCCTCAAACCAGGTCAGTCCAAAATACCACAATACGTTTCTCTGTCTAAAGATATTTAGAGATCATTAGATAGCAGGTGGGGGAGGGCAGATGGAAGCAGATAAAAATTTATCGATTTCAGGATCTGAACTTTAAAGAACTGCTTGATCCTTTTCTTTCAAAATTCTGCACATATTGAGGAGAGATACAGTTGATATATTCACTATTATAGTCTGTGTCTATAGGGATAAGTTCCTTCACAATCCAACCTGCATTTGATTTTTATGTTATAAAATACAGACAGTCCGGCATCTAAGGAAATGTTTCTATAAGGGATGAAAAAATAAAATACTTTAAACAAAATCACCACCTCCGCATTGTACATTGCTCGGGGGCTCTTACGCAGCTACATAGTTGTGCTAACAAGAGGATATAATCTTACTCATGGAGAAAAGTAAGAACAGAAGGTCAAATTCCTCCCGCAGAACAGGGGGTTTCACACATATAGCCAAGGTGTGAGGAATTCAAGTAAGCCTGGAGCAGGCATAGTGAACGAGTAAGCAGAATAAAATTTATCTGAATGATTTCATGAACTATGTAATCATTTCTGTCTTGAGTGCAGGCCAGGTTTGCTCTCTCCAGTTCTGAAGAAAGGAAAGAAGGAGCCAGGGCCAAGCCTTTACCATTGTATATTTGCCAACACTTTGCAGCTGAACAATAACTGCACTTCCCTGAAGGAGCCGCCTGGCTCTTAGAAATATAGGTTAGTGTAATGTGTGCCAGCTATAAGAAACGGGTTTCAGAGCTAATCCTGTATTCAATTTGATTGCAAGATTAATTCCCAAATGGTGCTGTATATGAGCAGATCTTGATCATATGATATATCCTCTCTGCAGATTACAGAGGTTCTTATTTAGGCTCCAATCTTGCAATCCAATCAGCAGAGGCAGGTTTTATGTTGAAGAGGATAGGTGCCTAGTTGTAACAAATTAATGATAAAGGCTACATCCATATAGATAGGATTGAAGGATGGGACTTGTTCAGAAGGAAGTGTATATTCCCTTAAAAGGTTTGAGAATTAGACTCTAATCAGCACTGGGTTTACTCCGTTGTAGTTTGAAGGATCTGGCACATGAAACCAATAGGAAACAAGACAATGAAGGTATTTGTCATCGCACCTCGTCATTACCTGCGTTGTTCCAACTGCTGAAAGGAATGCAGGGTGGTGCAGCAGCTGTTAAACAACGAGCAGGCAAGTGTAGAATTACCTGGTTTATATAAAAGATTTCTCCTAATCTTTTACTGGAGAAAGAGAATTCAACTTGTTAAAATAAAACACAGTTCATGAGTACATCAGTGAACATGATTGAACAGCTAAGTAAATTACTCAACTTTCCTTTTCAAAATTCCATTTCCATTTCAACTTCTGCTGTTTCTTTGCTAAGAGCAATGACACTTAACAGGATTCTTTAGATCATTTCTGTAATGCAATGTCCTAATTACAGTAAACGTTCACTGTACTTTACCAGTAGCTAGATAAAATTGATTTGATTTTTCTTTTCATTAGGAAAAGGAAAACAATTAAAGCCATGGTTACAGACAGGTTGGAATACAGAGTTGCATTATGCTTCGAAAATGCTGTGAAGGGAAAAGTTGAAGAGAGGCCGAAAGAAATCAAGTATTTCTTGTTAGCATGACTGAAACAAAGGTATGACCCACTTAGAATACATTTTGGCTATGTACCCATATACTTTAGAGCTTTCAGTAGAAAAATTATGAAACGGCTTAACTACAGCTATTTGGTGCTGTTTGCATTTTTAATATGGAAAAGACATAATATAAAATCACAGGCCATATGGGCAAATACTCTTAGCCCCCTAGCAACATGAAGAAACTCTAGCTGGTGATCCACCTCTCACTGTTTAGAAGCACAACATGAAGGCTGTTGTCTGGATTCTTTGCTTTGAAAGATAAAAGTTGTTCTATAACAATTCTAGCAGCACACAGAATGCGTTCCACTTGCATTGTTTCATCTCTGCAGATGTGTCCTTGGGTGCAGTGCTGACATCAGCAGTTTGACATGCACCTGGGTTCTGTGCACTTTACATGTGGCTGGGATAAGATGCCTCACTCCCTTGTGTTTATGACAGCAGCTGCTAAACCACCAGGTAAGGTTTCTGGTGTAGAGTCTAACTAAAATATGTTTTTAATGTAATGGATTGACTAAAAAAACATTAGAAGAAAAATACTGGCCAGCAGGTGCTGCTGGGAGGAAAGAAAGAGCATAAGCTAAGTCTCTTTTGCCTTAGCTTCTGTTTACTACCTGATTATAACACTAAACCTGGTTAAACTGGAGTGTTCCCTGCTTCAAGCTAAGTCTCAGAGGCCAGCTCTTTTACAGCTCCATTTGCCATCGCCAGGTTCAATGTTCACTTCCTAAAGTAATGGTGATGAGCTGGTGGCTTTGTGTTCCATGTCCCCAGTGGCCTGCCACAGCCCACCTATGGGCAGAACAGAAAGGAAAGATCTTCTTGCTAATTTATGAAAATCACAATCCCTTTATAGAGAAGGGAAGGAAAGACTGGCTTCTTAGCAACAGGTAGCTGAGAAAAGTAAGCTAGGCACTTCATCTCCTCTCACTCTCTCCCTCTTCCCCACCTATTTAGGAGGGTTGAACACTTTCTCAGCTTAGGGTGCTATTGTGAAAATAAAGTCAATTTAAGCTAGATAAATTTATGTTAGATAAGTGCTTTCTGTAAGAGAGTTTTTTTTTTAAATGTGGAGCCAAAACAACTATTGAGCTAGGAATAAAGAAACAGGATAAGATAATTTCTCTGCTATCACATTTTTGAGTGTTGCAGCAAGGAGGAAAAAAAACACCACTAAGCCAAGATATCTGACAAATACGTATTACACAATTATCTCTATAAGCAACTACAAATGTCCAATCCCACTTACTTTCCCTTTTAAAGTTCCAACTTACAAACTTTTCTCAAGCACAGCTTGCTCTACAGGGCAACTGTGCTTTGCTGGGGGAAAGATTTCAGGTCCTGGACAGTAAGGGCACATGAATGAGAAATAGTGCCGTGCATGAATGATTTCAAGGTAAGAAATAGAGCCAACTCTTATATTCCATTCCAGTTTAGGATTTGCTGTTCACTTAAGCAGGACCAAATCAAGACTGGTATTTAAAGATGAGATTCATTTCTAATGGATCTTCTAAATGGATCTTCCTTCTAATAGGAAGATAATCCTAAGGTGGAAAAGAAGATGATAAATTTCACAAGGGCTTTTTCTGTATCACTGTGTTATTTAGACTGATTAGTGAGAACTAACATCAATTTTATTCATATATCCAAAGATGTCCACAACTGTCACACGTTCACCTTATGTGTATGTCCCTAAGTGACATATTATGTACTTTTATTTCTGATAACATTAAAGATGTAACTAGAAAAGTCATATTAGACAAATATCTGAGGAAAATCAGGAGGATAAGCTAAACCAGCTAAATGTAGAGATAATTTGTGAAGTCTAGGGGGTTTTTAGTGGTGGTTTGTTGTTGGAGTGTAGTGAGCAAGCTGGCTGCTGAAAGCTCCCTAGAGACCAAGAGAAATCCCAGTGTTGGGGCAACCCACATGAGAGATGTGGGGCACAGAACTTGCCCAAGGCACCACTGGTGTAGCAAAGCTCTGTAAGAGCAGCAACGTGGTGCGAGGCACTGCAATACTGCCTGTGCTCACCTGCCCCAGCAGAGCTCCCTGCCCAGACCCCCCTCCCGAAGCTGGTGCCTGGACT
>JAOXNG010000002.1:7114398-7129920 GCA_028566535.1 Scolopax minor
AGTTGCACAAGTGAATGGAGACAGGTCACTGGCGCAGTTGCACGGAGCCAGCCGCTCGCACACACATGCTCCTCCACCCACCCCATGGGAAAGGCTATTTTCAGCTAGTTCAGACAGTGAAGCTCACAACTAAGGAACTATCTTTACACAGCTGTAGCTGCTTCAAGCATGAGGTGCTCTAAAAATACAATTCACATTAAGACGACTCAAAAAAGCACGCCAAGAGCTCATTAAAGAGCAGCGGAAAGTCTGTCTAAGTGAAAAACTGCCTTCCAGCTTGTGCTTGAGCCTGAAAACAAGGCTGGGGAGGACTTCAGAAAAACATCCACTCTATCAAAATTTCACATGGGAAAAGCACACCTCTAGCCTCTGCAGCACTTGCAGACAAAGGCCAAAATATATACACATACATATATACACGTGTGTAGATACGAGGTTTATATGTAACAGCTGGAAACCAGAAAACTTGGAGAGGGTGCGACACTTGGAGTCCAACTGCATTAAACAAGTAACAGGATAAACAAAGTGGTAATGTTATGGATTAACCTAATGAATCATCATTGCCATGGTCTCAAGAAAATAAAAATGAAACAGCCATCATCCAGGAAAGAGAAGGGGGAAAGGAAGAGAAGTATTCACGTGAAGGTCTTGCAGCAGAGGTTTGACAATCTAGCTGTATACAACTCAATAGCAGAGGGAGGCTGTGAGTCATGACAGCAGAATTGAACAGTTCTGCTTGTGTCCAAATTCTCTTGATGGACAAGGAAACAACCCCCCAGGAATAGGGAAATGCTAGGAATGCCTCATTATCTTAAAGATGCAAATGCACTTAAAAAAAAAAAAAAGCAACCTGTTTGGCCTCGCATTCATTAAATCATTCCACTACCAGCCTCAGACTTTTGGTTTAGGTGTCAAACCAATCAGTTCCACAAAGGCAATTATTTCAGAATTTGAAATAGCTTTTGTGTGCCTCAGCACAGCAGAGTCAGTCCATCTAACCTCGTACATGGACCACCAAGAGATGCTAGAAAATCCAAGAGTCCCACAACAGACAGATTCAGGAGAATTTGTGAGCAAAGGGTCCCAAGGACCTCACACAGACATCCCTGTGACACCTCCCAAGCAGAACTGCTTTATCTTTGAACGTTCTTGTTGCTCAGTTTAAATGACACTTCCTAAATGCCAAAAATTAACAGCCCAGTAATTACCAAGCTTGCCAGAATGAATACGCAAACCAGCCTGCAAGCTTCCACAAACACACCTACTTCTTTCCCTCCTGCCAGACGGTGGGCAAGCAGACCATCAATCTTATAGATTAAAACTTTAAAAAAAAAAAAAAAATCTTTCAGAGAAAACATTCCAAAATGCAATTACCCTAAAAACAGCACATTTTATTCTGCACCTCTGCCAACATTAAGTAGTTGGTTTTTTTCATAGCATTTTTCTGCTTCTGGATGGGAATTTATCCGTTTGTATTATTCTTCCCCACCTCGGGGAGATCTAGCTCTCCCAAAACTCCTGGTTAATCACACACCAAAAATAAACAAATAGCTCCTCTATTATCCTTTTTCTGAGCAAACACAGTTAAAAAACGTTAAAGCTTTGACACTTAGTAACATGTTCCTGCTAGAAAACCATAACACCTAGCCCACCACAGCAGTACCAGCAAAAGTACTGGTGCAAACATCTCATTCACACAGACATAATGCAAATAGCAGCCAAGAAAGAAGAAATACTGAAAAAACCCTCACATTTTAGTGAAGGAAGTCATCCCTGGGCAACAGGTCACTCAACTGGAAATAAGACAGAAGCATTGTTCTGTATTTTGCCTTCCTGAACTAGCTCACGTCTCTAATGTGAGAGCAGTTATCACAGGGTTTACTGGGTTTTCAGTCCAGTCCCCAGTGAGCAGAAGGTCAGGCCACCCCCTCGCTGGTAACTGCTGGTGATCTCAGTGGAGACGGAGTTACCAGCACCCATGAGGCTCCTGAAGTCTTTACACAAAAACAACCAGGCTGGAGCATCTGCACAGTCCCTGCCAGGTTGTTTCTCTTACCCGAGGAGAGAGTTGCACGCAGGGATGCTCGCATCAAACCTCTGCAAATTCATACAGAGGACTGAAGAAAAATGTCTTTGTATGCAACAGCTGAAGAAACACTCTAAGATGCCTTGAGATCCTGTGGCTTTTCAGGCATTTAGCTAGTTCTCCCAAGAAATAGAGCAGAAAATGCACACTGCTTGCAGAGATACGAGTTCTGCATCTGTCACTTCATTCAGCAGAGCTGCAGTTACAGCCCTTGTGGAAGAGGATGATCTCCCAGAAGACTGAGTCACAAACAACAGACATGGAAAAAGACCTGTTTAAGCACTTCAAGTGTCACACAGATTATGCAGGTTATAAACAGCCTGTTTTTTGAACCAGCCTTTGCAGGACCGCTCCTTACTACATTAAAACAACTTATTGCTAGTCTAAAATACAAATCAGAAGAGGAGAATGATGCTTTCTGTAACTCAGAGAAGCACATTCTGCTCCAACTTGAAAAAAATGACAGCAAAACACATTTGTACTTTACATAGAGAAAATTCACAAAAGAAACTAAGCTGTGGAGAATTCAATCTGAACAGCAGTTTCACCTTGCTTCTGCAGCTTCATGTTTTATTGCTTTAGGAGGTTGAGAAATCACCTGCCAGGCAGTCTTGTTGCTCTCACCACAACCTCTGTCACTAAGGCTGAGTTTGGCTGCAGGGCTTGGAAGAAGCATCTTCTCAACTGAGGCTTGGAAGCACAAGGAAACAATTCACAGGACATTTAGGGGCTAGAAGCATCACAGCATTCAGCTAGCAGGTGAAATGTTCAGACAGTCTCAATTTCAAGAGGTGGTTTCTTTTCCCTGGAACTCTCTCCTACTCCATCCCATCTTTCAGCACTGACTTCCCTTCTCCTCAGGTTGTCTCCCCTACTCGTGCCTGCCCCATGGAAAGCCAGCTGAAGATCTGAGCTCTGCAGCACAGAGGCTGTAGGCAGAGCAGCAGGTACATCCCTAGTCCTTAGCCCTAATACACACCATAACCTACAGAGGGTGCAAGCACAAAAGCAACTGTATTTCTACAAGGAATTCCCACTGGCAGTACCTTTCAAGTGCTCTGTTCCCACCAGGACTCTTTGTTTTGGATTATATTCTCTTCTTGACAAGGAGCTTTATTTTTGCGTACGCTGCCAGACACTCAAAGGCCAGTTATTTTTCAAATAAACATCACTTGGGTTAAACCAGGTTGAATCTTAATTTGTACTTCCTGCTTTTATTTCCAGCTTCCATTTATTTTTCTGTCTTCATCACTGCTTGCAACCTCTGCGCTGCAGTTTCATCCATGTGTGTAATTAAACAGGGGGTTGTAATTATTAACTCTTAAATATTGAGGACTTTGAGTACAGTCAGGAAGTATAACAGGCACTTAAGCACCTACATCCCTCATATTTTGCCCTTCTAACTCAATTGTCATTTATTTTTGTTATTTATAATTTCCAATAAAAAGAAAGCACTGCCTAATCCAATTTAGATTAATCTCAGATTCTAACTGAGCATCCTCCATACTACACTTCAGATGAACCCGTGCCAGACCCAAATCTGAGCATCAGCACTAAAAATGCTCATGGAAAAAAAAAAAAAAAAAGTGATTATGCTTTTAAGCAGCATGATCAAAATCTTGAGCTGGACAAGACACAGAGATTCATTCAAGAAGGGCAACCTAAAGCAAAGAGCCTGAAGTCCAAAAAAGCTGTACTCCACATCCCAGCTACAGGGCATTTTCACAGTGCTTCAGATTTAATCATTAGAAAGCCAGCATTTGACCTCATCTGTATCTCCAACAGACAGCTGCTTTTAAGGAAAATAACAAAACACAAGTTTATTTCAGGGTTATTATTCTTAGCTTTCTATTGTTTGGGAGAATCAGAGAGGAATGAAATTACATCGTACTACCCAGGAGAGAATATTTTGTTATTAACTTCAGACTTTCGTAATTTTAGTTTAAAAAATAAAATCAAGGAAATGGACAAGTGAAGATTAAGTGCAAACAAATAAATGGACAGCAGGTCCATAAAATGATAATAAAAGAACTGGTGGGTTTCTTCCTATTACAACTATTTGCAGCAAAAGAGTTAACTTCCCGCAAGATGCACAACAGTGTTTGAGACTTTTATAAAAACACAAACACCCCTAACATATTTTACTGCAATTTGTGGATGTGTCATCTATCGAGTTCCCTTCCAGCACCTATTTTGGAATTCTTTTCAAAATAAAGTGTACACAAGTTTGTCTGGCACGCAACAATTCATGGCACAATACCAACAGAAGATGTTCATTTTTAGTTGCTGCTTCCGAACCACGAAGCAAACAAACAGGACCAACATATGACAGAGTATATAGAAAGAAGTTATTCATTTGATAGGAGAGAAGGGGATTGTCAATGGATAAATTCAAAACTGAAACCTTGTTCTTAACTTATTTGCACTACAAAAAATTGCTAGCAGGTAGGAGCAGGCTGACACACTGAAACCATCTACCTATTAGTATTGCATGGCCCCAGACCTTCTTCATCTTATAAAAAAAAATTATATTATTTATTATTTTAACACCAAATACTTCTGAAGGATTTCACGTAAAACTAGAAGATTGCATCAGTTTCAATGAGAGGACCCAGGACAGAAGAGCAGAAGAAAATCAGTAACGCAGGCTGCACCTTTCCAAGGTGTGCTAGCCAAGCTCCCCGATTTCGTTGCAAAGAGTAGCCCTGTGAGCCCCACAGCTCATGACTGTGTTACCCTTAACAGCCTGTTCCAGTCCTGTGGGCAAAATATTCCCATTTGTGCTGAGCTACAAGACGCACGACAGAAGCAATAACACTTTAACTTGAATTTGAGTTCTGACTTTAAATTATTACATTTCCCAGACATTTATGAACCGTTTAGAATAAAAGCACGATAGCAACACATAGGATTATTCAGAACATGAGGCAGAAGACAGGTGAGCCACGTACCAAGTACTTTTTTCCAGAAGCAATAGATGCCAAGTGCAGAACAGGCCGTACAAAAGAGCACTGCCACACAGGTCTGTGTTCACATACCTACACCAGCCTTCCTGGGTATTCTCCAAACGAGCTGGTATCACCAATACAACCAGGCAGCAACAGTAAGCACAGCAGTCTTGTTCACTAGCTGAAACCCTTCTAGCATCTCAATTCAGTTCTACAAGAAATTAAGGAGGAAAACGTGTATTCCCCAAATGGATCATCTGAAATTTCCAGACTATCCCTCCAGGAAAGGTGCTTCAGCTGAGGTTGCATGGTCAAACACCAGGGTGTTTGACACCAGGTCTGTTTGACACCTGGTCAGACACCAGGGTCTGATCTCAGTTCTTTATGACAGAACATGGACACCACCTATCAATCAATGCTCTTTCACTGCTTCAAAAGGTTGTTGTTAAGCTTTAAAAAAAAAAAAAAAAAAAAAACTAAATAGGCAAAAATCACAAGACTGAGGAACCATCAGGACAGAGACCATCTTCATGATGCTCCACAGCAGAGCCAGGCTCTCATCTCATTCCCCAGTCAGGGTCTTTGGCTTTCATGGAACACATTTTGGTCTCAATCCTGCATCATGGCAAGATGACCATAATGTTAACGAGCCCCATAAATACTTCTTACTTCACTTTGAAGCCACAGAAAGTACTAGAAAGTCTCTACAGATGCACACCATTTTGAACAAAGGAAAACTCTCCGATTTGAGAGAGAAATGGCTCCAGAAGATTCACAAGGAATTCATGGCGAGCCAATCTCTAGTCTCCTTTTAAAAAGCGATTAACAGTGAAGTTGGTAATCTTAAAGGGTTAATCTAGCATCATAAATCCTTAACAAAGAAGCTGAGCATGGAGTTTCTATTTCTATTGAATGCAACATCCCACTTATACAGGAAAACTCCATGAGGTTGGTTTCCAAGCCTCAAGGTAAATTAGTTATGAATTTTAAAGCCCCCAGCTTCCTCTATTCCCACCCCAAGACCAGACCTCCATCCTGTTCATTCACCAAACATCCCATAACCCGCACAGCTCTCCACTCCTGGACCTTGCCCCAAATCTGGCCAAACCCTTCCTACTCACATGCAATCATAACCACATCATCAGCTCTGTATCCTCCAGAGTTTTCCCACTACAGGGCACAAGCTCTGGTTGTCTTCTCCACACTTGTACATGCCACCCAGCTCAGCTCACCAGACTATGTTATAAAGGAAGCATCAGATTACATTAACTGTCAGTAAAAGCAAGCTGAGAATTATACCATTATATTTAACAGCCTTTCAAGAAGGGCATAGTTTCTCTAACAAAGTCAGATTTTTGTCTGTTGGTGTCCAATTCTCTCCAAATTGGACAGTGAAAGAAGCAAATGGATTCACATGACAGTTCAATCATTTTACTTTCTCTAGCTCCTAACAGCCATCCTCCAAAAGCAAAGCAAAGACTAGCTTATGAAACATGATATTCAGAAAATATCCTGTTAGCAGGTATCATCTTCCAGGTAGTTTTATCTACTAGTAAAGAAATTCACATGCACTTGGTCTTTGAGACATCAGCCCAAAAGCAAAGTCTACAGCCATGTCCATCACCCAAAACTGCTAAGTGCTGTCTCCATGCTTCCACCCACTAACCTTACTTTGGAGCTCTTCATTACTCAGCAGAGAGGGAAGAAAATCCTCCTCAGACTCAATTTTTCCTTTCTGTCTCCCTTGGAACATAGGGGAAGGGAAAAAGAAAAAAAGAAAAAAAAAAGAAAAAGAAAACCACAACACAACACTTGGCTCCTCAGTGAACCTTTTATGGAAGACCTGGCAAATCTCTTAACCTCACTGACAGATTTTAAGGAGGAGATTTTGTTTGCTCACTCTTGTGAGCCTGAAACTCAAAGCAAACACATAGCTAAGCATCAGTCACACCCTGCTCTGCTGTGTCAGTATCCTCAGCCTTGACATCTGCAGAAGGTACTGCACGGGGGAGGGCAGCCAGCCAGCACCTTGAGAGAGCTGTTTGGAGCTTTGTGTGTCGCAGAAAGGGAGGCAAGGAATTAATTCAGTGCTAAGATGGAAATAAATAAAAAAAACCTCCTCTGGGATGCATATGATCATCAGCAGTCTGGCCCTAGGAGAGGGGTGCGAGGAGCAATGCGATTATTGCTGTTCTACCAGCACCTTCACCTTCTTGGCACGAAGAGTGAAGCTTAGCATCTCCAAAGCAAGCAGCAGTGACCATGGGGACATCTGAGCTTGTGTAGACTTTGGTCTCCCACGTATCAGTTCAAGATTTTCAAAAGGAAAAGAAACACTCTTTTATGGCACAGCAGTTGATGAGTCTAGGACACCCAAGCCACACTTCATCACACAACTGTTGAGCTAAATCCTCATCCATTAATACATCCAGGGGCAGATCCCTCTGGCTTCCTCTTCCAGCGAGGCCACGGGGTGCGAGGCAGGAGTAGAGGGGTGCGATGTCTATGGGAAGCAGAAACCTCCTGGTGCTTGGTACTTCCGAGTGTCATTTACTAAATACCTGAAGGATTTCTTTTTCTCCCTCTTTTTTTTTTTCTTTTTTCCACCTTCTCTCCCCCTGCTGTGTCTGTGGAGTCTGCTGTGGGTTGCTGTGACAACAGCAGGAGGCTGCTGTGGGGTCTTGCAGCACACAGATTATCAAGTGTCTGTGTCAGGACTTGGTAGGAGGCCATAGAAAGGGTCTGTATAGACAAACTGTAGGAGACTTCAATTTGTTAAGTCAACCTTTAGTGGGTGTTGTGGTGTCCAACATCTAGAGCAAAGAGAAATCAGTCACTGGACAGACTGAGGTGGACTGGTCAGAGAGCTCTGGGTTGTCTTCTGTTGGTCAAGGCACTGCTCGGGCTTCTGAAGGCAGCAATATACCTGTTTAAAAATGATAATACAAGAAAGCCCCTGAAGCTCTGCATATGGTCACAGCAAGAGCAAGGAAGTGATGCCAGAATATTCTCAATGACTTTGTTCATCCTCAGTTTGTGTACTATTTCAGGACACACAGCTGACTCAAAGCCAAATGTTTTGGTACTGTAATAGAAGCTGAGGTGGAAATTAGCTCGTTCAGTGTGCTCGAGGGGAGTTCTTAAGCTACTGATTCTTTCTAGGCAAAAATAAAACATGTGGGGAGAAAGACACCATTGTTAGGACTATGGTAAGGAACTGAGATATGACTGCTCAGTGTAAGTAGCAATCGAATGTCAGGTATTTATGTACAGGCTGTATTTCGGGATTGGGAATCACTCTGTGTGGAAACAGAACTCTTTAGTTTCTTTTCAGTATTTTTGAGGTCCTCTCCTATTAGGTTATGCTCTTCATTTGTATGCACATTGGCTTTGTATGTCTGATTCTATGTCTCATGTATATGATGTATTTATATATTAGTAATAGGGTAAACAAACCACATGGTGAGTTCAATATTTGCACTTTAGATAAAGGGTTCTTTATCTAAGTGACATAGTACTTAAGTAGCGTAAGATCTGGGGCAGGCTCAGATGCACAGAAGTATTTTTATCCAAGAAGAAATAAACATCAGTTTTAGCTCTGCGGAGCTTTTGAAAACTCCCACCCTTTTAAAACTGAAAATACAAATACTGTACAGCATTAGGCTGAGAAGAGCCGATCGCTTGACCAGTAAATCCCAATGTTTGATTCTTTGCTTTTTGTTCTCTGCAAAAATGCTTAAGTCCTGCATCCAGATGTTGCCCCGTGCTGAAGGAGATGAAAGGACAGAGAAGCCTTGAATTAAGAGAAGCAAAGGAGCAACAGGTGTTGGACATGTTTCTCCCTTGCTCCTATCTATCCTGCCAGGAAAGTATGCAAATGTTGTGGGATGAAGAATGTGCTTGGGAGGCGGGGGAAGGAAAGGCTGAGCAGTCCTGGCTGCGTACGGCAGGCTGGCAGGGCAGCTCGTAGTGAGACTAGTCAGACTGGTGTGAATTACCTTTGGATCATTGATTGGGTTTCCATAACAGAGCTCCAGATCTTGTGCTGAAGGAGTGAATGGTAAGATGGTGTGTGACCTAGACTTGGTGCACCCTGCTTTTCATGTGGTACAGCACGTACACCACGTGTGGTGATAGTTGAGCCCTCTGTTATTAGGGGTATGTTCGTGAAATAGAAGTATGGATTTCCTTTGGTTCCCATTCAATACTTTTCTAATTTTCTGTTTTCCTCTCCTTTCTGTCTGACATGAAAGACACAAGATGGCAATTTCTTTTTTTCTATTAAATTCTATTTCAATTTCTGGGTTTTCATATTTTTTTTAATTTGCAAATAAGCCTCTGTGTGGCACTACACATTACAAGCAAACTACACATATACGCCCCTCCTGCAAAATTCAGTTAATGTTGCTTGATTTGCATTTGAAACATAAATGCAAAACTTGACTCAAGATGTGAAAGTGGCATTTATCTGAAGTCTGCCATCCTGAAGTCTTTGGGGTTTTTTTACCTGCTATCGTTATGAGTTCTTACTCTCCTTCTGTAGTTTCCTTGTAGCAATCACACGTGGGAGTGAATAAAATCACAAATAGTATGTTTCTAACGTCATGAAGAGGAGAACACGTGAGAAATGTCACGTAAGGTTCAAGAAACAAGAGTCTGGTTTTGTATTTTGGAGGGGAAACAAGCACAGAAAGTTAATTCAACAGCTCTCTGTGCTAGAAAGTCACCAGTGTCTCTGGAATATTTTTCTTTGTTTGTAGCTCTGGCAAAAGTTGATATTTTCCCCACAGAAATGTACAAAAGCTGGGAGAATGCCTTATTTGGGGGTTTTTGTTGTTTGTTTTTCCTTCTGTCCTGTTGGGAACACTGCTCAGAATAATGTCCTTGTCAAACAGAGCATACAATGTCAACACCTGCCTTTATAAATGGGTAAAATCAGTAATAACCTATGCTACAGTATCAATAGTTTAATGCTATACAAGCTTCTGATGTTCTGAATTACATAAGAGTAATATCAGGGATTTCATGGAATTTATTACCATGAAAAGCAGTAGTCTTGAATCAGGCTTTTCCAGTGATCCTTCTCCCTTTAATCTCAAGTTTTTTATATGTTATCCCAGATATTCTTAGGCATTGCAGTCATTAAGGATTCAGTTGCAGCTTTGCCCCAGTTATGTTGATCCAAATAACGAACCAAGAACCAGAGCATCTGTTGCTTTATCTACATTAGTGGGTTGTGTGATGCAATAGCAAGGGCTCTGGAGATGAAGTTGGTGCTGAGGACCCAATATCACACTGCACTCATTTCAGGGGCAAAAGGTGTTGCTTCAGATTATCTTTAATCTGTTCCTGTGAACTGAACACAGTCATTAGTGGTGAGTGGCACGTCTTTCACTTCAGGTTCATCAGAAAGGAATTCAGTTTGTGCACACTGTGTGTGCACATCAGGTGTGACTGCACCTCATATGAACCCCAAAGCATGATAAGCGGTCATGACTGGGATATTTGCTTAAAAAATGTGTTCTTGTTATGAACTAAAATGCTTGTAGAGGTGCACCCAAAACTTGTTCCTGCATTGCAAAATTTTGTTGCAGAAGGAGAACTAATGTGAGGACTCAGTGCATAATGGCATTTTATGCCTGGCAGCTTTGTGAAGAACCACTGTTTGGTGATGCTTATGGCCATCAATGTGTATTGTCTGTTCTTCAGTTACTTTGGTTCTCAGCCACTTCCATTAATGTCAGCCACAGTTAATTTCAGTGTGTGATGATATGATAGATTATGATCCATGAAATGCCAGATCTTGGTCACTGCCTAGTCTCCTGTACCTGCTGTGGTCATCTCTGGTGAATGCAAAAACAGTCACTTGTAGCCAGATGTACCTGGAGTTCTAACAAAATGCATCTGCAGAGCCAAAATGTGAGCCTTAAATTGGTCATATATCAGCTAGGGATGGCATCTGTTTCCTCCAGCCTATCAACTGCTCCACACAACTTGGTGTCATCAGCAAACATGCTGAGGGTGCACTCAATCCCACTGTCCATGTTGCTGACCAAAATGTTAAAACAGTGCCAGTCCCAGGACTGGCCCTTGAAGAACACCACTTGTCACTGGTCTTGACTGGACATCAAGCTGTTGACTTCAACTCTTTCGGTGCCATCATCCAGCCAATTCCTTATCCACTAAGTTGTCCAGCCATCAAATCCATGCCTTCCCAGTTTGGAGATGAAAATGTCTTATGGAGCAGTGTCTAATGCTTTGCACAAGTCCAGGTAGGTGATATTGGTTGCTCTTCCTTTATCAATCAACGTTCTAGACCTGTGATACAAGGCCACTAAATTTATCAGGCACAATTTACCCTTAGTGAAGCCATGTTGGCTGTCACTGATCACCTCCTTATTTTCCACATGCTTTAGCATAGTTTCCAGGAGGGTATGCTCCATGATCTTGCCAGGCACAGAAGTGAGACTGACTGGCCTGCAGTTCCCCATTCTTTTTTTTTTTATTATTATTATTTTTTCCTAAGTTAAGTGTTATGTTTCCCTTTCCCAGTCAGTGGGAACTTCACCAAGCTGCTATGACTTCTCAAATTTGATGGCTGGTGATTCAGCAAGTTCATCTGCAGCTTCCTTCAGGACCCATGGATGTATCTTATCATATCTCATGGGTTTGTATACCTACAGGTTCCTTAGATGGTTTTGAACCTAATCTTCTCCTACAGTGGGCCATTCTTCATTCTCCCAGTCTCTGCATTTGCCTTCTGCAACTTGGGCAGTGTGGCTAAAGCACTTGCTGGTGAAGACTGAGGCAAAAAAGTCATTGAGTACCTCTGCTTTCTCTGTATCCCAGCTGACCAAGTCTCCCATTTCCTTCTGGAGAGGGCCCACATTTTTGCTAGTTTTCCTTCCCTCCTTCTTCCTGAACAGGAAGAAATAAGAAGCAAAAGGAGCTGCAAGGGCCTGCTCTGGGTTGTGGCCAATTCTTAAGGTAGACTCTGAAGAATTGCTGAAGGGGAGGAACAGCAGTGTTGCAGATTCTCCTACCATATAGAGGGTACTCATCCCACGTTCTCACACACAAAGTTCTGAAACAGTTAAATGTCCTTCACCTGCTGTATGGATTAATTTCTAGAGAGAAGATCTCATTACAAAGGATATTGCAAGATATGTCACAGGTCAAAATAGTATGTAAGCTGCTCAGTATAATCAGCTTGTTGATTTCTCCCACTCACATCTTCCAGAACTTGACAAAAAATTGACAGGGTTCAACTGTAATGTTGAGCTTATTGTACCTAAGGTTGGATGTTCTCATGCTCAGCTATTGAGCTTCAGGGTAGGTTGTTTTATATAGTAATATGGGAAAGAATTTGTATTTTGCTAGTATTTTTGGTTGTCTAAGGAAGTGCTCATTTTTACTGATTGAAAGGTGTTGTGTCATCACAGAGGTAGGTCAAGTTTGACAAAGCATCCTAAAAACTAGCCTTTAGAAACAAACAAATCTGTAGTCAAGCATTCTGAGAAAGAGTGGACTGACAGGCTTCTGATAGTACTAGTCCTGAATTATTATTCCATCTCTACTGTTTCTATGAAGAGATTGTGGCAATAATTTGACTGAGAAGTTTTCTATGTGAGCATAGAGACATCTGTTCTGTCTTCAACTTTTCCTTAGGGGCTGTTATTTTCATTTCTGTGTTTGATCATGGTAACTTTTCTGCTCCCTTCTTTTAAACTTGAGGAATAGAACAGGAGTTATGGCAGATGAAGGAAAGTTTCTAAGTTCATCATTTCATCTAAGTTTCTAAGATCATCTTTCTTCCAGCAGGTAATACAAAGTTAAGGGGTAACATCCAGAATTAAATCTAATACTTGTTGGCTAAAAGCTGTCATGAAAGAAGCTGGTTCAGGCCAGCCAAGTGGAATCTGTCTTGATGACAAGACAGCACTTCTCCAGCTGTATCAGATTTTATCAGTGTTTTGTGGGATTTCTTTATTTGTTGATACTGTCACTAAACTGAAATACTTCAACTATGCCAACTGTACAAAAACAACTGAAAAAGAGTAGAGTGAGATTCTGCCATTGTGGAAGATAGAGGGGTTCCTTCTGACCTGCATTCTCCTTTTGTGGGCAGCAACAGCCAGGGTTATCTCATGTCTCATGCAGTGAAGCAACATTTCAGTCATCTATCCTTCTCTTTCTACCCATGATAGATCCAAAGATCTCATGTTTGAGATCAGGTTAACTTTAGAATATAAGGGGGGTTTCTCCATTCCCAATTCATTAGCTGTGTCTGCTGTTGTCTTCTGTTGATGGGCCAGTTGGAACAAGTACTTGATAAATCCCAACGTTAATGTTCAATTTCTTCCTCTTGTGTCATTCTCTTCCTTTTCAGTCTTTCCATATAAACTGCCAGATCTTTAAATAATGGCAATAGTGCAATGCTTATTTATCCTGGATGAGAATCCAGCCTGACACACACCTTGTCCTCTGGTTACCTAGTGATCCGATCCCACCTTGAGTCTTATTACCCTTTGTCACGAGCTGTTTCTTTAATGCTGACAAGGAATAGTTTTTCTTTTTAAAAAAATCTTCCCGTTGGCCCTCCTGCAATTTAATAAAATTCTTTATACCTTGTGAAAAATATCTTGTGATGCTCTTTCAACAGCTGGTATAGTTTATCTGTTACTTGATACCAGGTTGTGATTTATTTCACAAATATACTTGATGGGGCCCTAAATTCATTTATTATATTGAGCCAAACCACGAAATAGCCTTTTGGCCCTTAACCTTTCCCCAAATCAGAGTTGTCTGTGAATTCTATGCTCTTGCACAAATGAACAGTAAGTCCCCCATGATTTATCCCCTGGCATATATGTGTTAATCCATTTAGATTCTGAAACAACACATGGCAGGTTATATATTGAGAATGAACTTTTCACATGCTTGGCTTGTTCTGGCTCGTGTTCTCTTTGGTTCTTGCCAGTGTGCTGGTGCCTTGGGAATCTGTAGTGACTTCAGTGCTTGAAGAACATAGCATTTTGCATCTCCCTTTCTAGTTTCCATGGTTGCAAGCAGTAATTTTGTAACTTGGGGATAGAGGTAAGAGTATTGCGTAGAGTCTTGTAAATTTTTTTTATACTCCTTTTGATATGTTATTGCATAATGGCTCTCTGAAGGAGTCATTCCAATACTATACACAAAAATACATCGACAGAAGAGATTGAAATATGGAGTACCTACAACTCTTTCATAGAGTTTCAAAACTGTGTGTTTTTCGGGGATAAATGTTGATAGTCTTACTGCCTTACTGGTGGACTAAGTTTCTCGAAGCATCACCACCCACACCGTTCATATTAAGTGGAGGTAGAGTTTAGTGTCTCTTTCCATTGGATTCCTTTAATGAAATTGTGACATTGTAATTGTGGTTGACAACCTGTTTGTTGGAAGCATTTCCTGGTTTGCATGTTTGGTCAGATTACTTCAGGCAGGTTGGAATTACTAATTCTTCTTCTGTGGAATAACTTAAAGAAACACTTTACTGGGGAGGCAAGGTTCTATGTACTGTCACTCTGAACCTTCAGCTGAACAGTGTGCTCTTAACACAAGAGCTAAGTAACGTGCTTGCTTGTTTTCATGCTAAGAGGTGCTTTCAGTCTTATGGGATGTGTTTAAGTACTGACCTAAGAAGTAAATGCCTGCAGGATCACTCTATAACCACTGATTAATGTAGACGCTCTTAGTGATGTGTTTGTGGTGTTTTGTTGTAAAGGGCTGATAATTAGATAGTGCTCTATGAAAAAAAAAAAAAAAAAGTCTTGGTTATGTTTTGTATATGCTAAGTGATCATTTAAAATATCTGGAAATTTCAGAATGGGCAGTTAGTTGCATAGGCAGTGAGATCCATAGGGGTGGATTCCTGATCCTGTATGGGGAACTCACTGTTGGGTTTGTATCTTCACCCACTTTCTTTCCTAATAGAAAAAATGCAATTATACCTTTAAATAGTTTAACCTGCATTCTTAAAACAAGACAAACTCATGGTTAGGATCTTGTTATCTTTTGTATATAAATGCACTTACATTCATACATAGAGAGAGAGATAGTGTGTCTATTGTGTTTAATCTGTGTACCAGTGGACTAGATAATGAAGTGATAGGGTTCACCTACATATCTTTTGGAAAATTTCTCTAGAAGGACAGTGTTTCATTACTGAGGCTGACTAGCCAGAAAGATCTGCATGCTATGGCAACTGCAACTGTTTTTTAGTGATAATAATAATAACTCATTCAGTACTGAGGAAAAACTAAACAAAAAACCAAGCACCCTACAGCAATTTGAGGTGAAGCAACAAAGAAAGAAATCAGTGACCGTAACCATCTGCAAACCATAGTTCAGAATAGTAACCTTTTAGATCTTTGGAAATAAATCAGCTTCATTTGGAATACTTCTTTTCTGCTCATCAAGTGAATTAGTTATATGACTTTATCTTAG
>JAOXNG010000002.1:7151283-7162398 GCA_028566535.1 Scolopax minor
GAGAAGGGGGGAAACTTAAATATAGATTTGTGAATTTCCTTCAAGTAAGTTTTAAAGTTGTGTGAATATATATTTCTACAATCAGAAGCATTACAAAGAATACCTGAACCTGGGGCATCCAGGAAGGAATCAAAGGGAAAAAAGAGTTACAGAAATGCAGTGTTAAACTAGAAAAGGGAGATGGATCACAGTACTTCACTAGAAACTAAGCTTATGTTCTCTAGTGCATCAGCTTGTCCTCTGGAGTAAAGCAGGCATAAAGTACAGTATAAAATATCTCAGTGCTTTGAATTAAGATTTTGCAGCAGAAGCCTGTATTTTCAGGTGTCTTTATGGTCTGTTTTTCAAATTCTAAATGTTTTGCTAATATTTCTTTCTTGTGTCTTATCCATACCCAGGTTTTTATTTTTGTTTTGATTTTCTTGTTCTTTTCTATGCTTAAGGGTCTCATTCATATGAAGAGTTCAGGTTTTTTTGTGGTTAATATTCTGAAAGATTGTCTTCTATTTAGATTTTTCTTGCTGCTTCTAATACAGCTGTAAACATAATTCCTTTCCCAGAGGCATGCTCAACAAGTGGTTCATTAAAAATACATAGTTTAATTCTAATAAGCAACATTTGGCAATGAAGAATGTACTTTTTTTTTCTACCAGTCTATTTTTAATGATTAACTTAACAGTCTTAGCTCATCTTTCCAATTTAAAATATTTAGCTTCCATTTTATAGAGTTTAAAGACTCAGTAATGCTTTCAGAAGTTTTTAAATGTTGGTAGATATGAATTGAATGGTTTCCTTTAACTATTTTACAAAAACATAAAGCCACCTACTTCTTACTTATTACTTTTAGTATATTTGAGACACAACATTTTATAAACTCATTCACTGAATTTACTGTTCTCTTCACTAACAAAAATATATTAATAATGAATGAGTTTCACAGCTAGCTTCTCTTACTGGGAGAACTGAGCTCCTTCCCAGAGTGGCTGATACGCATAAGAGGTATGAGTGTGTTTTAGCACTAATGGATCTGGGTTTGAATCCCACCCAGCCAGGCAGAGCTGAAAGAAAAATTTTATAAGCCCCCAAAGGTTAACAAGCCCCCAAAGCTACGGGACAACAATTAACCCCCGTCTAGCAGGAAGTATCTGCTGACTGCTTCCAAGCAGTCAGATTAAATTGCATGATAATGTGTGCAAACTGTAGTTGAGATGCTAGAGGGACAGGTTACAGTGAGGTTTTCTAACTCCCCTTCCTCTTCTTTTAGGCTTTCCTGCAGTGGAGTTAGGGTTGTGCTGGCGAGAGCTTTTCTCCTAGTCTTGGTAGCTCCATTACATGGTGGTTGCACGTAATTACAAGTGTGTGGCAGAAAGGGTTTACATTTTCTTTGCCTCATTTCTTCTGTTCTCAGTCCCTTCCCAACCATCATTTACTTGGATAATTTGGTTATTTATAAACAGACTGAGAGGAGTGGGGATTTTTGTTATCTTTTGGTTTCGGTTATTCTCAGAATCCCCAGAGTATCTCTTGCCAGGAGCAGATAGATTGCATTCCTCAAGAAGTCTACCAAGGGAGGTTGGGCATGGGAAGTGCTCAGTGGCTTTATGTATCCCATAGAGCTGTCCATTCCATTCACAAGCTAGAAAGTATTGAATAGATTCACTGTTGGATGTGGATCCAATTCCAGTAACTTGTAGAGTTCCTGTTGGTAAGCTTGAACCTCAATGGGAAATTTCTTTTTTGAAAAATGTTTTCTCTGCATTTCTAAAATGACTTGCAGTGTAAAATGAGATGGTCCAGCAAAGTGGCAGAAGTTAAATATGACCTCTATATGAAAATCCTTTAATTATTAGAAACTCTTTTCTTATATATCTTTTCCAGGTAGTTCTTCCCAACATAAACAAGACTTCCATGCAAGCTGTTTTAGATTATTTATATACCAAGCAACTGTCCTCCAATCAGGAACTGGACACACTTGAGTTAATTGCATTGGCAAATAGGTTTTGCCTTCCTCACCTGATTGCACTAGCAGGTAAGAATTTGTGCCCTGTGTCTTCTGCAAAGGCCGAAACATATTTTTATGGTTTTGGAAGGTACGGGATTTTCTCCAGTGTCAAGGAAATTTTATTTTTTTTTCCTGAAAGGCATATTGTAATACAAATCGATGTTTTCGCTTAGAAAAATATATTTGCTTTTCTCTTGCCTCTTTTAGTTTTGTGCTAAACCAGCTCAGAACACAGAAGTATTCTGTGCTTTAAAAACATAAGGAATAAACCTCCCCTTTAGCATTGATGTAATGTCTTTGGTTTGTAATATCTGCTCTGTTGTTGTTAATTTACCTGAAAACAGTATGGGCCCCAGGCTTTCCATTATGTGATTAATGAAGTGCTCCATTATACATTTCTATTTGAAGAGAGTAACTGAGCCAATTCAAAACTGATCTAGATGATCATGGTTTTTAGAAGTGCTGCCTTTTCACTGCCTAGATGAAAATTGGATATTTTGGTATATATATATATATATATATATATGAGGATTCAACCCTCATTTCAGGAAGACAAATTTTTCTATCAAATATTTAGAGAAAAATTACAGGATAGCATACTACTTAGTTTTAAAATTAAATCCATACACACCCCAGATCTGGGGCTGGTTGATTGGTTTGTTTCTCTCTATGTATGTGACTTGGCATTGTTCTGAAGACATGTGCAATGCCAAAACTCAGACACATGAAGCAAAGCTACACATATTTACAGGACAAAATTCAGGCAAAACTTAATCACATACCAAATCCTAGCTCTCCTTCAGTTGTTCATCAGGACTGTGTTCCTTGTCTTCATTGGTTCTGACAGATCAAATCATTATTGCCTGATTTTTTAATGCATATTTTAACTGAAGTCTTGGTTATTTTTTTAAGTAGTTGCAGTGTAAACATACATACGTATGTTTATGTATTAAGAATATTTCATTCAGTTTAATTCTTGATGAAATAATTTTGAATTCAAAGGCTACTGCTAACAACTGAAGAATCAAATCTATTGACAACATTCCCAAAAAACACACAAACTTCAAAGATTCTAGTGAAAAGGTTCTAGGAAAGGGTTAAGGAGACTCTTGAACTGAAGTAACTTTTGAGGGGGGGTATACCTTCATCTGGATCCCTAGGAAAGATTAATCTGAGAATCTGAAGAGGGCCTGAAGTGAACTTTCCTGTATCAGTTCTGGGCATATACTCATTAATAAATTCACATTGCAATAGCAACTGCACTGTTGCTTAAAAACTTGGCTATTGCTTTTTTATTACCCAAAAGAGACAATTGATCCATTTCTAATCTATATTGAATATTGCACCCCTCTGTTCTTCCAGAAAGAGACTAGTGGCTGCTGAACTTTGTTCTTCTGTAAGTTGTTATTAATTGTAGGCTTGCTTTCTCTAAGAAGGAGGTAAGAGTAAGACAGTTTATACCTGCGATGCCACAACTCTGAAGGCCAGAATTTGACTTGACCCAAATCTGAAGTTGCTTAGGGAATCTGGGTGGATGTGCCTCTTGCATAATGCTAGAGCTAACGCTGGGAGGAGGGAAAACATGCCGCCTTGGTTTTTTGTGGATGATTTGACCTTGAGATGCGACCCGTGTGAGTGACGAGTTTTCTCCTCTAACAGAACAGCATGCAGTACAAGAGCTGACAAAAGCCTCCATGAGTGGTATTGCAATAGATGGAGAAGTACTATCCTATTTGGAATTGGCACAGGTCAGTGTGCACTTTTTTTAAAAAGATATTCTGGCCAACGGCAGGATTCCTTTTAGCACCTTACTGGTTCGAGCGTTGCTTCTCAGTGGCTCAAAGTCTGAAGTTCTCAGAGTGTCTGACAATAAAACTTAGTTTTATCTTCTATTTTAAAGAAGGTTTTTTCTATTAGTTCAAAGGTGAAGCGTATATTTAAGTAATCTCAGAGGCGTTTTCCATCAAATACATATTTTAGTTTTTCTTGATTGTGGAGCTTCCAAGCCCCACGTTCTCATGGCCATGCTTCAGTAGCATGAAATGCAATGTCATGAAGCTGTTCGGCTTTGTAACGGTGAATGATTCTTGGGTTCCCTTCAATTCAGTTCTTGTAGATATATTTAGACCCATATTGCAAAGACAACTTTTTTTTTTATATTCTTAGAATGGCTACTCAGAGCCAGTCATCTGATAGTTCAGAGTGAATGCAAATCCTGCTATTTTATCTTCAATATGTTTCAGTGTTTCTTGCATCCCAGAAACCACAAAAAGAGAGCGCTCACACCTCTGTTTTCCAAAAGGAGTCTCCCAAATACAGCCGTACAAGCTAAAATATTTTTTAAATTTTATTATTCTTAGATTCACATTAATGATGAGTCTGGCTGCATCTTGGCCTGAAGTCTGGGGTTTAAGGAGCACTGAAATACAGCACAAGCTGGGCACCATGCAAGACTTCCTGCAATTGCTTTCAAGTGCCTCTTGCAATACCTATAATGCTGTTGCAAAACTGAACCCTTCCAAGAAAAACCAGCTCACTTCACTTAATTTTGATTTTATGAAGGGTGTTTTTTTGTTTTGTTTTTTTTTTCTCCTGGTTGAAGACAAAAGTAGTATGTTAGGATATCCTCTGTGCCCAGTACCTACATCAATACAGCATGTTTATAACCTGAGATCACAGTAGGTGATTGAATGCCAAAATAGATACACACGCTATACAGTCTGTGCTTCCTTATGACCATAGGAAGCTTGTACAAGATTTTGTATTGAGCTTCCAGTAATACTTGATTTCTGTCAACAAGCATAATTTTCCAGGGAGATACTTCAGAGCAGGGCTCTGGTACAGTCATAGCAGAAAATTCAGATCCAGCATGCCTTGGGTTCAGATCCTGTATTGGATTGAATGCAGTTTGCCAGATGCTGTGCGTGCTAAGACCTATTCATGAGCCTTTTGGGCCACTGGTTGTTCCAGCAGAATTGTGCAACAAGGTCTGGGGCATCTAGAGGCCACTTCAGCCTCAAAAGCTCCCCCATATGCTTGGAAGAGTGCTGCCAGATACAATCTGCTGGGGACTGTTCTAGCTTTATTTCTTAATTAGGGCTGCAAAATGAATAATTACCTCAGGAAATGGAATACGCTCTTCGTTTTTCTTTACAGTTCCACAATGCTAACCAGCTGGCAGCTTGGTGCTTGCACTACATCTGTACCAATTACAACAGTGTTTGCTCCAAATTCCGCAAGGAAATCAAAGCTAAATCTTCAGGTATGGGCAACTTTCCTTCCCAGTTTTCATGTGGTTCCCCCTTCTTTCTCCCTACACAGTTGATTAAACATGAAGACTAAGATGAGCTCCGATAGCTAAGACATGAGACTATCTTGAGTAGCATTCATAAATAATTCTTATCTGTAAAGAAAGGTCATAATCATTAACCTGATTCCTGGGCAAGCATTATGTTCTATAATTATTTCAATGATGCTAAAAGGAACAGAGCTATTTTCAGGCTCCATGATAAAAAACATACTCTAAAATGGACTTGCTTTTTTTATACTTCTTGGTGGACTAAGGGCCTTTAAGACCAGCTGCTTTCAAAGTCTTTACACCTTGTAATCAAGGCATATAAGGAAACTGGGGGAATCCCCAATAAACCAGCTAACATAGAGACTGGATAAATCATTAGTGGCATAGCTTTTTGCAGGCTGGGATTTGTGTATCTTATTGATTTGTTTGGGGTTTTTTTCAATTGTTTCTTTTTAATCAGATAATCAAGAATATTTTGAGAGGCATCGCTGGCCGCCTGTGTGGTATTTAAAGGAAGAGGATCACTACCAGCGAGTTAAAAAAGAAAGAGAAAAGGAAGATGTTGCACTGAATAAACATCATTCAAAGCGGAAGTGGTGCTTCTGGAATTCCTCTGCTGTAGTTGCCTGAAAAAAGCAAATAAGTGGAAATCCATAGACAGTGTCAGAAATTAGTCTTATTGTTAGAAATAAGATGTAGTTCAGGTTTTCAGGAAACTTTGTTCCACATGTGCAGTTATTATTGCTAGGGTCAAAAGCACAAGCTCCCTGAACGTGAGCCTGGAACAGCTCCTTAAAGTCATATCTATATTTTTGGCTAGTAAGCAGATAAATGTCTACCATTATAACATTTCTTTTTATATACACAACACACACACACACACAAAAAAAATCCAGCATTAATGTTTCAATCTCCAACTGGGAAATATTTTTATACTGTCTGGTGTATTTTGTTCAGAAAAAAATCTAGATACCGTTTTATTTTACAGACCACAAAATAACCATGTAGCAGCTTTGTAATTAGATTTTAACTATTTTTACTATGCGAGTACAGTGAAATAGACAATCTTCAATCATAAGAGACTGCTTTTAGAGTATCTCATAAAAAGTCATCTTAGGAAAAATCTAGTTGCATAGTATAGGTTGTCTTTTTTAAACTAAGTACTGTGCACTGGTAATATAATCAAATGGTTATTTCCCCTTTCTAAAGTAAAGGGTTAGAATAAGATCCAATAACTGCAAGATATAGAGTGCTTGATCTTTACTCAGCTGAATAATAGGCAGTATAATTACCTGTTCAACTGCAGGCAAATGTATTTCTAATATTTGCCATGTAAGTGCAAATAATTATGACTATGTGGGCCATGTGAAATCTAGTGATTCTAAGTATTCAGAAGTTTTTTTATGTCTAGATCAAAGAGAATATTTCTAAAATCATTTAGAAGGGCTTATTAATTTATATCCTTATACAAGTATGGATCTGAATACAAAAAGCAGTTACACTGCTTGCATTTTAATTACTGCATGGCAGTTACCTTGTTCTGTGGGATCTTAACCATGCAGCCATTCCTTATGCTGAATTCCTTTTTGCTTGAGTGCAAGCAAATGAAAGGGCTGCAAAAACAAGTAGGAGTTATCTAGTGTTACAGCATTTTGTAAATGAAGAAGGGTCTTCAAACACAAGATCATTTCACTTTGATCCAAATTGTTTCATAGCTTTTCCCAGGTAGAACTCAAAATGTTAGATTATTTTTAAGTAGATTATATATTTCCCCTGGAAGTAGATATTCCCAGAAAGCTGGGGGGCAAAATGATGGCAGAAAGGCAGGAATTCTGCAGAAGTGGTGCATGGGAAAAATAAACAAGAAAAAAAAGACTCCAGCATTTTCAAATAGCCTGTGTGTTTATGACTTTTTATCAACCATTACTCTAAAGCTGCAGTGTTACACTAGGTTACATAGGGATGAGAGCATTTTTTAAAAGACCAAAACTAAAATGCATAGACTGTAGAACATACACATGCAATCCTGTACAATGTCTCAGGCACAATTCTGTAACCAAGGTAGTATTGTGTATTTAAGTTCGTTAATATTGTTTTGTGCTGGCAGCTCAGCATACCAATGTGAAAAACTGTTTGTTTGTGGTTGTTTTCTGTATTCAAAGGCAAGGCAGTACAGTCAAACCCCAGTACTGTAGGTCAGGAAAGGCTTTGGACTGAAAGCCATATACACTTCTACATATTTGCATTCTGAATGGACTAATTTTTGGTAGATACTACCACAGGATGGTAGAAGCCACCCAGCATGGAATGAGATGCTGCTCTACAAACTTTTGTAAAGAAAGCAAGTGATGACAGATTCCTACCCCTATAAGATTCATCACCGCATGGTGATAAAGAAGGGCTATAAATGATGGTTGCAAATATGTCTCCTTAATTCTTGGTCAGTGATAATGTGTATTGCGGAGGAGAGGAATGAAAGAGAGACGTGTCAAGACTAAGATGAGATAAATTCCTGTTGTCATAAAATGTTAAAGAGTCACCTTTTAAGTAAGTATTGCTACTAGGTTTTACACAACCAAAGCTACTGTATGATTGTAATCTTGCCAAACTGTAATGGATATATAAATGAACCTGAGGTATATGCAATAATATCCAGTTGTGCTAGTTATCAGCTGCTATAACCAAGTGGCTGGTTCATTTGGTTAATGCTGTCTATGGCCTTTAATCTTGGTGGTTATTTTGTGTTTTTTATTTTGCAAAAAAAAGTCAATAAAACTGTTTAGTTACAAATTGTCTCCCAGCTCTTTAAAGAAGCTTCTTAAATTTTGCATTTGCATACTTAGGCATGCTTGCATGGCATACTAGGATTTCTGGTTGGGAATGGCACAAGGAAATCCTACAGCCTTTGTATGTGATGGTAGAAGGTTGGTGCTCATCACTTACTGTTACACTGCATAGCAAAAAAATCTCTTGCCACTTTTCCCCATGGTTTCTGATATTTAATTACCATGGTATTACCCAAGGGACATGAATCTAATTAGTCATGACAGACGCAGGGAGGAAAAATGCAGGTAAACAGCAGGAAGTCCATGAGGTTTTTGGTATGGTCTAAACTTTGTGCAGACACTCTTTTCCCTGTTTTCTCACTGCCCGACTTGTCAACCATTAAACAGAATCTCTCATTACCTGTTAGTTGACTTTCAGCAACTCCTTCCCTGAATGTAGGTTGTTTAGTTGATAGAGGTAGAAAGTTGGTACTTTTCTAGAGGATTTTTGCAAGATGTCACAAACATGGCACTCTTTGTATGATTTTTTTTAAAGCTCTTAAGCAATGCCAAGGACACTGAAAGTAAGTACTTTCAGCACACAGTGTACTTTTTTTTTTTAACATGCTGATTTATGAGAATGTTATATAACATTTATTTTTGGAAGCAAAATTTTATTTCTTTGCTCTTACCATTAGAAAAGGTAATAGTCTCAACAGAAGAAGTGGAGACATTAGATGTAAAAATGTTTCTCTTGATTGATTATGATAAAACCAGTAGCATGGAAGGAAGGAGCAAATGAGAAGCATTGCTCTTCAGGGCATTCTTTTTTTAAATGTTATGACCATTTAGAAAGAGTTGTATGTCCTTTGTTTCTGGAGAGTCTCACTCAGCTATTTTCCTAAAAACTGTGTTTTTCTACTTGTTATTTAAGATAGAATTTCTGCGAGCAGGTTCCTCTGCATCACAACACAAACCAGTTTCTGTGGCTTACCACCCACAAATATTACACAAAAGCCAGAAAAAAAATGTGTTTTGTGAGTGAGATGGGACTGGCCAGACTTCAGCCACAACTTACTAATTTCATTTACTGAAGACCTACTCATCTCTGTCCTTTAGTCAGATCAGGCCTCAAAGTGTGCAAAGGAAAGCTAGATAGTTCTAAATAGTGGGTATAATAAGAAGGGCTGCCCAGGAGAAGACACTAATCTGGACATCCAAGGGCAAGTAAGAGGATGTAGGAAACTACAGGCCAGTCAGCCTTATCTCCAGCCCTGGAAAGGTTATGGAACAGCTCATCCTGGAACAGGCTGCCTGGAGAGGTTGTGGAGTTTCCTTCTCTGGAGATATTCAAAACCTGCCTGGGTGCATTCCTGTCCATCCTGCTCCTGGTGAACCTGCATTGGACCAGATGATCTCTAAAGGTCCCTTATAATTCTGTGATTCCCTACTGAGCACTGAAAGCAGGGTTGTAACAGAGCAAGTAAGGCAAGAGCAGCACAGTGCTTTATTGCCCTAATTCTTCAGCAAATATCCCTCAAAAATAAGTTACACCTAGAAGTGTTTGAATTCTAAAATCAGGGAGTTTTTCCATGTTCCATTAACAAGAAACAGGAGACCAGCTGAAAGACATCTTGAAAATCCTATCCTGGGGGCCAGGTCTTCCATCTTCTATACAAAGATGTTCAGGTAAAGATCTAATGTACTAAATAGGATTTATTTTGATACCTTAACTCCAGGATGGTGAAATATTTCAGTTCTTCCAGACTTTTTAAGATTACAGTCTGGTGAAGAGATTTGCTTTGTCAGATGAAAATACAGTTATGTCTCTACTCTGTCCCTTTTTTTCTAGATCACAGTCTTTATACTCTTGTCACTGGATAGGCCAGCATTTATTTACTCTTGGGTTGGAATCCAATGTATGTACTATGCAGTGAGGTATCTTTAAGATGTCTGCTTGCCACTCCGGCATCCCAACAGATTTTTTAGTCTAGTAAAATGATCTAAGAGCATTTGCATGAGTCTACTTCTCCTGCAGGCAAAATTCCTGTTGAAATGGATGTGATACCCACACACACTCTGAGCTTTGAGGTGCCACTTAATGAATTTACACATTATCGCTTGCCTGTGTTCCAGATCTGCTAGCAGAAGTTTTCTCTGTGTATCTGCATGCAGTGTAAGATAGTGTGTTAGCAGCAATAATCCCCATCCTGCAGGCTCTACAATAGGATAATTCATTGTCAGTTAACATATGCCTTTGCCTTTAGCTAAGAGAATATAACCCATGTCATGGATTCACTTTGCACTAGCAACCAGAGTAGTGAGACTATGTATATTTATACATGCAAACTAAATCCCACGCTGCTGCTTACATAAAAATCTTGATTTCTCGTAGAAATATGAAAAGCTTTTGGATCAAGGCTGCAGGAAACTAAGAAGAAAATTTGAACATCAGAGGATACAAGAATGATTATGCTAATGTATCCCAGCTCTAGAGAAAGTCAAACTGAGATAAAGATATGATTCAGAGAGAGCAGTTAGCATGGGACAAGAGAATTGTAAAGGCTCCTTTATAACCGTTCAGCCTTATTATTTCACTTGTAAGCAGGCTATATAGCTACAACATCCCACGGTGCTGTTCTGCAGCAACTAATGTTCTCATCACACAAGTCCTGCATCCCCATTCCACGGGGTGGGGGGAACACAAGTTATGATGAAAACCTTATGCTGCTGATTCTTCCTAAGTCCTTCCCTGTATAGCACTGATACCCCACAACCTGTCCTTTGGCCTGCAGAGGTGCCCAGTACCAACTGCTGGGCACTCTCATATCTATTTTTATCTCATGTTGAAGGTCATTGTAAAACAGCAAGGATCTTATCCCAGTGTATGAAGGATCTCCAGCCAGTCTCCTTTGCTGGGACACCACATCAGGGAAGAAAAAAAGCTCTGTGGCAGCCAGGTATTGGTTTGTTTCGGATTTTCAAGATAACAAATGTAAAGTGAAAAAAAAAAATCACTCAAAGTCAGAGACCAAGACACAGAACACACA
>JAOXNG010000002.1:7218334-7229774 GCA_028566535.1 Scolopax minor
AAAATATGAATAAATAAAAATACATGGAGGGGGAATGAGGGGACAGTTGCTGCTTTGGTGAGTTAAAAAGGCTTGCGGAGGGTCCGATGAATGCTGAGGGAAGGAGGAGTAACGCTGGAGGAAGATGAGAGGGGGACTGCCCTTCTGATGGCAGTTTTGGGTGGAACAGTGTATCTCTTCCAGATTCCCAGAAATCCAAAAGCCAATGATCCTTCACTTGTGTGTGAAGAACATATCTCTTTGCAAAATGCCTAATGTCTGGGGGTTAACAGTTGCTTTGCAATAGCATTGCAAAACACCAGAACAGTTTACTGTTTTAGTATAGGGTGGCCCTTAGATTGGTGAAATAAACAAAGATCCCTTTTATAATGGATATGGTTTCATTTAATCCTGCTATGTAAAGTATATGTCAATGGATATACCCAAAAGCATGTTCACATCTTGTAAGGACTATGAATTAAATCAGTGATGTAGTTATTCAGGAAACTTGGTTTTGCTAGAAGTGTTATTTAAATCTTTAATTTTGAAATTGTTTCCCAAATACTCATAAGCTTATGCTTGAACATCATCACTACAGATTGCAATTGACACAATTTCTTACCAGAGAGGGATGTTAGTAAATGCACAAAACTTCATAAAAGGGTTTTTCTGCTACTACAGGTTTCTCATTAGCTACTCTAGCATCCTCTGTGCATCAAGAAAATATACAACTTAGTGACAAGCTCTGGATCTCTAATAATTGTTACTAGCAGCAATATGAATGTCAGTAGCAGTAAATGGTGCCCGTCCTGCCAAGTTTACATTTGCATGCATTCCAACTACGATTGCACAAACCTGATAACCAATACAGTATTCTCCATGTGCAGTGTACTGTGCAGTAATGTGATGTTTGCTTAGTGAACCACAGGGCACTAGGGGTAGACAGTATTGTTTTTAGACTTCTTAAGAAAGATATAATGCTACTTTAAAGATCATCTAAACCAGTCTTTGGTGTTCTGCACTGAATGGAGTATTAGTTTTAAAACATATTTGAGATAATAATTGTTGCAGACTTTTTGTCTTGGGCCATGTGACTTCAGGAAATAAGAAGGGTCTTGGGCAATGGCAATCGGGAGAAACACTTTACAGTAATAGGAATTTGGAACTGATCTTAAGGTATTAATGTTAATCACTTGTTCTTGTGCTTTCAGATATTCAACTCTGCTCCACTGTTTGGTATGTGCCCACATGATCTCAGCAACAAAGCTTACTGCATTAATGTCCTGAGGTGTTAAATATTTAACCTTCACTGAAACCAGTCAGATAGTCCTCCTTAGCTGACCCGACAAAATTACTAAAGTATATATACTTATTTAATCCATTTACCAATGGATTTATCATTGCCTTTACTAGGGATGTGGGGGGAGGAAGAAACAAACAACACATGTGCCCCCAACAACGACAAAGAAGAGGTTGCGTTACTTTTGTTGCAGTCTTTTAATGGTGCAGTTAAAAACTGTTGACTTCAGTCTTTTGTGCCATTTTTCAGTTGAAAGACTTTGTCTTCTCAAGACCATGGAAAGATCTATGATAAACTTAAAAAACTTCTGGTTTATTGTTGGAGTTTATTACTATGTAATGGCTCTGAAGTTGTTCATATTGGGAAATGAGTGAAAAGTGTAGGGGAAAGAATAATTCGTTCACTGAATAAGTGAAAACAGTAGGAACAGAACTGAACTCATTCTTATTTACACACTCAGGATTTTTGTTACACCAAAAATCTGAGCAAAACATATAGACTTACTTTAAATACATACCTATCCGTGAAAAGGCATGCCATTTAACACTCTCCAATGTTTTCAATCACGTTACAGTTAATTAGAAGGTACTTGCTCACATTAAGACGTTTTGAGAGTGTACGTTTCCACCACGGCTTACCTCTCACTTGCCTTTAAAAAGACGGTAGCAGAGAGTACAAATGGCCAGTAGATGGCATTAAGGCCTCACCGTTGCAGAAATCTTTGTCAAAATCTGGGCTGTTGGAGCTGTGGGATCCTGTGGCCTGACTGTGGGGTGGTTTTTTGGTTTTTGTTTTTTCCTTTGAACACTTGCATGTTTAGATGCATATCTTGTTTAAACGAGCATAGTTTAAGTGTTTATACCAAGGAGTTCAGGGAGGACACGATTTTGTTCCTAAAAACTATTTAAAAACGTCAGGCCATTATACAGAACCAGGGATTTCCCTTTGGACAGTGACAGCTATTTGTGCTTTGTCTTTTTTATTGTTTTGTGGGGTGTTGTTTTGGTCTGGTGTATGGGGGTTTTTTTGACCTGCTTAAAAATTATATGCTTATACTAGCTATTGCTTTACCGAACATCTTGTCTAAAAAGTAATGAAATTGCTGCTCTGCTTTAAAGCATGTGCTTCTGAGTGCTATTCCCATGTATAGTCTTGAAGTTCTTTGCTGAACTGCGTAACACTACACTCAGAAAAGTTGTAGCTTTGTGTTGTCTCCTATGCTTTTCTTTGCATTTAAACAAGAATGTTTGGAAGTGAATGCTGTTATCTGAAATGCATCACTAATAGGCTTTTAATATCCTAATGAATAGATAGGTGTTGAATGAAACATTGGAAAGAGCAAAGCTCATCTGCTTCTGCCCAGACCTGCAGGTCCTTTCTCTCCCATGCCCTGAGAAATTCAGTTTGTATGTGTTGCACTTACATTGCTGTTTTGATATAAGATGGATACCTTTAACTGAAAGGAAGAAAGAATTTCTTTTGTTGTTCTTTTTTTATGTGTGTGTGATACAGATCCTTTTTCTATAAACAAATAAATGAAAAACTGCTCATACATTGAGTTGCTGGAACATTCCTATTAAGCAACAGAGAGCTCTTGTCAAGAGCCTTTTCTGAAATACCAAAGCAATGCTCTCTGTTCTTGCAACATAAATTGCAGTGGTTGCCATATGGAGAATAGATCCATGCTCAGTACAGTATTCTGCACTGGGTAAGAATAGCACCTTTTTGGTCAACATACCTATACACAATGCTTGGTGTATTCTAACTCTGTTATGGGCTGACAATAGTGTTTATGTGCCAAGATGATGCAAACTTTGGGTGTACTGACAACAGTTGTCTTTTGTCATTTGTGGAATTCAATTTCAACCATATTGAAATAGAATTTTCCATTTATACTACACCCATATAATTTTTACCCTTTGCAATATTGCCACATATGTAACATTTTGCAGGGTTCCAAAAACCGTCAAATCTCACACAGGAAATGTACAAATATATTTATAGGTTTTGTTATAAATGATACATGAAATATTTGGTTTCCAGACATCTTGTCTTTAGCTTCATGTTGCCATGGGCACTCGTTAGTATTCCAGGGAGGCTTGGTTGCCATTGCAAAGTGTGTAGTTGTACTGTGTTGCCATAGCAACCTCCACCATTAGGTCCCTTCAGCAGATCTGCTAGCAAATCTGTTGACTAAATCTAAGATAATCTTATGGTAGCATTATTGTTTTAAATGCCATTACCATCCATCCATCCCTTGGTGATTAGCACTGCAAGTGTGTTTTGTATGTTAATATGGACTATTGGGGTAGTATAATACAGTGCAGTTTTGGAATTTAGGAAAATTATTTTCAAAAATCAGCAGCAGGGGATAGCTCGACCTCTGAAGAGGTTAAAACAAAATTGTGGTGTTGAAGCTGCTTACATTTTTCATGTTCTTGTGAGTGTCTGGCCTTCAGCAGTAACAACCATTCTGTGTACATCTAGGTGCACATGAGAGAGTTTTGGTCTTTGAACCTTTTTTTCTTTTTTTTTTTTAAGAGAAAGCAAATTACCTGCTGGCACACACCTTGCTCCCTAAGCAAACCATAGCAAGCTATTATTGCCAGTGGGGAACGGCACTGTAGATGGTTATCTTTGGATCAATAAAGTTTTCCATCCATTGCTGGATAATTTGTTTTGATGTTGGAGATGTTTAGAAATGTGGTAGACAGATTAACATCTATCAGCTCCTTGCTAATGACAGGGTGTTTACTTGTCTTAAATCTTGTTCCCCATTTGTACATATTTTTTTAGCTTATGTAATGTACAAGGAACCAATGAAAAAGCTATGTGTTTTTTGCAGTGCTCAAACAAATGTGAAGTGCTGTGCATTCAGAATTGAAATACACCTACATAACCCATTTAGATGCAACAGTTTGACCCCTGTATAGATGCCCATCCAGTGTCTGTCGTTCAATCACAGCAATGAACTACAAAAATATACAATTGGATGGAATGTATCAATCTGTCCACTTTTTTGAAATAGAATATCAAAAATGATAATGCAGTATTCTTGAAAAATTGTTCACAGGAACACAAAAATCCCAAAACACACTTGACTGTAGCCTGCAGTTTTGGTGTTTGGAAGATGAAAACACTGCTCAAGCTTAGAGATTTGCTGAAGAGACCTTTGGCAAGTTTCTTTATTTTCTGTCAGAAATACCAGGGGCACACTCAGGCTCTTCTTGTGGAGGGCTTTTCCCTGAAGCACTGGAATTTATGTATGGATGAAAAGGAGAGTGCAAAATATCTGACACGATGCATGCATTCTTGTGCCCTTAACCTAACCTTGCAAGCACAGCTGATGCTGGGCTATTTGAAAATTTATTGTCCATCTTTTACATAGAAACATAACAGTTGCATAACTCAAGCTACTGCCTGCTAAGTTTAAATTGTGAGTTTTTTCTTCTAGTCAACGGGAACAATATATTAAAATCAAAAATTAGTCTTGAAATAATTCTAATTTGTAGGTGCTTCACAAGCAATTGTTTTGAAGTGTTCCCTCAGAGTAAGAACAGTTCTTATAGAACGGTCCCATTCTCTACATAGGCTATTCAAAAGTTTATCATAATTACTTTAGCTGTTATTTCAGATAACTACTACTTGTTTGTAGCAATCAGCTCTGAAGGTACCTGTGTATGCCAAGTAAACCTGTTACAAGCATGTAATGTGGATGTTTTTTATGCATTCCTTATCCACTTCCAGTGTTGGTAAGTATCATATTGCTAAATGTATTACTGATAACATTTCTTCATCAACAGTTTCTTCATCAATTGCATATTAATATAAACTTAAGTGTAGTGACTGTTGGTAGAATAATAGATGAGATCAGTAACTCTCCATGTAGCCCATTTGGGGACAGTAGAGTACAAAACATGCCTGTCCAGTTACTGTTAAAGAGAGACTTCTGCTGATGAGAGTACAGGGTTAATTGCATGAAATTAGATATAGTCCACTAACTTGTTATGTGAGCTCTTTCTTCTGATATAAATGTTAGGATTCTATGTGTGCATGGGGCGAAAGGAGCCTGGCAAAATTAATCTTATACAGTGATACGCATGGAATTTCATGTTTGTGGCTATTATTGCTGTCCTGATATTGATGATACTCTCATACAAGTGAAGATAATTTTTTTTTTCTAATTAATATATTGCGTGACATGAGATGGCTTTGATTTATTTTCACTGTTCTATATGCTACAAGTTATTAGTTCTTAAAAATAGTGAGTGTGAGTCTAAATAACTCTAATAAGTATACCAGCTTTCTAATCAGCTATTAATTAGCATGTCAGTAGGTTAAATGAAATGTTAAACTAGATGCAGAGTCTACTTACAGTTCTTTAACTTAGCAAACATAGATTGTCTAATATGTACAGCACTTCTAGCACTTCTCTATAGATTATTACTGCAAAAGGAAGGCAACAACTTGAATATTGAAAGAAATTTTTTTAGTTGAGAAATCAAATCTAAGCTAATAGTGTATTCTACTGTTGTTGATATAATGGAGCTGTAATGAATTAACACGAGTAAAAAGAAAAAGGCACAGAGCTTAAAACAAACCAGCCCACACAACTTAAATTGTGTAACGTGCTAGAAACACAAGGTTCTAATGTTTTTAAATAATGTATGTATTATTGTTATGATATTGGGAGAGAAGTTAGTTTGTCTTCATAGAATTTTTAAAAGAAAAATTTATTTTTGTTAGTGAAGTGCTAATTAAGGTGATAATACCATTTCACCAATAGTCTTAAAAAACTAATCATTCCTAATAAAGTCTTACTATAATACAAGTTAGAAGATATATGTCAACAACTGAGTACTGGCTAGTATGTGGATGACTCTAGTTGGCATTTTAGGGTTTGAGTGGTCTCCCAGACTCCTGAGACAGAAAATAATTTTTCCTGATTGTGTGAACTGGACAAACCAAATTCTCATGAAGTCCTTGCTGAGATGAGTTTAAAAGTGTGGCTTGCACTGGAGATAAAAATGAAGTAATTTCAAAGACTTGGACTTCAGGCTCTGACTTTTGTGGAAATGTTCTGCTCTGTATGTATGTAAGAGCAGAAGGGACATAAAAGAAAGAAAGGATTGAGGTTATGTAGAGAGAATTCAGAAAATGGGTGACTCATTTTCATAACTTTGTGTATCTCCAGCAACAGTGGTGTGCTCAACAGTAGTGATTGAGTAAAAATACTCTGCATTCTGCTGTTGTGGTAGCAGTTGCAGACTTGCATACATGTGGTAGAGGAGCAATGCTTTGAAGCTAGTCTTCAGAATGCTGCCCATGCCAAAGGCAGCCTTAAGATTGGGATCTCCGATTTCAGACAGTGTTGGCTGCAGTATGCACCTGTCCGACGCTGTGTTTTCAACCCTTTTGTAAGATGAGGCATGGATACTGAGATATAATGGGAATGATCATAATTTTGCAGGAGTCCTGCTTTAAAGCAGTGCTAAGCTGCTTTGTGGAGGCGTCTCTACATCTGCGAAAGAATATAATCATATGAGATCCTTTTGTTGCCGAGAGAACCCTGAAAGCAGAGCTGTCTGATAGCCGACTGCAGCATATGCTGTCTTGATTCTGGAGCTAGCATTGCTCCTTTGACCTATGAAGACAAGCTGGAGTCTTGAATGCTTTGGCAGGTAGCTGGGTCAAAACCAGTGCTGACCTGTTTAAGTGTGCCACAGTCCTGCAGAAAGCAGTGTGAGTGCAACAGCAAGTGGCACAGGTGACTGAGGTGGACACAAAGTGTTCAAACTTTTTAACACAGCTGGGAGGCAGTTGCACATCTTGAGTGGGACAGTTCAAAAAAGATAACATTTTCCTGCTGTTTCTGCATAGTCTTTAAGTGTATTTTTTTTGCAGAAGAATGCTCTGAATAAAAGGCAATTAAAAAATGGAAATAGGGAAGGACTGTATATGGAAATGTGTCCAGCTACAGGACTTGAGGTATTGGATGTGACCTGCATAAACTAAATATTGCGCAATGCCTTTATCCTCTAATAATAAGTGGGGACCTAGAAATAGAAATATGAACATTGCCCCTACTTGCAGAGAATTCCTCTTTAGTCTAAGTGATGGACAGTAATGAAAGGAGGTTGTTCCCTTTGGGATTCAAGTCCTTTATTCAAAATGTAGTTCAGCAATTGAGCAAAAGATTGATCATTAGCTACCAGTAATAGCACTTGTATACTCTTTGCTAGATTCTAGTTGCTAAATGGGAAGACATTAAAATGCTACAAAAGCCTGTGTTGAAGTAGGACTAGATACATCATTTAAACATTTAAAATGTACCAGTTCTAAGTGGTAAAGAGCTCCTCGGAATCCATACATCAGCTGAAGGCACTGATACCAATTTATAGGGGAAGCATGCATTGTATCATGCATTTTTTTTCTTTCCAGGAAGAATTGCTAACATATCTATACCTGTTTTCTGTGTTTTGGTTAACTCTGTTAAAGTGTGCAATAGGACTACAGGCAGGACCTGAGCCCCTGAGACTCCCAGGTGATTTCAGCACAAAAAATATGGTGTGTGAAAGGAAGTATGTGACTGGAAGGTGTGTGCCTGAGAAAAGGCACTCAGGAATTTTGAAGCATCTCCCAGAAATGTTTTCTAAAATTCAGAAGCAATAAGTGAGATGATTGTCTAAAACTTTTACTCTAAGATAAAAATTCACATGTTCTACCAACAGTAGAGATAATTCTTTTTTATTTGAATCACTATTGAAAGCAATGAATGTTTTTCTTGTCTGTGTCTTAAAAAGGTGATGATATGGGAGACTGTTATCAAATTGGTTTTCTCTTTATTGGATTAGTAAAGCAGTTCTGTATGGCTACTTGTACTGTTGTGCCTTGTTCAAGCTATAAAATAACCCTTAGTATTATATTCTTTTTCTGCTTCTTTCTCATGAGAACTATTGGGTGGAGTCCATATAGTTCAGGTGAGTGTCTTGGGGAAGGAAGAAGATAAGTTTCTGCCTCAGTGTAAGAGACTCAGTGGACTCCTACTGTTGCTGAAAGTATTTAAATCTGTTTGCATATCATTAGTTAGTACTTACGAGTTACCACATTGTTGGCCTCCCTGTAGTAATGCCCTTTCTGCTGCTGTTGGTATCCTTTAGCAACTCCTTAGACCAAAGAATTCTGCTCTTTTGTATTGACTGCCTGATGTATTGCCAAGGCAGGTTTTGTTTGGTAGGTCCCCAATTTTTTGCCCTGAGATCTGGTTGTTTTGTTGTGGTGGGTTTTTTTGTAGACGTTGTTTGTGATGCCTAACCTGGAGCCAAATTCTGTAAAGGTGGAAAGTGATTAAATTTATTTTCTCACAAATTTTTTTTTTATACTACCTGAAAATGTAACCTAACGACCTCATTGATGTTTTATTCTAGACTTACAGGTGGAATTCCATTAGTTTCAGCCTAAAATCAGTATTGCACAAAATAGCATACACAACCATGTGTACATCTATGTGCACATACAATGATTGCATTTAGACACATGCACACACGTATTAGAGCACTGCTCAATGGAAAAATCACAGACATAAACTTGTACTGTGGTGCTTTCCCATCTGCTGCCAAGTGTATCCATGAAGGCAAGGATGCTGTACATCTGTATTCTGTCAAACTCTGCTTGTATATTAAACAAGCCACACAAGCAGCTGTGGAAGGAACCGAGTGTTACAGTACTGTCAATTCAATAGCAAGTTCAATGGAGCTTAAAAGTAAATGGATGGGAAAATGAATCAAAAGCAAGAGTCCAGCCCATTAAAAATGCCATCATTCAGAGGACTCCTCTGTACCTTTGTGTTTACGGGAAGTACAAATATATTGAACTTCTTCCCTCACCACAAATATACAATTTAAATCGCTCAACTTCTAATTTGTCAGAATAGATTTTTATAGATGTCTGAATGTGATAGTGCTGGGAACCTTGATTATAAAGTTAAAGAGTGGTTGTCAAAGAAACACTTTTTTCTTAATGCAAATTCTGGGGAATGTGGAGACTGATGTTCCTGTGGGATGTAAGAAACATTGTGAAGAGTTAAGCAGAAGGGTGTTCTTAGTCTTTTGACCACTGCAAACACATGGTGACAATTTGTTGCTCTGATACTAATGCTTCAAGGCTTGGTTTTGTTAATCCACAACCAGATTCTTGTCAAGGGATCCAAATTCATTTACTCTAAGTGTTTCACTACTACTTCATGTATTTTTACCATGCAGCCTCTTGTTATCTTTTTTTTTATTAGCCTACTGTCATAATTCTTTAATTACTGTACTCCTTAACCTACGTGCCAAGTATGGAGAAAAGCTCCAGAGCGCACATCAGTGAGATGTTTGTAGTAAATAGCAGTTAACTTTATGCTAGATAGTACCTAGGTGTTATGGGTAAATGTTTCTCCTCTCTCTGTGTATCCTCTTTCCAATGCCATAGGCATCACAATATCACACACAAACTGCAGAAAACCGCAGAGAATTCTGACTATTGGACTCTTATCTAGCTGTCTTGATTTTTGTTATGCTTTCCAATATACAGATTGCAACGCTACAGGAACTACCCTTCATATATTTCCAGTCTTTTGTAGTGTTTCTTCCAGTTCCATGGAAATACGTCAAGAATTTAGTGCTCTTAGTCGGCCTGTAATTTGCTCTCAAATCTAATGTGCTGCTTAGTTTACAAAAACCTGTAATAACTGCCAAAGCAACATATGTGAGTGACATGAACAGTATTGTAGTAAGCAGCCAGCTACACTAGCTTCTTAATTCATCGCTCAGTATGGGGGAGTGATAGTTCAGCATATGGCCAGTCTGTTCAGAAGCTGGTTTGTTATTTCAGATATATTTAGGATTATTTGCTTCTTCCATTTGGGAAGTAGATTGGATTTGCAAAACAATTTCTGCTTGAGCTCTTTGACCATTCTTTGGTGACATTCAGATCTCAAAGTTAGAGCTGTGACCAAATTAAAGCATCTCCTATACTGTAAAAGAATAGAAAAATGGAAATGTGAGTTATTCAGTAGGGATTTTAAAGACCTCTTCGGGTAAACTAAGGACAGATTGTTGGGTGATCAGTATAATATTTTGCATAATTTATGAATTAATCTGGACAGTATTTACAGAGAGAGGACTCTTTGTTTAGACTTATAGCCCGATAATTACTGAATTGGAACCTGGTTTCACTTTATGGTGAGAAAATTTAATGAATAATTCAACAATGCCATTTGTTTTTTTTACTGATTATTAGTATTTTGTAATCAAGTTAAATCTTGGAATAAGAGCTCAGACTTAGGATGTGAAAATAATGTATTCTTCATTACCTGGGTTATTGGACAGAATATATTTATTTGGGAAAGCAAATATTCTGAGCTAGTTGAATTTTCATATAATATAAAGAGAATTAGCTGAGTATTGTATAGATGCTACTGTTAATTTGTTCTGAATTCCTACTATTTAAAGAATAAATTATTGTATTCCTGTTGTGACAAAAACCAAAAGAAATTGTATTCATCTCTTGAGCTTAGATTCTCTCAGGGATTTTAAATAGCTTAGTTCCTCTCAAGGATTTCGAGTAGCTTGTATAAGAACAGTAGGAAATGAGTAGTTCTAGGTGGTGCTCTTTCAGTGGGACTGTTTCTATAGTAAAAGTGGTAATTTTGCTTAGGTGATATTCAACTGGGCAGTGAGTGGTAGTACCAGCATACTCATTCCAACTAAATTTTGCTTTATTCACAAAGCAAGCAAGCAGGAGCTGTGGCTGCAATTTAAAGCTTAGATAAATATTTTGTAATGGCTATGGAAATCAAGTGCCTTAAAGTGAGCAACTGTTCTGTGGGAAAACATAAATACTATTAAAACCAAAACACACACACAACCAAAAAAATCCCCCCAAAACAACAACAAAGAACCAAAGCCCAAACAACTTCTGAAATCAGAAAGAATTTGCTTTTCAATACAGACTTTGCTGCAATACAGACAGCTGATCTGATCAAATGAATCTCTTTACATTTCAAATAGATTTGAGAGAGCAAGTAGGTTAATGTTCTTTACTGGAGTTGTGTTGGCATTAATACTTACTGTTTCATTTCCTATGTGTCTTTTTTTTTTTTTTTTTTTTTTATTGAGA
>JAOXNG010000002.1:7295312-7305734 GCA_028566535.1 Scolopax minor
ACACTGGCCAGAGGTGAAGAGTAATGGTATTTTAAGAAGATTTGTCCACAACAAATCTGTTCCCTTGTGCCATCTGCTGCTCTGTAACCATGAGATGCCTTTAGCTGTTATGCCTGGCTACCTGTAGCTGAAGTTCATGGAAACAAGTAAAAATACCAGTATAGAAATGCTGAAGTTCTCCTAGACTGTAGCAATCCATTTTTTTTTAGTTAATCTTTTAGTCTGAATGGTTTGCAATTGGTTTTCCTGTTGTAAATATCCAAGCTTTGTTTTTTCTACTATTTTTTTGCGAGGATTTTATTTTTCAGGGTTGATTTGACTTGTGTATGATGACCTGTTAACTTGTATTCCGTAAAAGACATTCAGTGCTTTAGAGGACCAACATACGTTTGAAAGTTCTGTTCATTTTTTCTAATGTTCCAGTGTCATGAATTCCAAGTAGAGCAAAGCATTAGGCTTGAAACATTTTGTTTAGAGCTGCTGCATAGAAAGTGAGTGTCTTTAGAAATGGGCACAAATTCTAGATTAATCTGTTTTCTGTCTTGCACTATTTCCATGGTTTCTTACCATTTTAATGCAGTGAGCTGTGACAGCCTGCTTTTCAAACAGAGCTGGGGGATAGAAATTTAGATTTTCAATTTTAAGTCCTAGAAGGAAAGTCAAAGCCTATGATTGCATTCAATCATCCATTTTGTAGTTTCTTGCCTTTTCTGAGCTCAGCCTGTGACCTTTCTGTTTGGAAAGGAATGAACTGATTCAGCTGCATCTCTCTGCTGTTTATTAGTTGCCCTTAGCTGCCACACGCACTTTCCCCTCTCCCATTTCTTCTTAATAAATTCAGAATAGATTTCTGTGTAAACTCTGACTTGTAGGGTTTCAGATGCTTAATATGTTAAGAATCTCTGAGACATCTTCTGGTTGCTATTGTAAGCTTGCAATGCCTTTCTTTAGAGTCAGGGGTGTGAAATGATGGTTTTGTTTTAATCCTGCTCAATATAACGTTGAACATATTTACGGATATAAATATCAAGAGACAACATTTGTGAAAATTCCCCAAAATGAATGTGAAGATGGGTTATCAGCCTCTTTCCGTCATTTGCAGTCAAAGGTTCTAAAAATGTTCTGCAACTATTTTACACTGCTTGTAGTTGTGGAAATTATTTCTTTCTCCCTGGATTTTTACAGTCTTTTCTGCATCATTTCTCATGTTCTACAAGCTATCTTGTATTTAACATTGGGGCTGATTTATCCATGTTTTCTTCTTCTTTTCCTACTTTCAGGGTTTTCTACTTTCAAGGTTTGATTGAGCTTGTAGTGGTTTATTTTGGAAACAACACATCAAATGCTGCAGGTTTTTTGTTTTAATCAAATGCTTTATTTTATGTGTGAGGCACACTTTAATTATAAAGATATAACCCTAAGAAGCTTAAATGTTTCAGTTATGTTTGTGGCTTAGATCCTTGTTCATCAAGGGTGCTGCTTGGAAGGCAGATGCTCTTGAATGAAGGCTTTGCTCTTGAATGAAGTTAGTGTTATTTCCTCTTGCCACCTGCCCCCTCAAACATTTGGCTCCAACACTGCAGCAAAGCCCAGGAGGCCAGAGACCAGCCCTTATGGCTGTCCTCTGAAGGACAAACCATGTCACTAATATCTTGTGGACCTGATGATTGCACTCACGTTTCCTCTCTGACACTTAATAAAAAAAGGAAACTTTCACTGCAATACAGCCAGCCTTTAAAAAGAAAATAAAGCAGTAGAAACTGACTTTACACATTTTTTTTGTAGAAGAAGATGAATCATTTCTGTCTTGGTTCTTAACAAATCTTGACAATATTTATATTTAATTAACAATGTTTTCCATATTTCAGTTTACAGAGTTTCTTGTTTTCTCATGGTTTCTTTTAGCTGTGTTCACTCAAATGTTGATTATTCCTTATTGGTTGCTTATCTGAAATCTTGATCAGCTGTTTTCTTTACTGCGTTGTAGTAGAAGAAACATTAAATGAAGTTGAGCATGATAACAATATTTTTTTGTCATCTATGCCAATTTCTAGAACTGGCTTCCAGTTTTTTTGCAGTTTACTTTCTTTCTCTTTCCTGGCATGTATTTAAAAGGTCTTTTATAACTTAAAAAAAAAATCTGATAGGTTTTTCAGACATCATAACCACTGATATAGTGGGTTTTGTAGCTGCCCCTTTAAATTTGCCCCTTTAATTTTATGTAATTGTCTGTGTTTACTACCTGCTCTGATGTTCTCTTCAATGGAGGCAATTTTCATACCTGGAGCCAAAGCCAGGCTATTATTAAAACATTCTCTTTTTGAAGAGAAAGCAATGGAAATAATGAATAGAAAGTAAGTCACACAACTGCTGTAAAAACAAGTGTGCAAACAGCAACAATCCAATGTTGTTGAGCCTGGCTAATAATACAGGTATATCCTATAGTGTGACTTCAGTTTTTGCATATATTTAGATGTCACTCTATATAGAGTTAAAAGTAATAAAATCAGCTTGAATCTAAACCAAAAGTCTCCCTTGCTGTAGAGAATGTATGTTGTCTCCTAGTTTAATATTTTGGAGAGCTTGAATGAAAATTATTCCTAATGTATGCAATGCATATGTAGCTCAACAAAATCATTGAAAGAGCTTAGTCATACAGTAGCATTATTTGTAAATAATTTTGGTTTAAGAAACAGAACAACTGCACCCTCTAGTGACAGATTGTACATGTACCAGAGGACCAAGGCAGCATGAGAGAAATGAAGATTTCATGTTATAGAACAGGCAAGCATTGATGGAAATAGAGCATTAGTTATTTTTCAAATGTATTGATGAGATTCCTAGAGCATTGCCTTGGCTGTTAAGGTCTTCTTAGCCTGTCACTGGGTGTCTGACAGTGAATTGCTATTTATGTTGAGAGCATTTGATTAGAAAGGAGCTGTCACATTACTTGTCAATGTGTCATGTCATGCTTTTGGTTATTGCTAAAAAGAACTTCTTGTTAGGAATATTGCTAATAAAACCCTGTATGTTTGAATAGTGTAATGTGACAGTGTGTCAAGCATGCTATAGGCAATGCTGATTTTTCCTGTAAGGAAACAAGCCTTGTTTGAGTTATTTGCATGCATTAGAAGTGTACAGTTTCCTCTCTGAACTTACTATATCCACAAGCTTGCTGCCACAATGCTAATGTAATGATATTTTCACAAAAATACTAGGAAGAAGTCAGTGATGAATTAAATGTAATTGTTATTAGGGCTTATAGATGAAGGTTGAAAATGTATCTGTTGATATAGAAGAATATTGTTAAAAGCTACAGCTAAACCAAAAGCAGAATAAGGCACTGTTGGTGACTCCACTCAAAGCAGTGGATTTTTGGATTTAGGTGCTTAGGTGGAATGTATGTTTTAGACAGATTCTTCTCTCTCATGGCTCCTTAAATGTTGTTCATCTTTTTTGGAAACATTAGCTTTCTTGCAGCATGCTGACAGTACGTTGATGTTGCTTTGCCTGTCACCTGCTGATTCATTGGTATTGCTTCCTGCTGTCCCCACTCATCTTTGCTGGTTTCCCTCTGGTGACCATTCATCTCCCTTAGCATCTGAGAGCTGATACTCTTCAAATGGAGGGATGCTTTAATCAGAGAGCGAGACTGTGTGTTGTGCGTCAGATGTCAGGATGTGCTTACCATATGTACTTCCTGTGAAGATTTTCCTAATTATTAATTGCGTGAGTTTTGAACTAGAAGTTAATCAACAATGGAACATTTTGTCTTTTTCAACAGTGCTATAATATCTCAGAAAAAGTAGTTTCAAAATGCATTGAAAGTTATTTCTTTTATTGGTTTTTGTTGTCTACTAACAAGCACATTTCTTTTTTGGGGTATTATGTTACTGTTGCTTGAGCTAGCCAAGAACTCTAAAAGCAGATAATACCTAAAAAAATGAAAATATAATATCACAAGATGTCTGTAATCAAATATTGACATCGTTATATATCTATGATCAAATGTCTTAAAGGTCTAAGTATTAAAACCCTCAAATATATGTTTTAACAATATTTCCAAAAGGAAACCATTGCAAATATGCATCAGTTCTTTAAATATAAACTTCAAATATTTTCTTGAATGTTAGAACGCCATAGGAGCTGAGCTATTTGAAAACTATTAAATCTTCACATCTCTGTTTGCCTGTGGTAAATGCTGAAAATGTTCTGTGCTCTGGAGCTCATAATAGTAATAATTTATGTCACGTATAGATGCATCTGTGAATTTTTGCACTTTTCATTGTTGTAAGTATCATAAGATAATACTTAGTGTTAACTCTGGAGCAGAAGACCCCACTCCCATTTTAATTTGTATTTATTTAAAATACTGTGATTTTTTTTTTTAAAAATAGATATTTAAAAGATCAGACTAAATTAATCAGTTATAATATTTTGCAAAAGGCAGAAAGTTGAAGATGGCAAATTCAGCAGAGAGAAAAAGTACTTTTCTCTTAAAATAAGACACAACCCAAAGAACCAAATTAAAACCGAAACCAACCTAAGATTTTAATAAAAAGACCACTTGTTTTCTTCTCAGAAACACCTAATTGTTAAGAAAATTCCAAGGATTCCTGTATTATGTGCCACCTTACACTAGCTTTGTCATAATAGAAGGGATTAAAGTACTGGGATGAATATATTCGTCTTCAGTTAATTGTTCCTGTAGTTCAAATACATTAACAGAGCTCAGCTCAGCAGAACAGTACAGTGTGAAAACCTGAAAGCAAATTAAGAGCCTGGTTCAAATCCCAAACTAAAATTTATATGTAATTGTCTTGTTAGATATAAATTTCAATTCCAGTGGCATTTCCCAACATCTCTGCAGCTAAATCAAATTTAGTGACTGCTTGTACATGTGTCTACAAGCCACTCAATGAAAAAGGGCTTCTTGTACATGCTTGGGTTCTCTCACGTTTGGTGCTGGGTGTGACACGGTTTCTTACAGGACAAGCCATCCCATTCACTGCAGTAGCTCTTGTGTAAGGGATAGTTTGGGTGCCTCTAATCAGCCTTCAATTTTATGAATTCATAAACTGTTTCAGGAAAGCAGACACGTTATTAACTCTGCATTAATCACTGAGCTGTTGAAAAATTACTTTTAAAAGAGGGTATCTTTTAGTTGCTCACATGCATCATAGAAAGAAACCCCCATAAAACTGTTTTTATGAAGTGTGGTTACATATTCTCAGTTGGTAGTGCTGTAAACATGGGAAAGAGCAAACTAGTGCTTTGAAATTGGCTTATCCTGCTGCGTTGATTCAGAAAACAGGTCCAGGACATCTGGTAACTGTGAAAGCTCCCATGGGCTGCCCAGCATTTCTCTTCCACTGCCAACACACAGCTCCATCTTCCATTTTGGATCAGGTATAAACCTGCCAACAAGAACTGTAATTTAATCTCAAATTGGATGAAAACCAGGCTGACTAAATTAGTCAGGTTGTTTTTGTAGTCTTTGTCTGTGATTTTTTCGGTGTGGAGAGAAGGTTTTCTTTTCTGGTCTTTATCTGTAAGTGCTGTAGACACTTGTTCATTAAGAGGTGGACTGGAGTTGTTTTGGATTTTTTTTTCCCCAGTTCAGTCTTGTTAGTCAACTGTTAGTGGATGTTGATTACCACTGTTTTTTCTGGCTTGGATAGGGTTTAGAAGCCAGGCTGTATTTTTCCCCTTATCAGTATCAATGTGTCAAGTTTTCTTAGAAGTTTACTCTTCCAAAAAATAATTAAATAATTGAAGATTTTCTAACTTGCATCAGAATTGATTCTTATGGTGATGGCTATATTTTGATCTCTTACTGTGTTTTCCTGCAAGTAAAGTAAAATTTAAGCAGTGCTGCATTTTGATCTGTGATTTAAGTCTGATCTTTAACATTTATTACTGTTCAGCACATCATTAAAAGTAGAAAGCTACATTTGTGTGTTAGCATTTGTAGAAGTACCTTAATAACAAAGGGTGATTCCTTTAAATATCATATACAGCAGTACATTAGTGACAAGTGGTGACCCCTGTAAATATTTAATCAGTTATAGCACTTCTCAGATGGCTTGTTTCACATGATAATCCTTGAAGAATTTTTGCATGCTGTGGAAAGGCTGCCAGGTATGTTTCTAATTCCTGTATTGGCAATGAGAAACATTTCTACAATGTGGTGTAAATGTCTATTTGGGAACAACTGCATTTTTATTTACAACTTTTTGTTTTGTTATTTTTTGTAATGTATAGAAGCCAATCACTTTATATTGATAAAATTTTCATTTATGAAGGGTTTAGCTTCTTTTTGTTTTGTGAGCCTCAACTCCATTTAAGTCACACTAATTTTTTTCCTTATTAAAACTATGCTATGTATGATTTTCTTTTTTTAGAAAGTCTGAAAGGATGCAACTGTAGGAAAGTTATGTGGATTTATACTAACGATAAAGGACAGTGTTACATTTCCCCGCATCTCTTTCTGTTCAGAGATTCTTAATTGGAATTTGTACTGCTTGAAATAATTCCTTGTGGCTTAACCTATCTGTCTGATAGCTACAGGAAATGGACTTAGTACAAATGAAGTAAGAGGGAAAACAGAGAGTGTTTGTCAAAAATTATGAGTAAGTAGTGATACTTGTAATAGTAAGAAAGCTTGGGGTTTGGGAATCATCATGGAAGGATAAAGGATTAGTATATCACCTTGATACTGGCCTCTCTTATATCCCTGAATGTGACAATGGTTGTTAAGGCTGCCAAGTGGGGAGCAGGATGCTGGTAGTGGCTGTAGCCAGTTTATGTGGAATACTGGGTCATGTTGAAGGAGTGAGTGAGGCAGGTGTGTGGTCTTCCCTTGCAAGCAGGGTCTCTGATCTTGAATTTAGTTTTGGTCAGAAGGAGCCAACTGGCAGCACTCCCAAAATTCATCTAGTCCTGCAATAAATTGTTTGCATGTTTATGTGAGATACCGGAAGTGATCCTGAATGATGGCCTCATGAGGGGTGCTGGATAGTTAGAGGTGAACCACAAGGAAGTGTAATTTAACCTTCAGCAGAAAGAGGCGTAGCCAGTTTTTAAGAAAATAGCGTGAATGTATTTGGCCTTTGTTTTATCTGTATTGATTAATCTGCCTCAGCCCTTGCTGCGTTAAGAGGCAGACTCAGTGTAATCAATACCAGAAGATAAGTTGGGCCTTCCCGTAGCTATGAGGTCCTTGTAGATTTGCCCCAGAGAGAAGGCCAACAGTTCTACTGAGAGCTGGGCAGCAAAGGCCAAAAGGAGCTGTGCTGAATCACTGCATACCTGAAGAGCTTTGGCAATTGCCCTCTTCTTACTTGGCATTGCTGCTGTGAAATCTTTGGATTTTGTTGGTGAGTAATCTTTCGCACCTAGAGAGTGAAATGTCTTGTGTAATCCTGTATCCTTTCAAAGTACTTTTCAAGTACTACCATGTAATTGTACGTAGCAGTTGAATGAAAATAGTACAAGTAATTGGGTTCTTTACACTGATGTGTTTTTAACAATATTGCTGATGTTACAGAAATACAGCCAGTCTTTAGCATGATGATACATTTTTAAATATGCTGTCTATGTACAGATCATGCCAATGATTATATATTTAATATTCTTATCACTTTATAAAAATGTGTCATTCAATTCAATATTAACAGGAAAACATGAATATAACTAGGCAGTGAACTAAGTCTATTGTGAGTTTGTTCTTTATATACTTGTTTTATCACACAGAGTTAAATTCAAAGATCATGTAATTCTCCACAGTTTGAAATTTGTTAGCATTTTCTGGATACTCACAAGAAATATTTTATGAGAAAAATGCATAAGAATGATTCATCATGGAGGTTTAACTATATTGCAGAGAGTCACCAGTAACACCCCCAGTAATGAGTTTCAAAAATGATAGAGGTAGTTTATCAAATACATACAATTTATGTGTGTGTACATATACTCATACAATAACAAAGTTTGTATATATGCATGCTCTTATGTGACCAGTATCTTAAAATGTATTTTCACAAATATTACATGTATATACAAGAAAACGTGTTGTAAAACCGTGCTAACTTAACCAGCCTAAGCAAATACCTGATGCTGGCATTGAGTACGAGGCTGTGGTTTTAACCTTCAGACCACAAGGTGCAGTGGTGCCTCCAGGGAAAACTCCCATGCTTGCATAAGTGAAAGTCTGTGGCAGCAGAGCTGGTGCCCAGAGGGCCTTCCTAGTTCTATGTAATATTTACCCAATGCAGTTTTAGGGCATTTCTCACAGATTAGTATATACTCCGAATGTGAATTGGTCGCATATATGTAACTCCATTTATTGTTTTTCCTAGATAGTCCACAAGATGGTAGTGCACCAAAGTCATGTCTCTGTACATTATGCTGTGTAATAGCTTTTTTTAAACCTCGGTTGAATTTGCTGGCAATTCAACAAAAACAAAAAAAAAAAAAAGAAAAAAGATTGTGGATTCAGCTAGGTTAAGTATTATATTTTGAAAGTAGATATGCTGGAATTTATCTGGATAACTCTTACTAATGCTTGTCATGAAGTTTAATACACAATTTCAAAAGGCTCTGCATCTCTGAGATGAACTTCTATTCTCTTCCTTGGAAGGAAAGCTTACAATTAATAATTAGATTTCAAGCACCTGGTGAGACTTTGCATAGTTACTGTCTAGTTTCCTTTTTTCCCCTATTACACACTCTGTGTGTCAGAACTTTACTGATTAAATACTTATACTGACAATCTAAATTTTTACTTGATTTCTTTTAATGGGCATCAAAAACATTAACTCTCAAAATGTTCCTAAAATTCCCTGAAATCAAGTTGGGTATGAAAGACTTCATAGAGAATCACTTTGGTAATTTCTGTTGACCACAGCTTCCTCTTGTCGGGGAAATGCTGTTAATCGTCCCATGTGCTTACCGCTTATTTGTGAAAAGGAGTCCTATGATACCAGGAACGGTGATATGGAGAAGAATTTCTAAATAATGAGAGGTGCAAGTACAGGTGCTGGTAACACCTCAGTCCCTTTCGGGGCCTCCGCTGGGCCTAAGTGGCATAGACTTTTGGCTGACTTAGAGATGGAGAAAAGAAATTCCATGTTATCTTAAGCATGAATGGAGTTGCCTTCTCCAGCTGTCTTTGATTGTTGGAGAAGCATTGAGTGGGCGTTGTTGGTGTGACTGGTCCCTGCACTCAGCTCCCTGGCTGACAGCTTCATTGCTTTCATTGCTGAACTGTCAAATTAACTTGTCCTAAAGCAGCATGTCCTATTGAGTCTTGCTCAGATAGGGATTTGTGACTGTTCCCCTCTGGGATGCTGCACAGGCATTGCCTCCCTCTCAAAAACTTGCCATTTATCTCAGTTTCTCCAAGCAGCTCAGCTTGCAGTTGTCCCCTGCAACAAGAATGGGATTTATACGGGTTGGACAGGGCTATCTGTGCTTTAGGGAAGGTTTTTTCACACCCTACATGGGTACAGCTGGTTACAGCTACATGGAAGCAGCAAGAGGCTGTGCTACACACATGATTCAATCGCCACAGGTTGGCACAAATTTTTAAGTCTTGAAGGTGTTTGCCCTGGAGTTACAGATTTGGGGAGCTGAACTGTCATAGTGATTCCAAAGCCTGTGGACATGGTATTCAAAGGATGTGATGATTACCCACGCTATTAAAAACAAAATGCTAATTTCTAGACCTGCCTGAATGTTTATCATATTAAAGAAAAACAATGGGTTGCTGGTAGATAATGTACAAATGAGACAATAAAATTGGTTAATAAATACTAATTTGTATCTCTCTAAATATGTGATAGCTGGATTAAATATAAATTTTGGGGATGGGTTTAGTATCAGATGTTGTTGTGTATTTTTTCCATTTTCTTTTTTTAATTTGTTAGTAGTTTTTCAGTTTGACAAGTCTATTAACCCACATGTTTGGCTGTAGCACTTGCCTGCCAAGTCTACTTTTAAAGTAAAGTCTTTTTGGGTTTTGAGCAATTGAGGCATAAAATACTCTCTAATGAAAATAGCAATAGACACTTAACTCTACCCATTCCTGCCAGCTGTCATAATAATGTGAGCCATCAGAGTGAAAAGTCACTTTTGATCAAAGGTGTCTTAAAATCTATATTGATAGAAAGTAGTTGGTATGACAGGTAAATTTATTGTATTCTTAGTACATATTTTTGAATATCATATAGTAAAAATAGTTTTGCCTTTTTTATCAGATTCACTCATAAATTAACTGAATTCCTTATTTTCTTCAGCAAGTATTCCCATAGGGCACATTCTGACATGCTTGACTCCCTTTGCTGCCTTCTTTCCCTTCTTAAATCGCCGTGACTATTTGCCTATAGCTTTATCTGTGCCAGGTATGAAAATACCCATTTG
>JAOXNG010000002.1:7340720-7360336 GCA_028566535.1 Scolopax minor
TCTTTTTCCACTGTCTCACCACCCCCAGCATTTTCATGTTAGTATTGACTCACCTTTGGATGGACACCAGTGGTTTGGGGGCACAGCAGTGCTGGCCTGGTGGCAATCAGAGGTGGGTGGGAGAGGCAGAGAAGAGTGTATAAGTACAGTTTTTTTGACTTGCAGCCTAACTTTAAGGTTAAAATGCATCCTCATCATTTTTATGGCTTGATTCTTTCTGTTCAATAGAAGCAGAACCATCTTCCAGCCTCTAACACTTAGTTGGATCACAGATTGCGCTGTAGCCTTTTGTAGTTCCAGTTGTAAAAGCATAAGGTAAAAGGAATACATTTTCAAAACATATTCTCAGTGTCTTTGTTTAGCCTACAGGTGGTGTGGGATTTTTTGTTTCTAAGTTGTCATCTCTACAGTATCTCCAGGTTCTCAATAACTTCACCCACTAACAAAACAATTTTGTGGATTAAAAAATAGCGCCTGGTTTGCACTCAGTTGTTTTACTGATGGTAACAGATAAAATCCTGGAAGAAAGAACCATCTTTTTCTCCCATTGTATGTGGGGGATCAACGTAGGAGCATAAGTGAAACCTCCATAGGCTCAATTCAGGCTCTGCTTTCTCCCCATTACCATCAAAACCTCAAGTTGCTCCTTGTGCTGGTAGGAAAGATCCAACTGCCAGGATATGCCAGGGAGGGAGCAAAGGCAGGTGTGATGATTGTGTTGACTGACTGTAAGGTGAATGCTTACTGATCAGGGGTTTAAGCTCAAGAGAAAGATACAGACTATGTAGATGTGACTGTTCTCCCAGCACTACAGACAAACGCAATAGGGCTGAAGACAAAGATGTCAAATCATTGGACTTGATCCTTTGTGGAAAACAAAATGAATGCTACCAGAGATTGACTTTTACCAATACTTTCTGCTTTCCTCCTCCTTCCTTCCATCGTGCTGAACATATGTTAGTTTACTTTCTGTGTAACATTTGGCCATATGTTGAACAAGTCCTCTAGGAATGACTTGCCAAGTGCTGGAAAATGCTCTGCTATGGCAAACTGACAGGTAGACTAATGGTGTTCTCTTTTAATGATGTTTTAACATAAGCAGAGACTTGAATGTCTTTGGAAATACTCTCAGAAGATGGGACTGAGGTTTCTTAACTGTGATACAAGAAAAGAAACAACTATGAGCAGTGTTTAAAAAATCCCTCTTCCTACCTCTGGTCATTTTATTAAAGGAGAGGAGAGTTTAGGCTTAATTACTTTTTAGGTTGTGCTTTATGTGGTTATTTACCTGTTTATTTGAAAGGAGTCTTACAAGATTCAGCTCTGTTAATGGTTAGTCTCTCATCTCTCTTGATTCAGATGTAAATAGTTCCACTATATATAAAACCTCAAAGAAACAGACCCTAGTAAGCAGGTTTATCCCATTTAATGTTCCAAAGGGAGAGTTAAGAGCTTCCCATTTAAGTTTACCAGCATACACATGACAGAGAGGAATCAGAATAGCCAAACACAAAGATTTCTTGTCATTATTTAGAATCAATTGGAATGTGTGATTTCTTTGCAACCATGTAACTTTATTTCGCTTATATAAAGAGCGTATTAGATGGTTGCAGAGTCTGCTGTCTGTATGAAAAAGAATCAATACATTTCATTTCAGTTGCATCTTCTTTTGATACTGAACATTAACTTTTTTCCAAAGGAACAAGTGATTCCTGGATTCCTCAAAGAAGAAAATTGTGTAGGCTGGGTTTTCTTGCAATATCATAAGGAAGAAACCTTCAAATGGAAACTTCTGAGTGTATTTATAGTGAAGCAGTAAAATCAGACATATTTTTGTAAATGAGCAAATATAAACTTCTAAATATTACTGAAAGTGACAGAAATTAATCTGGAAGCCTTTCTGCCCTGCTTCTGATCTGGCCTGGGGTCTTCTCAGTAATTATTTAAGAGAATAATTTCTTGTTTGATTTGTTTTGTTTGTTAATTTATTCATTTTAGAATGAAAGTGGAAGGTTTGAAATTGTTACATTGTACTGAAGTCCTTGTATGGAAAATGTGTTATTTGTTGCCTATGACTTCTCAGGAGTCTGAGCAAAAGGTAGGAATAAGTAGCAGATCATGGGAGACCGTTTTGGCTGCAGTATGGTGGCTGGTTGTTGGTTTGGGTTTGTGGTGTTTTGTTTTTTTTTTTTTTTTAAAATTAATATCCAGAACTCTTTTTTACAAGGGTTAAGTTTTACCTTTATCTATAATGTTATTGTAGTGAATGGAATATATCTGCAATGTTCAGCTCTCGGTGTTTCAGTAAGCACAGGAAACCTGAGGCAAACCATAACATTTATACGTACTCCTTTCAAGGGTTAGCAGTAGCCCATTTTTTAAAAAAGTAACTATGTTTTTATGCACAAATATAAATTACAATTTATATGAGTTTACATGTATGTATATGTACACACACTTAAGATACTGGGTATGCTTAGCTATGTATATTTATCACAGAGTACTGATGAAAAGACCTAGCCACAATGATATAGAAACAGTATTACACATTCTTCAACATTTGATTACATTTTCCAACATATCTTCTGGAGTGGTTTCTGCCCTGATAAAATGAATAGCTCATCAACACCTTAGTAAACATCAACTGCAGCCTGTATCTTTATTTTTCCATCATTAAACAATTAACAGTGTGTTCAGTATTCTAGCCCAGCTGATCATGAGATAAAGTGTGACTAAGAAGTAGATCATCTAATGGGTGCTCCAGTGTTTGATATGACACAAAGGGCTCCTTTCTCCTCCCTAGTGCACCCGTGCAGCTCTGGCTGCAGTCAGTGGGAGCTGTGCGTGCCTGTGTGAAGCACATTGCTCTCTCTGAAGCACATGCTCCGTTTCATCATTGAAACCAGTACAGCAATAGAGACATCCAAGCCAAGCACAGACACTTCTTGACTATTTGTATACTCAGCTGGATGCAGTGTTAGGTTTAGTGCCCGAGCTTCTCTTTTATGCTTTTGTGGCCCCAAGTGTTCCTTGGCATGAGATGTCCATGCAACATTCATGCTTTTCATGGTGGAAGATGACTGATGGTGGTATTAGACACACCCATTAACTATCTAGAGTCTTCCTCAAAGAAGAATTTTGTTTTCCTTTTTAGTAAAAACTGCTCTTTTGTAGACAAATACCCCACAAGTGAGGTTGCCAACTGTTGAAGGTGCACACCAAGTCTGTCATGGAGATGCCATTCCTGGTGTGAGAGCAAGTCAGAAGTACAGCTGCCATGTCCAGGCAGTGCTGAAGCCACTAGTTGTGATGCACAAAGGACTTGGTTCTATTTCTGGATGTACGTGGGCATGTGAGAAGGAAACTGAGCCCACCAGCTCTCTTCCATGCTTCTTTCAGGTACAAAATTGCAAAATCAGGATGAATTTGACTTAATGTCAGAGAGCTCAGAAGTTTCCTTTGGAAGGCTCCTACTGTCAAATGTTTTATTGCTTTTTCATGTCTGGAGTTGTTTCATAACAGTAATTATTCAAGTCCTGTGTATTTTCCAAATGTGCCTTTTGACTGTGTTGTACCACAGGCAGTGGAGATGGGAGTGAGGTTCATCTGTGTTTGTCTTTGCCTCCATGCTAAGGCAGGGCTGATCCTTGTTGGCCTCTTAGTTTACACTCTTTTCTGTATAATTGTCCCTGGAAGGTTAAGAGCTTTGCTTTTTCCTAGTACCTGACAAGGGACCAGAAACTTGTGGCTCACAGGCCAGATACAGCTGGAAGCTCTTATGTATGTTGTGTTGTGGGTGTCTGGGCTGCCAAAGACATTTGGAAATACTCAGCCCTCTGTAAAGAGGCAGTTCCTCACACGTGTGTGGGAATTTGTTGCAGCTTTTTTCCTAGCCCTCCCTTTAGTAAAAAAAAAAAAAAAATGTATGGGAACTGCATTTGCACAGTGTTTGTGCTTCTCTCCTAGGATTGCCCATATGCCCAGAACTTGAACGTATCCAATTAAAGCCTTTACTCAAGTTTTCTGGCTGTGTTATAGATTATGAGTTGACCTGCGTGGCTTTTTATCTTGGTAGACTCTTGTGTTTCGAAGACCAATGGTGGAGTTAATGTGGAGAGCCATGCTAGGAGCACAGCACTATAGAGAGATGAGATGAGATGGTCTTCACAGCTGAGTTTATTTGGGTCCAGCCAGCTGAAATCAAAGGTGAAGGGAGCACAGGTTTACTTGCAGAAGGCTGCCTACCCTTATTGGGGCCAATTTATTGCAAGTATTGACATAAACCTCAGTTTGAAAGTAGAAATCAGGGACAGAGTACTCAATTACGAAGCGTTTAGATCTTTTTCTCTTAGTTGTCATTCTTTTTCATATGTACCATCAGTATTTTTTTACCTTCCACCAGTCTGAATTTTTTGTTCAGTGTTGTCTTTCCAGTACTTACAGAAGTTGATTATAACTGGGAGCATTTTTTTTCTCATTTAAATGTGTGAGCCACATACAAGCAGCTGTACCTTTACTGCAGTTCTGCATTTCCAAATCCGTTCAGGTATGGTCCAGTCAGTATGGAAATCAGTGGGGGTTTTTGCACTGACCTCAGTGGATGGTTCTCGATATCAGGTCGATGTCAGGTGTGTTCTGTCTGGAGCCATAAAAGGTAGCATGTGATATTTGGCATGTACAACCTGGAAGCTGCTCTTTTGTTATATAGCAGAAGGATGTAAAAAAATATTGATCGAATAAGGTTAGGGTTTTCATATGCTGAAGGACTAAAGTGTACTCACACAGCTACTCCGACACAGGTGTGCTGATGGCAAGGGGGACAGTGCCAGTGTGTTTGGCTCAGGAAGCTTCAGTTGCCAGTCAGAGAGCCCATGCAAAAATTGTAAATGGTCCTTTTCCACAAAAGCTAACCTTTGGCATGCAGTCACGTGAACTCTAAATCAAATTGATGGATCTACCTCATAAGTGAAATTCTGGTATATTCTCTTTTCTTATAAAACAGCCGCTGATAGCACTGAAGTGAATAATTCTATATTTGGCAATTATTTATGAACTGCAGATCTCATAAACAGAGCAGATGCATTTCCTGGATGGCAGCCATTAGTGCATCTGGGGACTTATTTACTAGTTATTGAAAATAATGGACTGGAAGGGAAAAAGAAAAGATGCTGTCACCTCTTTCTAATTTTCACCTAATTTCTGAGGTGCTCCGCAGCATTCCTTCCCCAAGATTTGTCACATTAGAAACATGTTTTGACATCTCTCAAACATGAAGTTGTCTTCCAAAATAATAGTCTTCTAGGGTATGTCGCAGGCCCTGCTACTCGAAGATTTGTATCTAAAGCCATTTAGGACAGCAGCCTCTTCTTGTCTTTAAAGAAAAACAAGAAATACTTGCAAAAGTTTCTTAAAAGTATTTTCTTATTGTGCCACGTGTGACTAAGGGTTAGAATGAATTTTTAGAGTATTTGAAAAGTGAAATTGAGTATTTCAAATGCCCAAGGATTTTTTTTGGTGATCTACATAAACGTATAAACGTAGGACAATGAGGGGTGTTGTGTTCCCTGTGGAAGGAGCAAAGCAGCAAAAGGGAGTTGAGTCTCTGCTGTTTCCACCTTGGCTGCCTCGGTGGCTGTAGCAGTGCCAAGCGCGATGCTTTCCTGGGTGCCGTTAATACACCTGCTCTCTCAGGCTGCTGCAGGGGCTCCAGCTCATTTTACAGGCACCAACAAATTCCAGCTGCAGGTGAAATTTTGGAGAGAGAAAAAAAATAAATTATTTGAGGTATAATGGAACCCTTGATGCTTTTCGATATTTTGCAAATGCAAAAGTGCAAGTATTCCTGCTTTCAAAAAAAAAGTATTAATGTAATGGGGAGAAATACCTGTTTTATGCTAATCTTGAGGATTTCTTATCCATTATCTCAACGATGAGATAGGGTGTACGTTATATAGTTTGTCTAGTTTTCTTTGTGTTTTTGTCCAACACTTGTCTCAGTGGTATGGGGAATATTTGATAATCTTTTCCATCCTTCCCATTCTCATTCCTCCTGTCTCCCATTCTCCCATTTTTCTTTTGAGAAGGGGAGTTCCACTTGTAATAAGGATATGCCAAAAGGCTGGTATTTGAATTTGTTTGGTTGGGTTTTTGTCTCCATGCTTGTGTAGAGCTGATTTTAGGCCATTAAACATGGAACAAAGCATGCGTATATTTGGGCTTAATTATTTCCTCTTGCTGAGATTTAGAGATTCAATTTTAATATGGACTTAGTCTAGGGAAGAGCATGTTCTCTATGATACAGAGCATTTGTTCAGTGTATATGTGAATTTCAAGTGTGAATCTTGATGGCACTGGGATTGAATCCCTCTGACTTTATCAGGAGACAATGTCAATGACAGGGTTTGCAGTATCTGCTTTTGTTCATAGAATATGTTCTTTAATGGAGAAGCAAATGCCAAGGGTCACTTCTTTATCTGTACATGATCTTATTCCCTCTACACACTAGGTATAAGTTGTATTCTACATATAAGATAAAACACTTAAAGACATACAGTAAAAGATATGCCAAGTCAAATGCTCATTGAAAACCTCTTCTAATAGGCTTATGAGAACCCATTTGAATGGTAGACTCTCACACTTGATATGTCATTGGCAATTTCCATATTGAGGTGAGACCAAAAGAAACAGTGCAGCAAGGGACTGGAAACTTAGAAGCACAATCTGATAAAAATATTCCACTTTTTTGATGATTGCTTCTTTTCTTCATGATGGTTGGAAGCTTTAGTGTCATCAGTATTTTAATATTTTTGCAGACACTTTTGGTTTCATTTTATTTTTAAAAGAATTAAAAAATATTCTGTAATTGCCCTGTAAGCAGCTTAATTACAAATATTTATTCTACTACTTGTAATAGAGTTTTTCATTTTAAATATGAATTCATTTCCAGTCTTCAAAAATGTCTTGGGGCATATTAATCTACAGTATGGATGTGAGTGTCATTTATGATAATTTTCTGCTGCTGTATCTTTCCAAGAAGTATCTTAAATTTTCTAAAGGGCCATTAGAGTTTGATACAAGATAGCAGGCATAGCAGTAAGATACAGCTCTTGGGTTTATGGTTCTCTGCTCCCTTTTTTGCAAGAAAACAGCATTGAGATGCAACCTTTCAAAATGAACCATGTTCTTAAAAATAGGTTAATTGTTTTTCCAAAAAATGGGTGGAAGTAAGGGAAGAAAAAAGACCCACTTTCTCTGCTAGTGGGTCTTTATGCATTTCTGGTAATGCTGCTTATTATGTATTGGCTCCACGTGAGCCCTTAAGCTTGAGAAAGGAAGTCAGAGAGGATACTGCAGAATACATTACTAGACATTTTAAATAGCATACTGTATGTAGTGTGTGCACCTTAGGGCATTTTGTAAGGTAGTAGTTTGCTGTTAAGACATATCCTTGTGTGCTGGATGTACGTCTGTCAAAACCAGGCTGTTTTCTTGCTGGATGAACTCTAGCCTCTCATTTCATCACAGTCTCTCAGAGGCTGAAGCCTTAAGTCCAGGTCTGCAAATAGTAGTGGAAACTTCTACTGATGTCTTCCTGCCATTACCCAGAATTCATACTGAGTCTGTAGATTAATGGCTCTCACTCACTTGTCTGCAAACCATTAGAGGTCCATGGGGTATTTGCTGCTGAGGTGTTCTTTCCCTCTCATTGCTGTTTTAAATGAAAATAAGTGGATTTCTGTATTTGCTATAGATCGTGATGAGTAACCCATAGAGAACTAAGAAGTATGTGTGCAATAAATAGAAGAAGAGTCAGCAACGTTATTTCAAATGAGAAACTGTCATCATAGGGCCTTGAGCTTGAAAGGGACAGATTGTGTGATCTGACTTCACCCACTGTGCAATCCCTGTATGCATATCGTGCCCTGAGTGATAAGACAGTGTGAAAACTACCTCCAGCCCCAGCTGCCTCCATGGTCAGGATCCTACTGAAACACATGGGCTCTGGAAGTGCAGACCTGGCAGCACGAGTGGTTTCCTTGCAGAGCCTGGGGATGCTGGGCTCCTACTCTATTCCATGTGCTTAGTGCAGCAGATGAATGGTATTGATCTTCTGCACCTGTGCTAGAGAGAGCAGGAGCTACAGAAGCACATGTCAGTCAGCACATTTACCTAAATCTTTTGCTCCGTAATGACTCTTTTGAAGTCACTTGTTCAGTTGATGCTGGGCTTGAGCAATCTTCCTCAGGTCAACAGGTCCTACCTACAAATGTGGGTCATTTGGCAGCTATTCCATACTGCCAGTGTCACTAGGGATAATGCCACATCAGTAAAATGGCTGCCATCAGCAGGACGCCTGCACTGTCAGTTGTAATTAAAATCTTTGGCCCAAATAATCCCTTCTGGATTCAGACAACAAAGGGACATTCCACATTTCCCCTTTCTGTATTGGAGAGAATGTCATCCCCCAGAAAGACACAGCTTTATCCCCCTAGTTTGGCAAATGATTTTGGCTTGCAGCCCACATGAAGAAGGAGTAGGCTTGAGTCTGAAGAGAATTGATTTAGACAAAGCAAGACCTGTCAGGCCATGGTGGGATAGTCCTTGGACCCAACAGTTTCCATTTTCAAATCAGGGAACATAAAGGAACTTTGGAGTGAGTCACCTTCCATCTGAAGAAGAAATGAATGAGGTGGACACTGTGTACTCACCCTGTGATGCTGGTTCTGGTGGTGGTTTCCACATGATGCCTGTTTGCATTGGATGAAAATGTCAGAAGTGATGAGAGAATTGTGCATTAGTGTTCCTGCACACAATTAACCATTTCAGCTTCATATCTATTAATTTCTGGGGACTAAGAAAGGGCAGCTTCCTTGTGCCAACTAGGCTTGGTTTTAAGCTAGGATTTTTTATGCATTTTGTTGGGGTTTTTTGGTTGTTTGGGTTTGCTTTAGACTCCAGTATAGTCACGCTGACCTTTAAAAGGCTTTGACTGGTTGAACTGATTTTTTCAGAGGCACTTGCATCATGGCCACAGCTTTAAATCAAAAAGGAAAAAAAAAGAAATGAAGCACCTCTCACTTTTCTGTGGGCAAAAGATTCTCTCAGCTGCTTTGTACTCTATTCAAGGAGGCTGTATCCCACCTGAATCTCTGATTCCAGTGTTTGCTGCTGGCTGGCTCCCTTTGCTATGGCTGGCTCCAGGCTGATACATGGGGCCTTGGGACTTAATGTCTTAATGTCTCTTCTATCCTTTTTGTAGTCACCAAGATGAAATCTCCTCTGTCCAAAGTCGCGTTTCTTTTATTCCTTACACCATACAAAATGTACCATAGGTAAGAAGGCTATTTTCTTCTACTCTTGCTCAGTTGCTCACCAGTGAAAATAAAACCTCTTCAGCCGGTTAGAGCTCAAAAGGCCCTTTCCTGGAGGCAAGCATCACGAGGAAGCTCCATCACAGAAACAGGGGCTGACTCCTGACAGCTCTCTGGTGTCTGTAGGTGGTGGCTCTGGCAGCTGCTGTGCTGCTCTCTAGAGAAGGCTCTCTAAATCTCGGTCTCCAGAGATATTTTGTGTGAAAACTTGATTTACTATGTTAGCTTAATTTTGAATAGCACACCCCTTTTACCGAAGTGGTGAGAAGAAGAAAAGTACTTGCTGAAAAAATGTTTGGTAGTTGCATGTGATTGTATGTCTATTGATTGTGTATTGCATGGGTTTACTGAAAGATCTCCATTGGTGCATTCCTATAAAAGTAGAAAAGCTAATATCTTACTGAAAAAAATTTCCAACTAAAGATAATCTGATTAGGCTGCTGCACAGGGCTGAGTTTTTAAATTATTGATGTTGTCTTAAAATTGGCTGCCTTATAATGTTATAATGCAGTAAAAGCTGCAATGTAGGAGATATATTTAGCTGTAGTCACATTGTGGTATTACTGTGCAGTACTTTTTAAAAAAGGGACAAAACCCAGATTGTTAAAGAGACTTGTTTTGCTTTACAGAGCAAAAATACAAAAGAATATGTTTGTAAATTGAATGCCCAGGAAGTAAACGGTAGGAGTTGGCTGAAGTGTGTCATTTGTGAAGCTTCAGAGAGATGGCTTCTGTCTTTAAAGCTGAGCTTGTGTGTGGTGTTATTTTCAAATCTGTGGCCAAAATCTAAACCTTACCTATTGTGATTGCCCAAAGGAAAGTCCACTTGCAGCACTTAACTTACTGAAAGAGTATTTTTCTATGCTTTTAAAATAAAATAAAAAAAAAACAAAAACAAAAACAAAAAACTCAACCAAAACCAAAACCCCAGAGCAGTTTGAAAATAATGAAGGACTAGAACAAATGTCCTTAGGTCTCAACCAAGATACCTCACCTCTGAATTGGGCAAGCAGGGTATAATAATCAAAAAATATAGACATATCATTGGCTGAATAAGTGGGCTGTATGTAAAGATTTTTTTTCAAGATAAATTGCAGTTGCCATTAATGACAGTGTCAGTGGCTCACACATGCAAGTTCTGTAGATGAGGGCTATAGCTCCCTGTGCCACGGCTGCAGAAGTCTCTCTTGGGCAGTATGATCCAAAACTACTTAGAGCTTTAGTTTTTTAAACCAGTGGTTTCAAGCTCAGCAAATAGGCAACAGCTGTGACATAGTGATACTATATATTTAGAGAAGATAAGAAGTAACTAAAGAAGAGAGGTCTGCACTAATCCAATCTGGAGGCGATATTAAAACCATGGATCACAGTAACAGAGTTTGTATCCAAAAGCAAAAGGACAGAAAGTCCTCCACAGACAGATTAAAAAAGATGTATTGACTTCTGTCCCTGTTATCAAGCATTTGGGACACTAATCAGCATCTCACTTGTGCATTTTAGTAACTCAGGAGAGCAATGATTCAGTGCTTGAGAAGGCAGCAGGACCAAGTGGGAAGGAGATAAAATCATTATTGTCTTTATTCAGATGCTGTCCAAAATGGAATGTTAAAACCCATCATGTTTGCTTTTTGTTTTCTACAGGAATATCTAAAATATTACTCCAACAGAATATCCTATTTTAAACATAAACCTGGACAAGTTTACTATTTCCCATATGCTTTTGTTGAAAACAGCTTGCAAAGTCTCACATAGTCTCTGAATAAAGACTTTGTGCCAAAGAGGGAATTAACCCATTAGTCATTTAACAGTTAAAAGTGGCTGTTAAATGAAATCTATAAATCCCCATGAGATAATTTCAGTTCAGCACTTGTTATTTGCTGCTGTTATGATGCCAGTAAAACATAACTGGAGAAAGCTGGGTAGTTTATCAGGTTACATATCCATCTCATGCACACAAAAAAATGTGGAAAGGGACTGTTTTGAACATCTTTGATGTTGAAAGTAAGGATGTTAACCTAGTTTTTACTAGGATCAGCATCATGGCACCTGAATTGGGGCCCTCATGCATCCCAGTAATCCATGGGAAGAGAGTGGCATCCTCCAGAAGCTGACATGGACATGATCTCAGAGCACTTTAGGCAACATCTCTGCCTGCCTGTAGGCTCTTATTGACCTTCCCAAGGGACCTCAATTGAATGCTTGAAGTCACCTAGGAAAACTTTGGGTCTGTCTTGCCACTGCCAGACTTTGCTCTTTCATGTGCATTGGTATTCAGCTTCCCAATGTCCAGGCTGCAACAGTTCATACCCATGCAGTCAAATCCTACCCTCATCAGGTACCCTATAGATGTGCTGGCCTGTGAGAGAGTTTATCACAATATTGTAATTTATGCCTATGAGTCTGTGGTTCAGCATTTTGGAATTAAACACCTGTGCACGAGGGCTCTAAGTTCTGTTTGGCAAGGGTGCTATTTAAGCCACTGTCAGCTTTCTATTAAAAGTAAATTTAAAAAGACAAAAAAAAAAAAAAAGCTGGAAATTCCAGTTTGCATTTTCTGCAGAGTACATGAGAGGAAACCGAATCTCTCTTACTAAGTTGTATTTCATTCTGCAGGTCTTGAGATCTCAATAATAAAACTGTATGAAAAGCAGAAGGAACACTAGTTTTGCATTTAATCCTCACAGGTTTTCAATATTCTCTATTGGCTTCTATATATTATATAGCTTTAAAGATGTATTTCAAAAAATACCAAGTTATGTCCTTCCCTATTGCTAGAAATCTAAGCCATTTAGGGTTAGTATCTAGTTTTTGCCTAATTGTTAAACTGAAATTAGACAGCCATGATTTCATACTAGATATAGGCTGAGTGCTCTGAAAGTTGGAAAGCAATGGAAAATGTGAGTCAAATATGTGAGGCTATTTGCATGAGCTTTGCCAGCAGACCTGAGATTATGAATGTACAGTGGCACTGACCTGTTGCCATCATTTACATATTTCCTTTGTGATTTCTGTCATTATCCAATATTTCACTGTAACTTTTATTTTTTAAAAAGTGTTTATTTTTATCTGAAGAATCCTGAAGGACTTAGCTAAATGAATTATATAAATCATAGTATGTTGTGTTTAGCCAGTATTTTCCTGTGCATAAAAAGTAAAAGAAAAATAAATATGCTAAGAAACCTCTAACGTTGGCACTGAAAACACCAAATGTTTAGCAGTAGCTGATAGCTTGGGCCTGCAGATAAAGAAGAATATTATAGTAATTGTCACTGCTTCGGGAACTGGGTTAGGGAGAATATAATTCCCCGAGCTGGAATTTGGCCATGGCATCCATTTGCTCTAAGTGTGCAAAACGCACGCTGGGAATCTTTGAAGACTATAAGGTACCTGTTATGCTTCATCCAAGCTCTTACTGGTAATAAAGAAGTGAATTATAACAGCAGAAAAACATGATGGAATTTTTTTGATACAAATTTACACGTTGTACAGACAAGTTTGCATATAGTGAGGCATGTACACTGTTAATGTCTAGTGAATTTTTAAGGGGTAATTGCATGTAGGAATCTTTTTGCAAATAAATACCACTTAACTCCCAAGTCTTTCTGATATTTGAAGGCTGTGTTATCATCCTAGTAGTCCCACCTTCTTTGTCTTGTAATCAATCTTTTACAGTCCAGTTATTTTCCTGCTATCACAGTTAATACTCTCATACAGATAAATCCTCATACAGGATATACATGATGGGCTAAATTAAGCAGAAGGACACCACCAGTAGCAGCACATCCACCAGCACTATTGTCACAAGAGGCAAAGCTGCTGCCCACCTCTTCGCTTCTTTTGAAGCTTTTAAGAAGTGATTTTTCAGCCTGATATGCATATGGTAAGATTAGATCAGAGTGCTAAAGGAGTTGACAACAAAACTACAGGATGCTAGTTATTTACATTCCACTTGCAACTCTACTAAAATCCTAGTAAAAAAGAACAAGAAGAATGAATTTTCATTTGGGTCATACATACTGATTTGATATTAGACAAGTGGATGGTGCTTATTTAAAAGAGCACTCCCTTGCCACTGATTTTAGGAAATATGATTCATGTCAGTAATGACATGGTTTTCCATCCTGGAGCAGTCTGTCAGAGCTCTCAGGAGGGTTCATTTTAGTTTAATATTCATAGATGAACTAGCCCTTTTGGAAGAGCTTTACTGCTTTTTCTATTTAAATTTCAAATAATTCCATGGAATTGTGTGGGAGCGAGAGAATTGTCTGCTGAATGCTGATGGATACAATAACATTAATAATAATATCATTAATAATGCTTAGGAAAAAATAGATCACACATGTTTGCATGTGACTTATTCTATAAAATCCTGTACCTGTATATTTTTCCATCATTTATAATATGTGTATTGCTATTTTAACCTGAAAGGAGAATGGTTTCCTATCCATTCTGTTGAACAGCATCTTCCATGACCCAAACAGCACATATCTGCTGGTGAAGGTTAGTATTATGCATCCACAATGCAGGTTCATTTTACCAGCATTTGAGTTGAGCTTTTTCTCCCTCTTATAGGGAGAAAGGCATTTGCTCTGTAAATCAGAAATGACAGTTTCTAATGGCACTGTGAGATAGGGAAGAGAAGAGGAGGAAATGGAGCTGAACTCTACATTATGGAGGGACTGTAGTTTCTTGTTACAGCCCCAGGAATCCTGATCTACAATTTTTTGCCAATGAATATATCAGCTCTGCTGTCCATGTGGTTTTGTATGCAGGTAGGCAGGGACAAGATTGCCTTAAATGCTTTGGACAGGAGAGAAGCTTCTTTTCTTTTTTTCTGTTGTGGGCCTGGAGGAGGAGAGACAAATAGCTTTATTCTTTTTTTGTTCTTTGTCTTATGTCCAGCTGGCATTCCCAGTCAGTTTATGAGGGGAACTTGTAGACCCATATTTTTTCTAATCTGCAGCCTTTGTAGTTCCACAAGATGGTGCTTACAACTCAAATCAAAATGGAAGTATTTCCCCTCCTCTTAAATTCTCTGCTGCTAAATCTTAAACGAGATCCAGTGTTTCTGTGGAGAGTGCTCATGTGCTGCAAACTGCATGATATTTGTTAGACAGGATGAAAAATCCAATTGAACTTAAAGCACAGGTACTAAAATACGTCAGTAAAATGCAGTTTTCCCTTTTGTTTGTGTTTGTTGCTTTAATTTATGCAGTCAACTTATAATGCCTGGTAATAAATTATATGGGAGATATGTCGAATTTTGTATTCAGATTCAGAAGTGCCTTGCTCTAACTTTGAGCAAAGAGTGGTATGCGTGCAAATCTAAGTATCCTTTATTGATTAATGGGGAAAAAAGACATATTTTACTTAGTGGTTACACTGATTTATGTCGTAGGAGTGTGTTACTTCTCTATTCCTCTTAGCTGAAGCCAGTAAAATCCAGTTGATGAATTCCATGGCTTCCTTTTGTTTTACATTGAGCATCAACGCTATTCTCTGCAATTTTCAGACCAGCAGCTATCTGTCTGCATGTTCAGATGTATTGAACTGGGAAATATCTTTATAGATATGTAGCACACATGCACTCTGTGTGTGCATGCAATACAGAATTGTTTAGCTAAACGTGGAAATGAGTCTTTGAAAAGATGTGTCACATTTCCTACCATTACAAAAAATATAGGTGAATTATTGGAGAGATGGCTTTACCCAAAACAAACATTGTATCAATGATGCATTTATAATGTATTTTAGATGTTTTTTTTAAAGACCGCATTAAAGCCTTGACTCAACTGAAATGGCCTAGAGCACATTAGCCACTGCCCTGGAGAGAAGAATTCGGAAATGTAGATAAAACAATTGGACTCCAGGATTATCCACAGAAGGTATAGATACAGGATTGATGGTTTGTCCTGGCAGATCATGGGAGTCTCTGAAGTTGCCCTTTTTTCTTCCTTTGTAGTTCTAATGCATACATCTTAATTGTGGCCAGCATCTCATGTGTGTAATACATATAAAGGGATGCAAAATCAGTAGCAGTGCTTCAGGGACAGCATTAATATTTAGCCAAGCTGCCAGCACTACAGTGAAAACTGAGAGACGTTTTTATACATCTGTGCTGACAAGTGGAAGCCCTGTTTGGAATGCAGTTTGCACAGCTGTCCTCATCCCCCAGCAGCATGGCAGAAATTATCTTGATGAAATCATTTTTGATTAATTTTATTAATTTTCCTCTGTTTGAGGGAAGTTCCTGCATAACCCCAATGCAGAGGAATGTTTACACCTTCCTGATGTAATCCATCTTGAGATTATTTTATCTAACATCTGAATGCTCCCCGTGTTCTTGGAAAGCACTGTTCACAGCCTCAAGCTGTTGCAATAACTAAGTTGAGGCAATACAACTTGTAGTGTTACTGCCCTACCAAAAATTTGAGGAGAAAAGGGTTGTGGAAGCTCCTTGTATTTGCTACACAGACATTTCAATGTGGAGTTAAATCTGTGACAGTTTGGTATTTGATCAAAGCATTGACCTCTATGAAGCTGGAAATTCAGTCAATTATATATATATTATTTTATAATTTGTCCAAGCTTTGATTTGATGCCATTGCATATCTTAGAGTAAAAGTTAAGTAGGAGAAGTCATTTGTGATTTTGCTGTCACTACATTGAAAAGTGACTGTGTACTGAAGATTGTGTAGCTCATGGTGCTTTCTTCTTGATGTTTGAAAACATCTAGTGCCTTCCAAAAGGAAATTGATAGGGAGGAACCTACTGAGCAGAGCACATATTGGAGGTTGAAGCTAGACTGTGGAGTACAATCACTTTCAACTAAGAATGAACAGACCAGCTGCTAATTTTTTAAATCATTCTATGTTCATGGCACTTGCACTCTCTGAGCCCCCTGTTTAGATGACCTTTTTTAGAGGAATACAACCTTATTGCATTGACTATCTTCTTACACTGTATGTATAAAAAAAATTAAATTAAATGGTTTGGCTACAAACAGTAGTCTAAAGTTGCAGCCCAAGTTGCACCTGGACTAATCCATTCAACTTCCATGGGTGCTGTGTGAATCTTGTAGTTGGTCAGTATTGAAACACTCAAAGAGATAGTATTTTATACCTTTGCTGGTGTAATTTAATATGATGATTTTGGGCAGTGACAAAAAAAATGCTTTTACCTGCATCGAGGCTCTGTAAGCTCAAGCTGAAATGATTTGTACCTATTGCTGATCATCATAGAGGGCATTTCCTGCTACTTGCCAGTACATTTCTTGTGCATGTCACATCAGCCTACGTGAGCTGGAAGGATGTGAAGAAAACCCACAAACAATAATGGTTCAAAGGCATCATTATGTATATTTTATAGAATTGGTATTGCACAGGAAGTTCATTATCTGATTTAAACCCTTTTAAAACCTTTTTTTGAATCCTGAATTCTTTGAGTTCTGAGGTCTTAATTTATCTTAAATATAAATGTCAGTATGTTGGAAGAGGCCAGAGTCCTTGGGTACTGATAGTCCTAGGATACTGATTATAGCCCTTGGGTACTTGGGTACATACACCAGCAGTCCCAGGCAGCTTTTATCAGATGTACCATGCATAAGGTCTCTTTCAGGCAAGAAGTACCCCAACCATGCTGTAACATGCAGTCTTCACAGGAAGAAACATGATACTTCTTATTGCTATGCAATGAAGACAAATAACATCTATTTTATTTATTTTTAGAACAAACACAGCTTCAAAGAGATGGGAAACATAAGTTAACACAATGCAGAAAGACTAACCTTTCTTGATAGGTAAACAAAAAAAAACAAGTCCAGGAAATTCTGCAGGAGATGGTTTACTGAACAGTATATTGAAAGGTCATAGCATCATCTAAGATGGAATTTTCCCTACATTTTGTGAAATGGCTTCAGATATAACCTACTAAATGAGGCATATTAGGCACTGCAGAACAGTTCGCATTTGCTGTGGCCTGCACAGTTGCTGTTCAATGGATAGAGATGCGTGGGCCAGAGAGTCAGCTTGCATAAGTTAGTGTAGCTGCCTTGAGATCAGTGGAGATCTGTCGATACCAGCAGCTGAGGTTGGCTGATTATTGACAAGACTGTCAAACATCAAAACCCACTTTAAGAAGTATATAAAATTAGGAAATATTTGCATATCTTTCTCAGCTGTTTTTTTGTAAATACTTACCAAACTTAACTTCAACATAATATAATTGTAGTAAATTTACAGACATAACATACACAACTGTAATGTGGGATATGCCTACGTGATGTCTGTAAAGATGATAAAAAAAAACTGAAATTAACTTGCAAGTGTTACGAAACATTACTTTTCTTTCAAGAGTAGCACCTTATTTCAAAACAATATCTTTGTAGGTGGATCCCCACTGTACAGGATGGCCAAAAGGAATACTCTCTAAATTAGAAACCTGGGCAGTAGAAATACAGGCAAAGAGGCATGACCTTGAGTCACTTGGGCCTTACCACGATGTCAGTGATTACAAAGGGCTTCCTGCCAAAGTAATCAGTTATGTGGCTTATGAGCAGCTTAAATTTGGAAATTTATCCTGTTCCTCTCTTCTGTCTGCCTGCTTGCTCCGTCTCTGACACAGTATCAAATCCTCAGAATTCTGCATGTAATTGCTCCTTGTATACGCTTCTCTGTGACTCAACATTTGTGGCAGGTCTGTTTTAAAGACTATAGATTTCGGTGTAGTCCAATGAGAGATTCTCACAGGACATGGAAAAAACAATGTCTATCCACAGAATGAGAAAAAAGAAGATGAGCTAGTACAGAAGGCTTTGGGGAACCCCACAGATTTTGGAATCCAGACAAAAATAAAATTTGTATTAGTTCCTAACTCTAAGTATTTTGCAACACCTATGACATCATCTGTTCAGAGAATTCTGGTGATGTTCAGTTTGAATATACAATTGGTATGAAATGTTCCTGCCCTCACACAGACACTGTGTGCTGGAGTTCACAGTTTATTTTACTCTTTCCCAAACTGCAGACATTCAGGAACATAACACGCACACACAAAGCTATCTGACACTCACAACCTTACTTGTAGCACACAAAACAAAAGCAGAACAGTAAAATAAATGAAGGGAGTGGGAGTGGCAGTGAGGAAAATGACTATCAGAGATTTGACATAGACGTGACCCATTTGTTCCTCTGATGGCTGTGGAGGTAATTAAACACAACATCTCTAGAAATAAAGTGCTGGAGAGAGAGAAAGTAGTCAGTTACTCTCACTGCATATGTCACTTGGGATTATGATTATACCCATTGCTAAAAGGCAGTTGAATAAGCAAATGTTGTTTTGCAGGAAGTAGGAAAAAAAATTCCATCTATCATACTGTACAGCCAGACACGAAATGTATAATTCTGGTAATGAGCACTGGAAGTATGAGCCATGTTTTAAGTCATTTGATTTATATCTTAAGCCTCCCTTCTCCTACTCTGTTTAAAGAGAAGGGAAAATGATTTTATGTAACAAATGCATTTTGTTGATACAAGAGCACATGTCTCAGTCTGTGTGCTGAAAACTGTCTCAGTGCTTTAACACTTTGGGGCTTTCTTAATGTTGTGCTGCTGTTCCATCCCTGACCACGATGGCTCAGCTCTGCTCCCTGGACAGCACAGATTATCTGGCAGAATTTTCCTGCAGGAAACCCACTGAAAACCCATTTGGTTTTACTTTCACATTTCCGACACTCACTTATTTTTTCCCAAGGATCTGATGGGACTGCTACAAAACACATACCCTCAAAACCATGGCCGCTCTGAAGATCTTGGTATCCAAACTCCATCTCCCAGCTTCCTTGTCTTGGCCACCCATCCATCATCGGTGTGAGGGTTCCCTGCTTGTAGTGCGGAGTTGCCTGTTTATCTGTAATGGGTGGGATCCAATGGAGCCAGCATGCCCAAAACCAAGGCTCCCACATACTTGTGGGATTTGGTTCCACTGTTTTCCAAGGCTGGCTGTGGCAGCGGTGAGTGCAGTCTTCAGGGAAGTGCCCACAGACAGCACTAATGAGAACTTTGCTACTGAACCTCAAATTCCAACAGCAGTGTTGTTGCCATAGCTCCATTTGGCTATGGGGACAGGCAGGGTGTTATGGTTTGAGGAAACCCATAACAATCTATTATCATTTAGACAATTATTCTATCACCCGATGACCCCTCCCCACCCGGAAAGGGGAATCAGGGAACAGAAAGAAACACAAGG
>JAOXNG010000002.1:7418371-7429903 GCA_028566535.1 Scolopax minor
CCCCAAAAACCCTCCAACACCACACCCTCCCCCCCAGTTAACAGTGATTATCCCTAAGAAAAAATGAAGCTGTTGATAGTTTTATGTGAATGAAGAATTTAAAAAAATAATTTCTTTATTGGAGTGGCCAATACATTTCATAATTAAAACTGGCTATATGAAATATGTATTTTTTAAAGTGTTTTTTTCTCTTTTATAAGAACAATTTAGTGAAGCTAAAACAAATGAGAGGTGTTTTGTTAAAATAGAGGAGTGTTTTATGTGAATGCCCAATTCTACGTTTTAATGATATATGCAGTTTCAAAAAGTATATTCTTTCTCATTTACAGAATGGTTTCACACCTCTTCATATTGCCTGCAAGAAGAATAGAATAAAAGTAATGGAACTTCTTCTGAAACACGGTGCATCAATCCAAGCTGTGACTGAGGTAAAAAGGGGTCTTTTCACATTTGTCTTTGTTTTTCCTACAAAATTCATTGTGCTATTTTTTTTTTTATTTCCGAAAGAGCACATACTACCATTCAAGTCAACAATTATTTTCAACTAGATATTACCAAATAATAGAAAATGAATAATGAATCACTTGCCCGAATGGCTCACAACATCTGAATAATTGATATACTTTGAGAATACAGTGGGGATAACAAGTGAAACAGAACAGATTTTAAAACATTTATTTAAAACAAAATTAAAAATATTGTAATTTCTTCCAATTTTTGCCTATAATTTAATGCACAGAAGGTGAAATTCTGCCTGTTAAGGAGATGAAGGTGAAGACTGTGCACAAGTCCTATTTTGAAAAGGTGGTTTAATTCACAGCCCTTGTTCTGGCTTTCCACACAGAAATGATATTCACCCACCATCACGCATCATCACAAATCAGTTAGACAGAAATCAATATGCTGCTACTTCAATCAGCATGAGATGGTCTACACTCAGTTATTGGCACAAGTTAGAAATTAATTAAGTATCTATGGAAAATTTGGTTTGTGTGTGTATCCTCTACTTAGTTAGGAGAAAGGGTAACATGTTTGAATGTATGACCAGGTTAGAAAATGATAATTCTATTGATTAAACAAAAGATTCAATTGGGAGCAGTTCATGTCTTCAAAACAGAGTTTTGTTTGATGCATGGGGTTTTGTTCTAATTATTCAGTAGTAAATCATACAGCTCCCTTCCTGGCTTTCAACTGAGCCTGCCTTTGCTACAGCTCAGTAGTTTTTAAAAATCAGAAGGCTTGTAAATGCAGCTTTCAGAGTCTAGTTTGAAGTCATGTTAGCAAATGGGACATGCAAAGAGAACCTTAACAGAAGAGGTGCTAGGTCTGTCTTCCATATTAATCAATTTCTGTGGAAGTAGAAAAACTATCTATTCAATTTTATTCCTTTTGAATACAAAGAATTAAAAGAATGAAAGCAACAGCAATATTTATCTACACTACCTTATGTGAGTTAGCCGTGTTAGCAATCTGATCTGTATCCTCTGAATTGCTTTTTCAGCAAAAACTTTCCAAAAGCATGAGCTTTTCCTTTATTTCCTGTTGTTGTCTCACCATGATCTCACATGGTCTCAAATCGCATTTGACTGCATTTATTGAGATTGATCACGGTATTTCACTGCAGGGCCCTACTTTCCTGATTGTCTCTTTCACTGGATATCTATATGGTAACAGCCTTTCAAGGCAGAATTAGGAGCTAGTACTTAGCATCCATACATAAACCACTATTTCTCTAATAAGAAAGAAAGATGATACCTGGTCATCAAAACAAATTGGCCAGAAAGCTTCACATATTCCTCCCCAAAGAAATCTGTCAGCAAACAAATTTGGGTTGTGAGATCTGAATAAGCAATGCAAATGCAACAAGAGGAATTGATACCAAATGTAACAAATAGTCATCATTGCATATAAACTTTTTATTAAAAGTAATGCTTATTGTCTTTTCTGTGCTAAATTCTGCTTCCCAGGTAGATTCCATATTTCCTTTTGTAGGTACTGCACTTCTTCAGCTGCCTGTCTTGAACCTCTGCCATAAGAGTTAGTGTTTGTGGTCAAATATGACACACATACATTATATTTCCTGCAGTCTATTATTTCAAATTCATTTGCTAAATTATGTGGAACGGGAAAAAGAAATTGCATACTTAACCAGTTATTTTTCCTTCCTGCTCATGTTTGCACAAGAAAGGAGCAAAAGTGTGTTTTCATTACCTCCTGGGACTTAAGTATATTATGGGGAAGCTGCTAAAATCAGGGGATTTCCAGAGATCCACTGAGGTTTCTCCTTCTCATGGTAGTAAAACTCCTTCTGCAGCCTCTGGCTGACTGTTGCTACAGCTGTGCAGAAGCAGCTGTGAAGAGGCTTTAGGGTAATGCTACTTTGAGAAATATTAACTATTGATTGGATTTCTAAAGCAAAATCTTTGAGGTCATGCCCTGCTCCCTTTTTGCCCTCCCCTTCTCCTTCTCTCTCTTTCTCTACAGTTGATCTTTTATATCTTGTATAAGAGCAGTGGTGCAGATTTCTGATGGTGGTGGTGCCACAAGGTCCCAAGGGAAGGGGGAATTCTCTTTAGCCCATGTCATCTCTGTCTGTGCCTCTGGCTGGATGCCACGGTTTTGAATTCCCTTTCTCCTGGAGATTCAGTGGGGATAGAGCTCACAAGTTCAATAGGCCTTTTTGTTCACTCAAAAGCAACGGGGTTTGGTGGGAACAATGGACACTGCATCTTCTTTGCATTAGCTATATGTTCCAGAAATTCTTATCTACCAGGAATATATCTACCTATTGTAATTTTTTTTCTGGAACAAAATTATATTTAGCAAAACCTTAAGGAAGAAATCTTGCTTAGCTATGGTTGATCTTAGTTGATGAAAAATTACTGAATTCCCAGAATGGTTTTATGTTTGCGCATGAATCATGCTCATAGGTGCTTCCAATTCTGGGTAGGATTCTGAGACGTTTAGATTATGTATGTGTATTTGTTTTTGAGAAGAGCCTTTTCAGAAGAGTGAGTGCTTGTGTTTGCTTACTTTAGAATACCTCATTTTCTCCCTATGGCATTCTAGTAAAGGAGCGTGTCTAAGTTTGATTTTGGTTTGATTTTCAGTCGGGCCTGACTCCAATCCATGTTGCTGCCTTCATGGGACACGTAAATATTGTATCGCAGCTAATGCATCATGGAGCATCACCCAACACGACCAATGTGGTGAGTGACCAGTTTCTTTTCAGCATGGCAGAACTATGAATGCATCATAATATCTGGGAACAGCACTGTTGGGAAGTGCCTAACTCTGGTGTTCACCACCTGCCTCCACGGCAGTCGTGTCTCCTACTGGAGTCTTGAGGAAGCACAACCTGCTGACTCCTGCTCCAAAATGCTTGACACGTTGAAGAAACCTCAAGAGAGGCTGACCTTAATTCAACTCTATTCTTTTTTTTTTTCTGAAGTAAAGAATGAGAACATGCTGTAGCTTCTCGTACGTGATTTTTGAGATGTATGCTTGACTGTTGAGCACTGTTTTCCCAGGACCCTGGGGGCCTACCATTTAAGGGAAGTTCTGCTGTTATCAACAGATTGCAGCAGATTGTCGGGACATATTGCCTGTGTCCATACTGCCATACAAGTGCGTTTTTTTACTGGATGTGCACTGAGTGCCCCCAGGCTCCCAGGGCATGTGTAAAAACTGGTCATTGTTAGATGGATGTTTGAAAGTTGAAAAATAGGAGGGAAGTAGAAGCTCGATGATTGTTTTTAACGGTTCAACTTCATACACAGATGTGGTTAGAAGACAGTCTTTTATTAAAGTCTTCATTAGCTAATTTTATTAGGTTATCAAAAAATGCAGCACCATTTGTAAATTAGCAGGTGTTTGTACCTATTCACATCCAAAAATGTAGAAAGAGGTTTCCCTTCCTGAATTTATTCTGGTTTCCTTGGATTTGTATTTCATTAAGTCCATGAAGCCTCATACTAATGTAGTCAGTAATGTCTTTTTTTCTTCTTGTCCACTCATCTCAGTGCTTGTCAGATAATAAATGGTAGTGGCATAGCAGGAGGAATGCCAAAAATGTATGTGTCTGAACATACAAAATTTGAAAGAAATTTTTTGTATTATTAAATTAGGTTGTATTTACTTTTTAACACTGTTATAAAAGGCTAGTAAATACAAAAATAGTGTTGTTTCTGGCTAAAGACAAGTGACAAAAGGACTATTGTGTTGGGAAACTGACCCTAAAGTAAATTGTTTTGTAGCCTACAGCTAAGAGGTCAAATATTGACTTAATCTCCCATCTTGCTCACAGACAACTTTTACAAAATATTCTAGTGGAGATTATTTTGAACTGAGTCACAAGTATTTTTGCAGTGTATTTTTAATGGCATTTTGGTTTTATTGCTCTATGCTAGAGAGGAGAAACTGCACTGCACATGGCTGCCAGAGCTGGCCAAACAGAAGTTGTTCGATACCTGGTACAAAATGGAGCTCAGGTGGAGGCCAAAGCAAAGGTAAGTTGATGGTCCAGGTATGATAACCCTAGATTATCTATATTGAACAAGGCAAATAATCACATTCATTTTGCATGCTTCTTTTGGGAAGAGAAAGGGAGGTGAAGTCAATGGCCGTGGCAAAATGACAATTGATACTTTGTTATGCACTCTCTTTGAGTGATCTGCATGTAATAGAGAAGACAGGAGATGTCAAGTTGATAACATACCTGTTTTTTCATCAACTTTTAATATAAACTACTCTGTTGTAAAGTTTTGTTTTAGAGTGGAAAGCAAGAAGGGGGAGGAATGCCTCAAATCTGCTTTTATTTCAGCAAAACTGTAAACCCTATGCTGCTGGTGTCTCCTGTCGTGTCCCTAAAGCACCAGCCTGTATATATTAAAAAATAGTTACACTTCTAAAGAACATCTCCTAAAGTAAGGAGACTTAAATTAATACAGTTTTTAAAGTAATCTATTTTTCACTGTGAAATTATCATCTCTGAATTGGCTCACAAGTAAAGTTGCTAGTAAGAATACCTACTTATAATGAACTCTGCAGATATATAGCAGATATATTTCATCTGCAAGCAATGTGACAATAGAAGTAAATCATGTGGTCTATAAATCTCCAAAGACAGCCTTGAAAGCGAACAATTCATACTCAGAAGCACAGTCATGCAAATATTTTCTAAATAATTTCACACAATGAATTAATTTGTGCAAACTCCCATTTCCTGTGATTAATTTGTTATCATACATAACAGCTAAATACAAGTACTAGATTATACACCAGTGCCAACATCAGCTGTGAGAAATTTGTGAGAAACAGGCATAAACTGGAAAGGTTTAAGAATCATAAATGTTCTCCACCAGTCAGAAGAGAATTTTCCTGTATAGAACCATCATTCACATCATGACACTCTCTCATCCTAAGAGCCAAAGGTGTAAAATCAGTTTTGTAAGATGGGCATGGGCAGAAGTCTGCCTAGCAGAGAACACCCCACAACTCTTCTGCTGCAGGAGGTGGGGTAGCAGTGCTCAAAAACTAGGAAATTCAGCAGGGAAAAATGGGAAGCGAAAGGTGTTTGAATAGGTTTATGAGGAACAGGACAAAAATAAGTTCATGGGTTTTAGCCATACTGTTGCGATAGTGCGCTTAATCTAAAGACTGTGCAACTGAGAATAGACAGGACAAAAATACAAACCCAAGTAATGAATAAGAAATTATCTACTAGACACTCAGAACAAGGTCACAACCAACCACAAGATTTTCACTAAAGGAAAATAAATAACAAGACTCATGACAGAGCAACCTCTATCCTTAGAACTATTAGGATTATTGTGTTGGGAATGAGCAGCGAGAAAACAACTCAGCATTTCAGCACCGTCCTTTATCTTGAGTTATATCCACTGTAAAGTTATCTGCAAAATACCAAACAAATTGTTCACCAGTAAAAAAAAAGCATAAAATATGATACTTAATGCAAGTTACTAGGAAATAATATGCTAAGCACCTCAGATTGCTGATTGAGTTGTTAAATGTTGCTGGAAATCATAAAAGAGTTCAAGATGTGAGAACTATAGATATGCAATTGCTGTGTTTTAAGAGAGGTCTCAAATTCAATGGGAAACTCAATGCCCTTTAGTGGCAAAGTGAGGCAAATCCAGAATAAGAAGATTGCTCAGTTTATTTACTGTTATGGATTATGTACCTGTCTGGAATATTTTGTGCTGCATCAGCAAAGCACAATATATTTTTATTGTGTGACAAAGAGAAAACCATCATGCAATATTCACTAGGTAAGACCTCAGTGGAATTAATGCTCATCTGCAATTTTGAAAAGTGATAGGATCTGAGCAAATATTTTTTTGTCAAAATATGAGCTGTAGTTTTCTTATGTAGGACTGTGGTGTTTCTTTTTTAGGATGACCAAACACCACTGCACATTTCTGCTCGACTGGGGAAAGCAGACATAGTGCAGCAGCTGCTAGAGGAAGGAGCATCTCCAAACGCAGCTACAACGTCTGGCTATACACCCCTGCATCTCTCTGCTCGAGAAGGACATGAAGACGTAGCTTCTGTTCTTTTGGATCACGGCGCATCTTTATCTACCCTTACCAAGGTAGGGCAGTTGCAGAAGTGATAGCTTTAATAGTTTAATATACCTGAAGCAAGTGCTACTTGTGAATTAAATGCTTCAAGAGTCATATATACATACAAATAATGAAAGAATGAGCTTCATTTTGTTAAAAAGGTATGAAGCTTCATGCTTTTACCTCAGAGCTTGACATGTAATGTATCCCAGTGATCAGACATGCATTTTCCTGGAATGAAAGGAGTACAGGGCAGAAATTCCTGATGGAAGTTGATAAACTGTTAGCCATCCTTATCCTTGGATCTTCAGCGGTGTGAAGAAAGGAACTGACTCTTGCCCTTTTGCAGTTGTTTTAATGTAGATAGGTCTTTGCCTTGCCAGGGCAAGCCTCCAGACATGCCAGGGCAGTTGAGAAGCTGTAGACTTGCTGCTTGTACTCAGGACTGTGTAAGGGGAAGGATGGAAACAGAAGCGTCCTTGTTCATCAGAGACAAACCTGACAAACCTTGCTTTCTCTTACAGAAAGGATTTACTCCTCTACATGTGGCTGCAAAATATGGGAAAATTGAAGTAGCCAACCTCCTGCTTCAGAAGAATGCATCTCCTGATGCTTCTGGAAAGGTAGCCTTCATTCTGGCTCCACACACCGTAGGTGAGGATGTGATCTCCCAGCAGCCTATGCACCTTACACCCCCCCCTCCCCTCGGAAGGACAACACGTCCCCTTTCATCTGAGGCAGGAAAAGAAAGCCCTGCTCTCTCTGTTGCATTCCTCTCCTCTCCCACCAGTTCGGGAGCGAGAGCGTCATGCTGCTTGTGTCATGAAAAGGAAAGATGATGTTATTTTATTGTATGGTTGTTATGATTATTATTTTATTATTATTGTATTTTACTCTGGGTTTTAATTGCACATGCATTCCTTAATCTTTGTGTTTGTTGTTTTTTTTTTTTCCTCGTAGTATTGTTACTGTTGTTTTTTTTATTTCTCTTCATCAGTGGCATCAGAAGGGTTGCTGTGTTTGTGAAAACTGCAGGAGGAAGGGGGAACTAGATTGTCCCGAGGATGAAAACTCTGCCTCTAGCCTAGGGGGAGTGGGGCTGCTCTGTGAGAAGCAGTTACAGCCTTGAGGTTCTGCAGTTATCCTCCAGGTCACGTCTGCATTTTCAGAATCAGTCCAGAAACATTCATTCAGAGGCCAAAACCAAACAGCAGCTAATGTAATGATCTGTCAGGAGAGCTGGATCAAGGGCAGGTAAGGACCTTGGTGCCCTAGGATCCAGCCCACCATCACCTTGTTTTATAGGACATTTATATGAGATCAAGACCAATTTGTGCTCCAGGCCATGATCACTGGATCCCTTCAACTCAAGGTCGTGCTACATGTTAAAGGTTTTGTTTTCCTAAAGGAGAAAGCAGATAGATGGCTCTCCAGAAACAGGGCTATTGGAGGAGCAGTGATGTAGGTGTGAGCATGGCTCCCAGTCCCATCACTGGTAGAGGACACTGGCATGCACGGACTGGGTTAGCTGGGTAAAGCATGGCCACAGACAGGGCAGTGACAGGTCTTCCACTGTCACTGAAGGTTGGTCAGATGTCCGCATGGCCAGGATGCTTGGCTTGCATATTTTAATTATTTTTTTTTGTCTCTGGTGTAGATTTTCCTTTCCTTTGTAATTATTTGTTGTGGAATTTTATTAAGCTATACTGGTTGCTACGGTTGAGGTATTTATGTTTTCATTTGCATTGCCTGCTCTGTTGGAATGAGGGGAAGCAATGACTGAATTCAGATTCCATAAAAAGATTCAGCGGAGACTTAAAGTTAATCATGCACTTGAGTGCTTTGCTAAAGAACAGACTTAAACCCTTCAAGTTAATTACTTGTTTATGCGCTCTTCTGGCCTAGGACTGGCGAAGCGTGGAAGGTTGCAATCTCAATCACAGTAATGTTTTACTTGTATTAATTGCATTTTCCCTGTGTACCCATCTGACCTGCTCTCCCACGCAGGCTCAATCTAGTTTTGGGGGTGTTTGGCTGCAGAGCTATTAGAATGGCAGATGCTGGCAGCAAGAAGGGGTGCAGTGCTTGCTGGAGGAGCCACCTTTCACATTGTCCATGCTGTAGTCTCTGACCTGCCAGCTGCAGGTGGTCAGATGATGGTGGTGATGGGACACTGTGATTGCAAGAGACATACAGCAGAGCCATCAAATTGCCTTGATGGTGCAACGCTGCATGTTTTCTGGTGGGATATGGGGGAGCTGAGCGACACCTCCTCCCTCACACCTGAATAAAAGCATAGTATGGAAAAAAGCGTGGTACAGTTAGTCATGAGGGAAACCCAGTCATATTAGCAGAGCAAGCAAAAGCTTTGCACGCTGTTGGTGCCACATATGTAATAACAGCCAGCTTGGTTTGCTCAGAGTTCTTTGGAGAAGAAATTGGTGTGGTTGAGTTGGGTTGGTGTCCTTCGTGTGCATGGGGTGAACGGCATGGAAACTTAAGAGAGGAGGTGAATGTTTAGATACCAGAAGTTTTATAGGTAGCTTATGGCTGGCATAGTGAAAAAGTGGTCCCTTTCCCCATCATCTCATCTTGCTTTCTTATGTGAGAAGCAGAAGGGTGGACATCATTGCCTCTCCTCAGTGGTGGTGTTCAAATTCTTGCTATGAAACCAGAATGCAGGAGGGAGTGGAGAAAACTGCTAACATGAGCAGAATGGAAAACCTAAATGGAAGCATTTCTCACTGCAGACTGGGCCAAATCCAGTTGTTTGAGAGGGCAAATACAATTACATCTTCCTTGGCAGCGTTTTGCCTGCTTGCACCCAACAAATTGGGCCTTGGCAGGTCTCTTTCTCTCTCTCTGTCTCTCTAGTAGTTTTGTCATAATACATAGAACATTCCAACAAATGGACACTTCTGTCTGTCACATTTTTCCTTTTTATATTTTCAAGGGATTGTGTCTGGTAATTTTGTTTGAAGGCAATTCCATTAGCAAATTGAAGGGCGATAAACCTGTTTTTTTTCTTTAACCAAAGATACTTTTTTTTTTTTCCCAAAGAGAGAGACAAAGAGACCTCCCCCCACTCCAGAAATGAAATGAAGCCATGAGTTATGACCACCAGGCAATGGGGATAAGCTGTGGAACTCCATCTTTCCTTTCTCTTCTTTTTCTTTCTGAAGTTTCTGTCATCATTTTGAGTAGCTAGCTTGCTGAGCAGAGAAATTCACACTAAATATTGCTGCTATCCTAAACTGTAGGGGATGTTGAAAACTTTATTCTTCTCTCATTGCTGTTCACATCGATTAAAGTGTTTCAGTGGTGACACTGCAGTGTGGAAATGTTGAGCTGCATAGTGGGGGTAGGCTTCTGGATGCTCTGCATGTTTCTGTAGCATCTCCTTCTCTGGACTTAGGATGCTGGTTTTCTTCCATGGGTCAGACCCCACACAGTGCTGCCATGGTCAAATCTTCACGCAGCTGGGCAGGGGAGTTGGACTTACGTGTGTGTTTTTCCATGGCATGGCAATCACCCCTTTAGAGATCTGCAGTGCTACCTGTGGGCCAAATTCTGCATACGTGTACTCAAGATCTGCAGAAATAATCTTTGTTGAGGGTAGGCAACGCAGAAGGGAAAAGTGTGGGAAAGGAATGATTTCCCCTTCCACTTGAGAGAGTGGTCGCTGCTGTTGCCCCATTTCCCATGGGAGCTTCAGAGCAGTGGATCTGCAGTCCTGAACACTCATCTATGTCACCCCCTCTCTGTCCCCGAGTCTCACTGGTGCTCCTCTGAGGAGAGCCTGTGTACAAAGTACGTGGAGTCCCCGACTTACTTCTTGTGGCCCTCTCCTGTGCCTGGAAATCATTTTGCTCCCTCCGTACTTGGAGAGGAGAAGATGGGTCTGTGCTGCTGGGATTCCCCCACTGCCATACTCCAGCAAAGCTGCCTCTGATGATGGTGAGAACTTCACCTTGGGCTGCAGACACTGAGCAAGGTACAGCATTTTACCACAGTGCTCGACACCGTGGTGGCAGTCCTGTTGTAAATGGCTGTGTGTCAGCTCCTTGCTGGAGTACTGCAGTGGATGGGAGGCACTGGGCTCACCGGGCTGGCCCGCATCTCCGCAGTCCATCCTTCCCACCACCTGGGAACTCGCTACCTGTGAGTGGTGCCATGATGCCACTGTGCTCACCTCCCACCCCAGGCACGCAGCGGCACCCACCACAGGGGCAGCCCCTCGCAGTGAGCCCGGACAGTGTGTAGAGGAGCACCACTAACCCAGGGCTCCACGATGAAGGTGTCTTTTTCCCCTCCCATGACAAGCGTGATTGCTGGGAGTGACCCCCGTGGCGGTCATTACCTGTGGAGAGCTGCTGATGCAGGTGGAGGTGTGAGAACTGGACTGGAGGTAAACCAGGCTGAGCTCTGCACGTGTCAAATGCTTTCAGTGGGAAGACACATTTTTAGAGTATTTGCATGTGTCAAGAGTGAAATTTGAATGGTAGATTGGCTTGGTTCTTCAGAAGTCTTAGGAAGAGTACTAGGAGGCTTTGTGTTCGGCATTTATGGTTTGAAACTCCTGTTTCTCATTTACGGGTTAGTTTTGTCCTTCCAGTTTTAGCAGTGCTGCTATAACAGACTATTCATGTGTGTTTGAAGATAAAGTTTTTGTTTTTAATCTTTTGCTTATCATAGTTAATCTAAGAAAGGCAATACTAAAGGTATATTTTTTTCCAAAAATAATATTTTTTACTGCACTGATAAATATTGTGACATCTCTGTTCTTAACTCTTTCGCTGTGAGGGGAACTGTGTGCAGATTCACACAAACCTTGTAAATACTTGTGTGTACTTCTGACAGCCAGGGATTTATTTTCCTTGCCTTCATAGATGTCCATTAAACAGAATAGAGACGAATCATCTGCCTCATTTGTAGACAGAGTAACCAA
>JAOXNG010000002.1:7500559-7510899 GCA_028566535.1 Scolopax minor
CTCTAAAGTCAGTGGTGTCACCTGCTAAGTCAGCAGTTGATGCTGTTTCATCCTCTAAAGTCATGATGGCCTCGTCTCTCTCATCGCCAGCAAAACATGTAGCTGGGCACACAGATGTACCATTGCTTAATGGATCTGTGTCACCTCTGAAATACCCATCTTCTGCCAACTTAATAAATGGATCCAAAGCTGCAGCTGTTTTTCAAGACAAGATCACTGCAGCTGCACATTCTGCAAGTTGTGCTGCTAATGCCGTTGCTGACACGGCTGAGAGAGTGTTTTCAACAGCTACAACAATGTCATTTTCTCCACTCAGGTCATTTGTGTCTTCAGCACCATCAGCTTTCCAGTCAATAAGAACTCCTCCTGCAGGGGCTTTGTACTCAGCCCTTGGGTCAATATCTGCAACTACCTCATCAGTAACTTCATCAACGATAACAGTGCCGGTATATTCTGTAGTCAATGTTTTGTCTGAACCAGCTTTAAAGAAGCTCCCAGAGTCGTCTTCATTTACAAAATCAGCTGCTGCATTACTGTCACCTATTAAAACATTGACTACAGAAGCACGCACACAGCCTCCCTTTAATCGAACTTCATCTCCAGTAAAATCATCCTTGTTTTTAGCACCCTCTGCTCTCAAATTGTCCACACCATCATCTTTATCCTCCAGTCAGGAGATACTGAAAGATGTTGCTGAAATGAAAGAGGATCTTATAAGAATGACTGCAATATTGCAGACAGATGTTGCAGAGGACAAACCGTTCCAACCTGACATACCCAAAGAGGGTAGAATTGATGATGAAGAGCCCTTTAAAATTGTTGAGAAAGTAAAAGAGGACTTAGTAAAAGTTAGTGAGATTCTGAAAAAAGATGTGTGTTTAGAAAGTAAAGGGTCGGCTAAAGTATCCAAAAGTGATCAAGGACACCTGTCTGAGGATGACTGGGTAGAGTTCAGTACAGAGGAGATTGATGAAGCGAGACAGCAAGCTTTGACAAGCCCTCCTATATCTGTTCCAGAGAAAGTCCAAATTAAAACTAAAACCATGTCGGAAAAGGATTATAACTTGTCAAAAGTTATTGATTACTTAGCAAATGATATCGGTAGCAGTTCATTAACAAACATAAAATACAAGTTTGAAGAGGGGAAAAAAGAAGGTGAAGAGAGACAAAAACGTGTTTTAAAACCAGCTATTGCTTTGCAGGAACATAAACTTAAAATGCCTCCAGCCTCCATGAGGCCTTCAACATCAGAAAAGGAGTTATGTAAAATTGCAGATTCCTTTTTTGGAACAGATACTATTTTAGAGTCTCCAGATGACTTTTCTCAACATGACCAAGATAAAAGTCCCTTATCTGACAGTGGCTTTGAAACGAGGAGTGAAAAGACACCTTCTGCCCCACAAAGTGCTGAAAGCACAGGACCAAAACCACTTTTTCATGATGTACCCATTCCTCCTGTCATTACAGAAACAAGAACTGAAGTAGTTCATGTTATTCGCAGCTATGAACCATCATCTGAAGAAATTCCAGAGCAGAAAGCAGAGGAGCTACCAGCCTCAAAACCTGCCCCTACACTTATGGAGCTGGAACAAAAACCTGCTGGATCTATTAAAGAGAAGGTTAAAGCCTTTCAAATGAAAGGCAGCAGCAGTGAAGAAGATGACCACAAGTGTGTCCTTGGTAAAGGTGTCCGAGTAAAAGAAGAAACTCATATCACCACAACAACTCGGATGGTTTATCATAAACCTCCGTGCACTGAAAGCACAACTGAAAGAATTGAGGAAACGATGTCTGTTCATGACATCATGAAAGCCTTTCAATCTGGACGTGACCCTTCCAAAGAACTGGCAGGTCTGTTTGAACATAAATCATCAGTAACATCCGATGTTAGCAAGTCTGCTGAAACTTCACCACAACATGCAGAGAAGGACAGCAAAATGAAACCCAAACTGGAGCGAATAATAGAGGTCCATATTGAAAAAGGTAATCAGGCTGAACCTACTGAAGTCATTATTAGAGAAACAAAAAAGCATCCAGAAAAAGAAATGTATGTATATCAGAAAGACTTACCTCGGGGAGATATTAACTTAAAAGAGTTGGAAAAACATGATGCTTTTCCTTGTTCAGATGAACAAGGTCAGCAAGAAGAAGAAGAGCTCACGGCCGAAGAGTCACTTCCTTCTTATCTGGAATCCTCTAGAGTTAACACTCCCGTGTCCCAGGAAGAAGACAGTCGCCCTAGTTCTGCTCAACTCATGTCTGATGACTCTTACAAAACACTGAAGCTTTTGAGTCAGCACTCAATAGAATACCATGATGATGAGTTGTCAGAACTAAGAGGGGAGTCTTACAGGTTTGCTGAGAAAATGCTTCTTTCAGAAAAGCTAGATGTGTCTCATTCTGATACTGAGGAGTCAGTTACTGACCATGCTCTACCCCTTAGTGCAGAGTTGCAGGGGTCTGATAAACGATACAAAGTAGCTACTGCCCCCAAAAAAGAGATTCTCTCCAAAATCTATAAAGATGTATCTGAAAATGGTGTAGGTAAAATGTCTAAAGATGATCATTATGATAAAGTGACAGTGTTACACTACACTGGAGATGTTAGTAGTCCAAAACATGCGATGTGGATGCGCTTTACTGAGGACAGATTAGACAGAGGTAGAGAAAAATTGATGTATGAAGACAGGGTGGACAGGACTGTTAAGGAGGCAGAAGAAAAACTGACTGAAGTATCACAGTTTTTTCGGGATAAAACAGAGAAGTTGAATGATGAGCTACAGTCATCTCCGGAGAAAAAGCAGCATAAAAAAAATGGCAAAGAAATACATTCTAGCCAGAGCTCTGCCAGCAGCAGCCCTGAGAAAGTTCTGCGCTCTGAATTACCATCGTCCGGTGATGACTGGAGTAAGGTGAAGCAGTATGCACATGATGGGAAATGCTTTCCCAAGGTGGATGAAAGAAAAGCGTCCAGTTTGCCCAGCAGCCCTGAAAAAAGGATATTTGTGCAATCTGCAGAGGACTCTAAACAAACTATGGAACACAAAGGAAGTGCTCAGCAGACTGGAGTGCCTGAGGTTTCACAGACTGGATTTCAGTTGAAGCAATCAAAGCTCAGTTCTATTAGGCTTAAATTTGAACAAAGTATAAGTCCAAAGAACAAGGATGTAACTCAAGAAGAAAAAAAGCTGGACGGTCAGTCCAAAATTCCAGTAAAGAAATTGCAAGAAAGTAAGTTACCAGTGTATCAGTTTTATTCCAGAGAGAAACACGCAAAGCAAGTAGAGCTCTTTGATGGGAGCACAGCTTTACAGAAAGAGGTGAAAATACAGCAAGATTTCATTCCAGGTAAAGGGAAAGCTATTGAAGACATTCGAGGCTCAGACATGGAAAAACAAAGAACTGAGACAAGTAAAGGCGTGCCAGAACTCTTTTCAGAACCTCAAGCCAAAGACCTGGCGTATGGCTCAGACTCAACAATGAAGGGACACTGGGATAAAAAAATCTATAGGACGTGGGAAAGTCCTGGAACTTCTAATCATAAAACACAGAAAGAAAAACTTTCACATGTGCTGGTTCCAGATACAGTAAAAGAAAACCACGTTGATCACGCTGAAGTGAAAACTGACCAAAAAAGTGAATTTATCACTGTGACAGAGCACAAACTGGCAGCAAATGGAATTCATACAGAAGAAGTGAAGGAACTGACTGTAAAATCTCCCTCAAAAAGAGTTTTATACAGGGAGTTTGTTGTCAGAGAGGGGGAACGTAATGGTGAAGTGGCCGATAAAGTATCCAAAAGGAGAGAAGACATTTCTGTGTCCCATATTCCAGTCAGAATTGTTGAGGAGAAGAGAACCATGGTTGATGGTGTCTATGAACTTTCAGCTAAAGTATCCCAATCAGCTGTGATTAAGGAAAAAGTTGAGAGGCAGGTTGATTATGTGGAAGATGAAAAAATAAAACATTCAGAAATCAGAAAGGTTACCAAGCAGCAGAGCTCAATAGGTCTAAGTCCTCCTGTTGAGGAAACGGAGTTATCTCCTAGCAAATCACCAGACTCTTTAGAATGTAGCCCAGGAAAAGAATTTCCTTCAAGTGAGTTAGTTGACCCTGGTGCCAGTGATTACTTAGATAAAGTTGCACCGCTAGTGAGCACTGAGGGAATAAAAGAAATTAAGACCTTACCTGTTTATGTCAGCTTTGTTCAAGTAGGAAAGCAATATGAGAAAGAGGTGCAACAAGGAAATATAAAAAAAATTGTCAGTCAGGAGAGTAAGACAGTACAAGAGACAAGGGGGACATTTTACACAGCTAGACAGCAAAAACAACTTCCTTCTCCCCAAGGTAGCCCAGAAGATGACACACTAGAACAAGTGTCCTTTATAGATAGCTCTGGTAAAAGCCCTTTAACACCAGAAACACCGAGTTCAGAGGAAGTGAGTTACGAGTTTACATCTAAAACACCCGACTCCCTAATAGCTTATATCCCAGGCAAGCCCAGTCCTATACCTGAGGTATCTGAGGAATCAGAGGAAGAAGCAGAGGCTAAGTCAACATCTGTAAAACAGGCAGAGGTTGAGGAACCACAGATTGACAAAACATTATCTAATCATATAAATAAGGACTCTAACAAAAGACCCAAAGGTAACAGAGTTGCCTACATTGAATTCCCTCCTCCTCCTCCACTGGATGCAGACCAAGGCGAATCAGAAAAGAAGCCTCACTATTCCACTGAGAGTGAAATGGAGATGACAGAAGTGAACTTGCAAGATGAACATGATAAATGCCAACTGGCTGAACCTGTCATAAGAGTACAGCCGCCATCTCCTGTGCCACCAGGAGCTGATGTTAGTGACTCCAGTGATGATGAATCTCTCTATCAACCTGTTCCACTTAAAAAGTATACATTCAAACTGAAAGAACTGGAAGACGACCAGAAAGAAACCTCAAAACCTAGAGCCCCTGAAAAGATTGAGAAACAGAAAGGGTTAGGACATCCCACTTCTGGGAAACCTAATGAGTTTGACATTGGGCTTGATTCACCCCAGAATGATGTAGTGCAAAATGGGAATAACAATGACCAGTCTGTCACAGAGTGTTCCATAGCAACCACTGCAGAATTTTCCCATGATACCGATGCGACTGAGATTGACTCTCTTGATGGTTATGATTTGCAAGATGAAGATGATGGTTTAACTGAGAGTGATTCTAAACTTGCAGGTCCAGCAGTTGAAACCAAAAAGGACATATGGACTACAGAAGGCATTCTAAAGCAGACTGATCGCTGCTTTAGCCAGAGTAAACTTGAAGTCATTGAGGAGGAAGGCAAGATAGGCCCTGAAGAAGACAAGGTGCCTTCAAAAGGTCCAACTTCTGAAAAAAACGGAGATAAGAGTGAACAGAAGTCAGGGGCACAGTTTTTCACTTTGGAAGGCAGACACCCTGACAGGACTGTATTTCCTGATTCGGATTTCAGTTACAAAGTAGATGAAGAATTTGCAACACCTTTCAAAACGGTGGCCACCAAGAGTCTAGATTTTGATCCATGGTCCAATAACCGAGGTGACGATGAAGTGTTTGATACTAAATCAAGGGATGATGAGGCTAAGCCATTTGGTCTGGCAGTGGAAGACAGATCTCAAGCAACAACACCTGATACAACTCCAGCCAGAACTCCAACAGATGAAAGTACGCCAACTAGCGAGCCCAACCCCTTCCCATTTCATGAAGGGAAGATGTTTGAGATGACTCGCAGTGGTGCAATTGACATGAGCAAGAGGGATTTTGTTGAAGAAAGACTCCAATTTTTTCAGATTGGTGAGCATACTTCTGAAGGGAAGTCAGGGGACAAGGGGGAAGGGGATAAAAGTACAGTCACTGCCATCACACAGCCACAGGCAGGGGACACCACTGTAGAAACAAACCTAGAGAGACCAGTAGAAACAACAGCAGTTGAACATAAGCCCATCATCCAGGCCAGTGGAGATTGCATGGAACAAACAGTTGGTAGTAACTCACTGGAAAAGTCATCGGCAGCGGTAAATGCTTCTAAAGTTGATCCCAAATTGCGCACACCAATTAAAATGGGAATTTCTGCTTCCACCATGACTCTGAAGAAAGATGGCCCTGGCGAAGTGACAGATAAGATAGACGCTGTGATGCCAAATGGTCAGGGATTAGAAAATGAAACCATAGCAGTGATTGCGAGTTCAGCTTCTAGCCAGACAAGCTGTAGGCAAACAGAAAACACTGATTTTCCAAAAGATAATTTTAATAACAACAACAATTTGGATTCATCTGCTGTCCCTACAGATGATATTACCTGTAATGTAGTGCTAAAAGAACATTTGGAACCGAAATGTTCCCTCCAGAAAGCTAATCAAGCAAAAAGCACTTCAGGAAAAGGTACAGGGACAACACAAGGACACAGAGTAAGAGATAAACAGAAACTACATGGAGAGCAGCAAAAGTCAACAGAGTTGGTAGGGGCTAGAGGAAAATCAAAGCTTCCTGTAAAGGCCAGCTCAGTGAAAGAAGTCTTTTCACAAAATAATCTCCAAAGCAATACAGGGAGTAAAGTGAAAGGGGCTAGTAAGCCTGACAAAACAAAACAAAATAATTCTTCTCCCTGTCTAGAAGCAAAGTCTAGGATTCCTGTTAAAAACACACATAGGAGTAATCTAGCTAGAAGAACTCCAGCCCTGCCAAAACAAGAGCAGGTAGAGAAAGAAAAACCAAAACAGCTTCCTTCTAAATTACCAGTAAAGGTAAGATCTACCTCCGTCACCATGACAACAGTTAAAGTAAGGAAAAATCAGCTTAGGGAGGTATGTAAACATTCTATTGAATACTTTAAGGGAATTAGTGGTGAGACATTAAAACTTGTGGATCGTCTTTCTGATGAAGAGAAAAAGATGCAGTCAGAGGTCTCTGATGATGAAGAAGACAGTACATCAAGGAACACATCCTTATCAGAAGCTACTCAAGTTTACCAGCCTTCCATTACATCGAAGTCTGCTAGAGACATGAGAACAGAGGCAGCATCTATAAAATCAAAGATTGAAAAGGCCGACAGTGAGAGGAGGAGGAGTAAGAGGACTGGTGAGAATGAAGGCAGTCAGGTTTCTGGAGCTCTCATGGCTCACCTCGTGGAGATCAAGCCTAGTTTGTAAAACTTTCAACTTGTTGATCCTAGTGCATGAACTGTTGTGATTGCCTGTGGAGTGACTTAACTGTAGTTTTCATTCTGTCATTGTCATTTGTATGTGCTGTCTTATACTCTTCTTTCTTCCTTTAAACAAATCCTGTACTCTAGAAAGCTAGGGAAGCATGCCAAAGACATTCATGTATCTCAAAAGTTGATGTAACTGAGAAATGGAAATATTTCTTTTGTGACAGCAAATTTGTTCTGTCAAAGTAGAAAAAATAGATGTAATCTGGTCTGGGTGGTTTCCACCAGTAATTGAACAACTTGTGTACAGTCTAACAGCTAGATTGTCAGCATGTTTGATTTCATTACACAGCATCATGTAGTTTGACTTTTGGCTTTACACAGGTGAAAATATAAGAGCTGTGAAAAAAATTTGCTTTGGTAGGTTATTAGGACACACCGTCATTCTAGTAAATAATATAAGCACTGGTAACTTAGTCAAATTAAAGCTATTATTTATAATAAACTATTGTCCAGTATTGTGTTTTTCTGTGCAAGACCTTTTTAATCGAGAAATTGTAAATCACAGGTCCACAGAGTCCATGTGAACGGACAGATATAAGGATGGCAATTGTGGCTGATCACCTAGGACTTAGCTGGACAGGTAAGCTTTTCTGCTTTAATATTGAAATTAGCCTTTGCTATTTTGTTTTCAGCTAGTCTTACACCAAAAGCTGCAGCAAGGCCACATCAGGCTCTCCCAAATTAACAGTGAGCCCAGCCTCCCAAAATATGCAAAATTTTGCTGGGCATAGATGCCTGAAGAATTATCCCATAGTCTCCATGTGCTGATAGGCAGAGCTGGCCCTTCCCGGGTTAATGAATGCATCAGCCAGCTCTCCCTGGGCACGGGTGAGCACAGCACCAGTGCTGAGCTGCACAGCGAGCACACAAAGGAGTAACAGTCACTAGAAAAAGCAGATTTTATAAATTAGCGGTGGTGAAGTAGTCTCCACAGAGCTTTTTTTCACCATGTTTAAGTGGCTTACTGAATATAAATATAATAACAGCTCACAGAGATGATTGAAAATCAAAATCATGTCTGTCTTTGGAAATTAAAGTATCAGTATATAATGCTATGTTCATCATTATCTGTAAAGCTTGTTGTTGAAATCTGCGTGATCTAAGAAAGATATTATTTTTAAACCTGACAGGTTGATTGAGGGATTTGTGCTCTGTTTGGTGTTTTTGTTGTGGTTTCCTTTTCTTACCTGCTTGGTTTTTTTTGTCTTTATAGAACTTGCAAGAGAACTGAATTTTTCTGTGGATGAAATAAATCAAATTCGAGTAGAAAATCCAAATTCTCTTATTGCTCAAAGTTTCATGTTATTGAAAAAATGGGTTACAAGAGATGGGAAAAATGCTACAAGTAAGTTCACGTAGTTACTTTTGTTGTTTATAAGTTATAGCCCATTTCAAGTGTTGCCTGCTATAAGTAGGTTAAATTGAAGAAAACATTGTGAATATCTTTGGCAAACCACTGATGGGGAAAAAAAATATTTCGGTTATATTTTTACCAGAAGTCAAAAACATTTATTCACTACATCTGTAGAAGGAAATAATTTGTTCTCCACATCCATAATTGATGGGACAAGTAATGAACTTAAATTCCAGTAAAGAAAATATTAGGGAGAACTTTCCAATAGCAAGGAACATTAAACATGAAAATAGGCTGCCTGGAAAAGGTAGTCTCTCAGTATTGCAGGTCATAAGAAAAGACTAAACCTCTTTCTTTGTGGACTGATGGAAGCTCTGATTTTGCTGGCTTAATATGTGCATTTCACTTGAATTGCTCAAATTGAAAGAGAGGTTTTGATTTTTGTGTTAGGTTCAGTGGTGTTCCTTACCATTCCTTAATCCACACACTCCTACACAGTATTTGAGTCTACTTTGATCTGAAGCAATTTCCAGTATTACTGTGTTCTAGCAACAAGATCACTGTAAATGAGATTTCACGATGTGCTGTGTGACTAGCCTTACATACATTATTACCTATGTGGCTACCTATTCTGTTGTTTCTTGAAACAGAATGGTAAAAGGATTTTTACACTCCTTTTACGCTCCAGTAAAAGGATATTTTGTTTCAGTAGTAAGTAAATACGTTCTTTAAGAACTCTCTGACCTTATTCTTTGTGCTTTTTATGTTGTAGTATAATTATACCGGGGAGGGAAGACTCTTAATAGATGTATATCTTGAATAAGTAGGCAGCAGAATGACTACTTAGACAAATGATGGGCCTTGCTAGAACCAAAGGCATTGGGGCAGAAACACATGCCAACAACTTATAATTAATGCAATGTAAATGTAAGTGAGAAAGATGATTACACAGTTCTGCAACACTGAACTTTTTTCTGACGTGTCTTATTTGTTTTTCAGCTGATGCCTTAACTTCTGTATTGACAAAAATTAATCGAATAGATATTGTGACCCTATTGGAAGGACCAATATTTGATTATGGAAATATTTCAGGCACCAGAAGTTTTGCAGATGAAAATAACGTTTTTCACGATCCCACTAATGGTAATTGAATTCCATGGTCATATTTTATTCAGTCCAATAGTACAATAATGTTGTATAAATTTTAAATAACAACAGCAAATTCTATAGAAATAATAGGGTTTAATGTGAAGGCTTTTTCCTCTCCTAAAGTATGGTCGTGGTACAATACATAGGTTGTACTTTAATATCTCAAAGGATAAGCCCAGGATCTCACAAATGTATGCCTGAGGAAGCTTGTTCCCACCAGCCTCAGTGTCAGTTGACAAAACCTGAATGTTTTTCTCGTGCACTAGTTGAGCTTTGAGATGTGCCCATGTATATTTTTAATGTACTTGGTATCGCATGCTTCCCAAGTTACTTGGAAATATATATATTCTTTGGCTTCCTGTCTAGATATGTAACAGTAAGAATTCCTTGCAGTAAAAAAAGAAGGAAGAACAAGAAAAAAAACACCTTAGTAACCACATAGACTAAATTGACATGCAATTTACTACTAAGCCTCTTTGAGACAAGCGAACATCAATTACTTTGTGATTTTTCACCTCTTCCCTGGGATCACTCCCACAACTTTGTGTCACATGGACTGTGCTGCTGACATAGAATCATGGAATCATATGGGGTTGGAAG
>JAOXNG010000002.1:7588031-7599444 GCA_028566535.1 Scolopax minor
ACTTTAATGATTTATAATTTTTTTCCCCCCTTTTTCAAATTAGCACTCAATGCCTTTCTGGGAGATAGACTCCAGCCAGACAAGCTACTGTGTTCAATAGAAATGATGTGTAAAGTGCAAAAATGCAGTATAGATCAGATTGAATGACACGATTGATATCTTTGGCCTTAATATATACCTTTCTAATCATATGTGCATATGGTTTTAACTGCAAGTAACTAAGATAAATCCAGCTATTTTAATTGAAAATTAAGCCAGTATCTGAGCCTTTAGCAATGAGCAGAGTCCCTGTCATGACTTCCTAAAGGTGACTGGTCCTTCCTTAATCTGATATGATTCTGATGGGAATTGCAAAAACCACAGTGAAACATTTAAAATATGGCACATGTTAAAAGGTTTGATCTAATTATTCTTTACCTTTTTTTGTTAGATATTTTAATGAGATGTCTGCACAAGGATTAAGACCTCGCACTGTGTCCAGTCCTATCCCTTATACACCCTCACCAAGTTCTAGCAGACCTATATCACCTGGTAAATATTTAACCCAGTTTCTAAAATTATTGTATGCATCACATAGTAACGTGCCCTATTGATATGTTTAGGTCAGTAGCCTTTTCAAAACTACTGTGGAGAAAACAACTTCATCACAAATGTAACAATAGTTATGCCTTAGATGTCTTCTAGTTCAGCATGGTTTTGGATGGTTCTGTATTATACTGTGAACAGATATTACAAGTCAGTTAAGAAGCTATGACTTGAAATTTTATTTCTTTTTTGCTCTTTTTCTTTCGGACTGTCTCTTCTTTTTTTTATTTTTCTTTTTCCTCCACAGAAGTTGTGCAACAGGATCCATAGAAACAGATTTCTAGAGTTTGGTGATAAACTAGTAATGAGACTATTGTGCTCTGAATCAAAACTTCTTAGAGAAGTCTAATCTTGAACTTGTTGGAAAAGAGCCAATTTCCATTTCTGTTTAGTAGAGAAATGGCTTTTGTACTTCTGCTAATTTTGTTGTAAAACAATAACTATAAAATTAAGAATTCCTTTTGCTAGTACATTGTATATAAAAAGGCAAACTAACGTTTTCTGAGTTTTTAGTTACTGAATATATTTTTTAAGTCAAAGGAAATGCATTTGTACTACTAACACATTTATTGAATGGAAGTCAAAATTCCTTGAAATCATGCTTGGACATGGTTGTTGGCCATAGATGTTGTATGGCGATGACAAACTCACTGAACAAAGTGAATACTGGCTGCCCTATTTTCACCTTTAGAATCTGTTGTAAGAAGTCCTACAGTAAGGGCAAATGAGAATTTGTCTGTATTGACACATTCTGCAAAATAGGATTGAGACATATTATTACACAGGTTTGCTAGAACATGTAAAATGTGTTTAAACTCTTTAATTTTCAGGATTGACTTAGTTTTTCAGAAGGACTCAATAGTTTTCATCCAGGTGTTGCAAAAGAAGTAAGCGTGTGTGAGAACTAGCTATGGCCTTAAACCATATTACAGTGTTAGAAATTAATATTATGATAAGAGTTTTTCAAGAGGCTTTTGGGTTCTGAAATGAGACAGATCACTTGACTTTGTGCTTTGCAATTTATGTCACCAAGAAAATGATACATGTTGTCTTACCTTTTTTCTGTAGCTGGGTGTAGAGAAACACAGTGATGCTAACAACTGGTCAAGATACTTGTGGTTATACGTGTGCAGCCTTCATAATTCTACAATATTCAACTGCACATTGTATCTGCAGTCTGTACAGTGATTATTATTAAAAGTATGTGTAGGGAAAATTACATGGTAATTTATAGACTTGGATCCTAGATTACCTAGAAATGTACTCAATTTAGATGCTGACGTGTCAATGCAAGGGTTCTCTGTTGGTTTGTTCCTACACTGGGATTGAAGCACGTTCCTTATTCCCTTGTGGACTTCACTTCCCATCAGTAGTTGATACAGTAGTGCTGAGTTCTAGTGGCAATTACATCCTACAGACAGGAGATCTGAAACACTGTCTGAAACAGAGCTAAGAATAGCACAAATGAAATAATCGTTTCTAACAGAGTTTGCAGTTTTGGTGATGTTGGTACAGTAAATGTTCCAGGCTAGCACTTCTGCACAGGCAGCTACATTGCTCTCCTTCACATCTGATAAATTAATATCCATAGTTGGGAAGTTTCAGACTTCAGAAAAATAGAAGTAGTAGTTTGTTAGAGAACTAATGAGATCAGTAGAGAATTTTGTACAGCTGTTTGGTACATTTGAATGCAGTAATGGGTGAATACAAATGTTTTTTGAGCACTTTGTCTGAAGTAATACAGTAAGACACTGTCAAAAGCATAAGCACAGGATAATACAACAGTTATATTTTGCATAAAGTAATTGTATGACTCAGCATATTTTGTTTAAGAAATTATATGTCTGAATTTGTAGGAACATAACTTGAAACCAATTACAAACACTGTAATTTCATAAGGATAACCAGTCAGGTGTAGCCAGTCATATTCTGGCTTCTGCATCCAAGCCTTTTGTGCTTACGTGGCTTGAGATGCTGCTTTAGAGTACTCTTTCAGTCTGAGATTCTGTTGAGATTTCTAGCACAGCGCATGGAACTTTGAAGAATGTGGAAGTATTGCTAATCCTAGGCTGCTGGAGGTTGGTTGTTGTAATTAGTAATTAGTCTTCACTGTAGATGAACAAAGATGAACTTTGCTTCTGCAGCTAGATAGAGATGAGCTACCTTGGATGCAGTGCAGTGCTCTGTTATTGCCATGTAGACTTGCCTTTATAAAACTTTGGGAGCTGGTTTATCCCAAAGCAGTCCAAAGTTGTAATGTTGCAGAGGTGACTTAAAGCATATTTTTTGCCTTTTATTATTCTGGGCTCTTGTCCTAACTTGCAACACGTATTCACCTGCCCAAACATTGACTTGTTTCTGTCCTTGTGCTTACAAAAGCACTTAGATACAAAACATGTGCTCTACAAGCAATCAGATTGTGTAGTCCAAACGCAGGCTAATTTTGTTAATCTGCATTGTTTGACTACTCTAAAGTGACAGTGATTCCATTGGAGGCACTTTTAATGTCCACCAGACATACATTGGGGATGTAGCAGAATCAAACTTAGAATTAAGGAAGGAAGTGAAATAGTTTGTTTTTTTTTTTTTTTTAACATGACTTTATTAGTGATTTAAGGCTTGTTTTCTTTTCCCCCAGAGATCATGTCTCATCCATCAGTTGTAGGCACAAACACAGATACGTGCAGTTAAGGACAAAGCTGGCTCTTGGTGCAAAGCTGGTACTGAGGCTGCAGTGGCACTGTTTTGCATGGATTTAGAGTTGAAGATGTGTGAAAGCTGTTAAATCCACTGCGGTGTTATAAAAGTTTAATAGACCTTTAGAAATCTTTCTGGTCCTAATTCTCCAAAGCAGTTGCTAATGTCTAATACTAAGCAGCTGAGAAAAGTCTTCTCTCCTCCCTTAGTGACATTTTTGTCAGAACGCAAAAATGAGCTCAAGATTTTGAAAAATGTCCAGTTTTGAGAAATACTCAAAATGTTTAGAACACTTCAAAGTCTGAACTTTCAGCACTTAATAGTTGCTGTTTCTGCTTACCTTGGTTAGCTCTACAGGTACTGTGCATTTTTATAAATTAGATATTAAAGAAAGGAAATACTTAGAATAATTAAATATTTGCTTTTTTTTTTTAATATTAGTCTTTCCTTAATGTGGATAAAAGAAGTTGTAATTTTAAATGTTAGTTGTTAGCCTAGTCCTGCTGGCAACTGATCCCAGAAGGTTTTAACTTCACAGCTCCCAAAGGTCTTTGGGTTGCTGCCTATAAATGCTGAGGCAAACAGGAGGAGCCTTGGAGAAGCCACCTATATCCAGTTTCTTTGTCCCTCATAGAGACCCAGTGCTAATTGGCTTCTCCAGGCACAACCTCTCTGCTTCTTCACTGTATTTTGTTCAGGGAGACATTCCCTCTGAGGAGAAATGGAAGGCTGGATGGAAGCAATTGCAGACTAGAACCAAGCTGCCAGGAGGGCCTTACACTACTTATGTTAAGTGAAAAGCTATGTTTAACACTGTATAATGTATATTTTGAAACCTATGGTAGTTTACTGCGAGAACAGAAATAAATTTACATCAGGCTTTTTGGTACAATAACTATTTTTAGGTGTCTAATCTGGCAGCAGTTACTGTTTCTTAACCTATCATTGATTCAGACCTAAGAAAGTTTGAAAAACCTCACTCTTTAGTTTGTAATATAAACAAGAATGTTGATGTTACCTTGTTTTAACAATTTTTAGGTCTGTCATATGCAAGTCATACAGTAGGTTTCACACCACCAACTTCACTGACTAGAGCTGGAATGTCTTACTACAACTCCCCAGGCCTTCATGTGCAACATATGGGACCATCCCATGGCATTACAGTAAGTATTTAAAATAGTAAATACTTGTTACCAAGGCCAGGTTGGCTTTTACAAGTTATAATTGCTTGTCCTTAAGCTTTTTTACAAAACATTTTTGTAAATGTTTGTTTTTGTCTCCTTACTCCAAGATATCTATTGCTGCTTTCTTCAACCCTGATTTTCCTCTTCACCCCTCAGAAACTGATTCTTTTTGGAGAACCTTATTTTCTGCAAAAGAATAGGATGTATTATCATCTTAAGGACAGTAATAGGTATCATCTTATCGATCAGGAGGCAGGGTGTGAGAAGTGATGTTCTAAGCTACTAAGCCTGTCCTGGGAAGTAAAAACATTGCTTTCATTTTTCTCCTAGTCTCCACCATCTGACGGATGAGTCATCTGAGGTTGCTTCAAGCTCAGGTTTTCTTCAGGATGACACACAATGCTACCACCATGTCACTGTAACAGGCAGTTAACTCTTATTTTCTATTCTCATTGGCAAAGAAGGAAGTTAATATAAACATTTGTTAGGACAATTTCTCATATCTTTCAAGTGGATTTATTTCCTTTTTACCTCTGATATTTGATGCACTTCTACTTAATTGTGTTTCTTCTAAATATTTGTGGAGTTTAATGAGCAAACGTCCTAAATATTAACCATTTGGCAAAATACCTTATAGTTGTTGTATCAAGACCACTTTGATTTTTCTCAACAGGTATGGTAGTATATAAATATCCTGCAAGATTGTTGCATATACTTGTCATTCTCAGATGTGAAAACATGTTTCAATATAATTTTTAGTAGAATGCTAAAATATGGCTGCTTCTAAAATCATTTAGATGAGTGTGCAAAGGTAATGATTAATTTCATTGAGCAAGGTGAGTGGGAGCACTACAATAGTGAGTAGAACAAGAGGGAAGCTGGAGCTCAGCAGGAAGGTAGAGTCCTGGTCTGGGTTCAGCCTCCTGCTGTGTGTCACATGGGTTAGTCACAGGAGGATCTTCATGTTTCTGGAAAACCTGGAACCTAATTTTATAAATAACTTTTTCAAGGAACTTGTTCAGTCTCTGTGAAATACTCTTTCTGAAACTGTGAATTATTTGGTACTGCACTGAGTCACTATGGAAAAGATCATCTTCAGGACAAAATACTAATTGTTTTGAGAAACATGTTGATAAGTAGTTCTTGACTTTGTCTTGATGCTGAAACGAGCTCCCTTCATATTATTAGATGTATGCAAATGCAATAAATGATTTTAAGTGTTTCAGAGACATCAGTTGGTTGTCAAGAATCCCTTGGCTTTTTGCATAGAACATTAATCAATTGTACATAGTTGTGCAGAAAAATAGATACAATATACATTATTTGACTAAACTGCAGTTTGATTCTTGACTCTTCATTTTTGATGTCCTTTACAGAATAAATTGACTTTGCCTGTAGTACATTTGGTGTAGCACTGTAATCATGTTTCTCCTCAGAATTGGATCACCTTTGGTTGATTATTAATTGTGGGTGGGTGGTTTGTCATGCTATGAGGTTCTTGATTAATGCTAACTGGGTTGGTAAGTAATGAGGATTTTGGCTTTAAAAGTGCAGAAATTAGTACTGTGCAGTGTAATTTGTACTTCTACATTGCTAACATTAATCAAGATTCCTGCCCCTCTCCTCCCCTGTTGGTTTATAAAGATAAAGCGGGTTTTAAATCTTTGTTTTTAAACATGCAGGTTGTTGCAAATCTGTGGTTTCTGTTGAGGGGAGCTCTCTTGGGAACTGCTGCTCTCCTGCAGCTCAAAGGGTTGTAACCTTTTTTGTTCTCCGAAGAACAACTTGTGTTATGCTTTGGTCTTGCTTCACTGTGCAGGCTAAGAGGCTTTCAGAACCTTGCTAGAGGTTCTGGGCAGACTCTCTGGCATTCAAAACATTCCCACCCACACTCAATTACCATGTAGTTGGACTTCATACTCCAGCAGTGTTAAAATTCACAAGTGCTTACCGGTTGGGCAGACACGACTGGGAAGTGCTGCCTCTGCAGCATCTTCATTTCTTTTTAGGTTGCTGGTCATCATGGGTAAACGTATCTTCAAGACATAGTCTGTGTTCACTTCCTGCAAGCTGAAGGAATGTGTGTTCTGTTTGATCTCAGAAGAACTTCCCTTTTCCTTTGCTGCTTCATTGCAGAGTGATGTTTATTTTACGTAGAAATTGTATTGTGATTCTTGCGATGTTTTGAAATGGATTCTTTTCACGGATTTTTTATGATTTGTGGTTTGGTTTTTTGTTTTTTCCTTTGCCAAGCTCAGTACATTGATTAGAGGACTTGCACCTAAAGTTGTTGAGGAATGTGTTAAACATAATTTCAATATTTGTTCTGCAGAGGCCTTCACCACGAAGAAGTAACAGCCCCGACAAATTTAAACGTCCCACTCCTCCTCCTTCTCCAAACACGCAGACCCCAGTGCAGCCACCTCCGCCACCACCTCCACCACCAGTGCAACCTTCGGTCCAATCCGCAGCATCGCAGGCAGCCACTTTTCAACATTCAGTGCATCCCTCCTCTCAGCCTTAGTGCATGTGCTCAGCAGTCTGTATGTCAGAAGTGGACTCATAACATGGAGCAGTTTACTAAAAAGCCAAAGGCTTACTTGGCGTATTTGGATTTGACTTATTTGCACTGAGGTTATATAGGCTTCACTGTTAATTGTGTTGTAAACGTTTGTATAAAATGCAGCCAGTGTTGTGGGTCTACAACACTAACTTAACAAAGTTTTCCATCAGTGTTTACTTGAACTACATGTATGTCCATTCTCTGGCTGGAACATTTGCTACTCTGTTTGGTAATACGGCATTATGTCGTTTTGCTTGGCTCCAAAGCTTCTTTTTCCTGGCTTTTAGGTTTGTAAAATTAAAGGGATACCTTTTTATATTTTTTCATGACAATTTGCAGAAAATTAAAAGGCATGATGGGTTATATGATAAATTCTGAACTATTACAGTGTTTACCAAGCTTATGGAAAGTCAGCACTACATTTCAGTCATTTGAAATTACAGCTTCTAGTGCAAAAGTGAGTCAGACACCCTGATCAGTGCCCCAGACACATACTCAATTGTATTATGTAGTAAATAAGCTTAATTCAGCACACAGGACACATCCATACTTCTCCTGTTTAAAAGCACCTCAAACGTATGGTACAGTCGGAATTTTACAGTGAGGGAACTGGCTTGTTGGAGTCTGTGGAATGTACAATTCGTGGACCTTAAGATTTTGATGATTTCACTTGACATTTACATTAACCTGTAAGCTGCCCATACTGTGTGATCTGTCACAATTCACTTCGGTAAGTGTGGTCTTGCCCGCAGGTTACTGATAGCTGATTACAGTGTGCTCTTTGGTTTTTTTGCTGCAGAAGGCAATGTGATTGTAGAGAACAGCTGATGATACTTTTTTTTTTTCTTGTTAAAATATATTAATGGTGATTCCCCTGAAGCAAAGTTTGAACAGGTATTCTAAATGTTCAAAAGTCTGTTAGAAAATAAGATACGAGATAAGCATATAGGAATATATTGGCATAACAGCCAAAATGTTGTATTGCTTGGTAGAAACAGAGTACAAGAAAGTAGCACAATGTGGCACTAATGAATGCTTATTTAGCAGCCTAAGCCGGTACAATGTATAAAGAAATGTATTCTGAATACATTCTTTCCATCATTTAGCACAAATAAATTGGTTTCACTTTGCAGTGGAACAAAGTGTCACTTCTTGATATTGACATCTTACTCAGTTACATTTTTCTTGAGGTTCTTGTTGAGTACTGAGGTTTATATATTATTGATGATTTTAAGTGGTTTACCTCATATGTATGGAGATGTGGGACATGGAAAATGACAAGAGAATGTTTATTTTATGAGACTATGTATCTGGCTGTAATCAGAGCAGAACGTGAGTAATTTATCTTTTGTTTACAAAAGTTTGTTTGACATGCCTAATACTTTATTGAGGACATCTTTAAGAGGAAGTACAGCATTCTGGTAGTATACTAACACTTGTACATATATTTTCATGTTTGCCGCTCACCTATTCAGTAAGAATTGCAAACTGAAAAGTCTTTATAAAATTAGTGCTCTAAATCAAAATAGTAAGTTAAAATAATGTTGTAAAAGGTTCCGCTTAAAGCAAAACTAGAATTTTTTCATCATAGCTATGTAGCCTCAGCTCTGAGAGAATTTAGAGAATTGAATATATAGTCTATTACACTTAAACCAATACGGGATCAAGTGCATTATCAAATTACAGTAGTTATAGTAGTGACTCTTCAATCAAGTGATTCTCAAGATTATGGCAGACCTAAAATTTGACCAGTGCTTCCATCTGAAAATAATTCACCACAGCAGATGCTCACCTTTCCATAGAGAAAAGTCAGCTGTGAGCATTGTAATGAAACAGAGCTCCTGAACCAGTTGAAGGATTGCATGTGTGAAAATTACAGGCAGTCAGAGGTGGGACTGAGGTCAAGATAGGATTGCTTTAGTTTGACACTTGTCCTTTTGTAAACATAAGACAAAGAGAAAAAAATACTCTTTTATAAGTAGGATTCCAGCTCAAGTATACCACTATTTAAAACGGTGTCCTCCTTTCTGAAGTGCTTTGAGATTCTTGGATGTATGGCTCTATAGCATGAGCTCATAGTGGTGGCAGTATAAATGCAAGGGGGCAGGGGGGGAATGGAAAGCCTTTGACAGTGTTGTTTTAAGATCTTAAAATGGAAAATGGCCTAGAATAATTTATGTTTGCAGCATATTCCAAAACTGAATTTATGTAACCCAAGTTCAGCTGATGTTATAAAGTGTCTTAGTGAACTCTCCTTACTATTCTGGTGGGACTGTTACCAGAGGAAAGTAAAGAACTGACAAATGTATACTAAATCCTGAAGTGTAACAAGGCACTAAGTCAGCCTTACCTAAGAAAGTCGAACAAACATTTGCTTGCAATCAGACATGTTAAACTCCATTTGTAGACTTTTTGAATAAGATGAGGAATTGTGCACAACCATCTCCTAATAAATATAAATGGATTTTCAGTTTTCTTGGTGAATTATAGTCATGAATTATGATTTTGAAGCTGTGATTTTATCAGATCTTCTTTGGACTGGAGAAACTCACTTGATGGTGAGGTCCAGCTTACCCTGAGGGCTTCAGTGCTTGGCTTCTTTATCTCCGAAGCATGTGGGTGGGGTTCTGCTGTGCTTCTCGTTATAGTACACTGCATCATCACTAGTTGTGAAGGGCCACAGAAGCAATGTAGCAATTTTTAGCTGTGATGAGCATTTTGTGAGTGTACCGGTTCACAGCTAAAGGGGGTTGTGTTTTGTTGGGTTTTTTTTTTTTCAAAAAGTAAAAATCTTTTAGGTGTTTGAGCAGTGCTTTCCTCTCTGACAATCAGCAGCTTTCTTTTTACTTTTTCTCTCAAGGAATCTGGCTTGGACACTGGAATGCAGCTGAGACTCTATAGAGCATTAAGAGTTTATTTTATCCACGATTTGTTCCAGAGAAGTTCTTTGGAAGAAGAGGTGGGACTGCTCGGAGATAGTCTTCCAGCTAACAGCCAGATAAGATTATTTTAATTACATGTACTACTCTGAAAGCGTATTCCCAAGGGCAGAAAGTACTATCAGAGTTTTCCAAAAAAGTGTCAATGGTTTTTATTGGCAATTGCTGAACTGGAGCTGAACATAACAGGATTCTTCTCCTATTACAAAGTTTGTGTTCAGGAATCCACCTGCCTGGGTGGAGTCCCTGTGCACTTCAGCTGAATGAAAAATGCAATCTTGGAAGCAATGAAAATGAGAAAGCTTCCTGGGATCTGAGTAAGTTGTGTGGCTGACAGGAGGCAATTTAGAATGTATATTTTGTTAAATAAATGGAAATTGGTCAGGGAGACAAAGATTCTTGAATACTTTGTCAGTCAAAGAACAGAGTCTCTCATCCTCAGCATTGATTATTTCATACTAAGAGGATGCATCCTGTGACCTTATTTAAGTCTTGTAGTGCTTTTTTCTAATCCTAATGCTTAGTTTTACCAAGCAGTATGAATTCTAATACTCTTCAACTTTTTGATGTTTCCTTTTTGTTTCAGTCATGGCAGTCTATTTCTTTTTGATCCTTGGGAGTCTACAGAGCATGGACTATGCAGAGCATATTTCTCCAGTTCAAGCCATCTCATAAGAAATCACAAGGTTTATGAGTGTAAGCTATAAAATTACAATATATGCATATGTTACAACAACCTCCTCGAGGGAAAAAATCTGAAAGAAAACAAAGCCCCTAAGTACCAACTGAACTGTATGCATAGAGACAATCTGGTTTCCTCAGTTCTCTGAGGAGCTGAATGCCTCTCCCAGCCTGATTTGGACTAGTGTTCTTAACTTTTTTAAAATTCCACATCTTGTTGCAATAAAGTACTCAAGACATCCTTATGTTCCTTTTGGCTAATAACTGCCAGTCCCCATGCAAATAGAGGTTAAGAGTCATTGCCACTTTGTGGACTGGAGGAAGCCACTGCATATGCCAGATTGTGGCCTTTACAATGCAGTCCTAGTTCAAGTGGGAGTGTGTGCTCATATCATGATTTATTTCTTTTCTTTTTTTTTAAAGCAGCTGCTGCTGGTTTTGCATTAATAGTGTGCCCTGAAAAGGACATAAAACTATGGTCTTTGGCACTGCCTTAACAGACAGCTGCTACATTAGGGAGAATAGTGCTTGTTCTCTTCAACTTGTTAGGCTCCAAAGAAAAGGACTACCTCATCTTCAGGTTGGGTTGATATGGCTGCAGGGTCAGGAGAAATGTCATAGCTGTGCTAGGTTTTGTTCTGCATGTATTACCTGGATAGGAGTCTTTTCTCACTGGACCTGTGCTCCGGAGGTTATAAAGCTTTTGTAGAGGAGGAGGAGTTGGGAGTTAGGACAGATGGTTGAGGGTTGAGTTTGAGAAAACT
>JAOXNG010000002.1:7673428-7694197 GCA_028566535.1 Scolopax minor
AGGTGGTGCTTAGATATTATTGTAGGCAGGTTGGAATACCGTCAGTGACGTGGAACAAGCATTTTGAACTGTGTAACAGTGACTTCTTGACATTTTCACAGGATATCTGCATTTTTTTTTCCTCAAATAGGCAACAGGTGAACAAATTCCAACCAAAAAAAAGCTTGCCATGCAAGTAAAACCACATGAGGGTTTGAAGGCATGGTTGGCTCAGCCCAAGGGGCTTGTGTTGTCTGAGGCAGGCATCCCATGGTAATCCTTGGAACACACTGTGAATTAATGATCCACTTGGTCAATTCATCAATTAACAGTGAATTTGGGATAGTGCTATTTTTCTTTCATTAGTCTGATGCTAACAGGTACTGTGCAGGACAACCCAGTGCTGTACAAATGTGCCAGTGTTAGCTCTATATTACTCAGCAGGCTGGGCAGGGTAAATTACTTTGGATTAGCTATTGGGTAATGTAAGTGCTTTCGGTATCTGTGGTAGTGTTGTCATGTCTGTGGTCTAAAAGGGTACAGAAGATAGGGCAAGAATATGTTTATTTCCTTGATACATGTTCCTGAATGTCCTATGTTTTTAAATGATGAAGTAAAACAAGTCCAGAGCAACTGGCAGCAATAGAGGCAGGTAATATCTCTGAGATGCTCTTTTTTTTTTGTTTTGTATGTTAGGTGGTCAGGAGTTTAAAAGGATGACTGCAGCTGAACCTTAGAATAAAGAGGTCTTAAATGGCAGGAAAAATATTGGATGAAGTTTCTTCAATATTGTCTTTGTTATTGAAGAGAGTATAAAAAAAAAAGGAAAGAAAAAACGTCTGTAGCACTTACAAATATTCTTCTTTATCTTGCCCTCACCATTTTGAAGACTTAATACCTGATCTGAAGCATAATCCAAAAAATACATCAAAGCTATTTGTTCATAAGCATACAGTATGTTGACATCAGCAAACTTTTATTATGACTGTCATATTCCCTATCTATCATGAAGCCTTAATTATAATCTTCGGGCAGCTTTCAAGTTCAGTGGTTTCCATGTTGTATGAATTAATTAGTGAAGTTTGGATGATTCCCTGATTCTGAAATTGTCAGAATATTTGTAAGGGGATGTTTTTATAAAGTTATTTTTGTCCTAGTTAATAACAAGTAGGACATCAGAATTTCTGTATTATTTAAATCAAAAATACATTGCCCATTTGGAAGCAGAGAAAATTGTAAATGAGACCTATAGTTACACACTTATCTTGCCTTTAACTTAATCTCCTGTTACTAGTTTTGAGCCTTTCAGGTTACTATAGAAACTGCCACAGCTTCCAACTGTGATTCCTCCAAGACTTAATTGCATTCTGAGTTTCATACACTCCCTATTAACCACAGCACTGGCAGACATGAGCACATTGCAGAATGAGTTGAATTAATGGCTTGATATGATGTGTGCATTTTTTAATATTATGTTTCAATATCCCATTTCAAATTTTCCTTTACCAGCTTGTTAAACTCTTCTGTAACGTGTAGTGATACCACAGGGATGAATTCTCTCAGTTTACTGCAACTGTATTTGCTGCCACTGGATGTTCTCCAGTCTTTGGTGCCATCATAGTAGCTGCAAGACTCATTAGTCTTAGGGAATTCTTTTTTTCCCTACAGAAGTCAAATTATTCATGAACTATCTTAGTTTTGCTGAAGTTTTTCTGAGACTTTTCCTTTGCCTCTGTGAAGGCTGATATTGAAGTGCATACCTGCTATCTCGATAGATCTGGTAACATTCTGCTGACTTAGGGCTCTTAACCACATGATTTTTACTTGATCAGAGTGGGCCAAAGATAGGCAGTTTTTCAGCCAGGCCTGTTTTCAGATGGGAGGTATCAATTCATCAAAGTAGGAACTGAGTATGGCTGTATGCAAGGTACGATAGGACTTTTCTGGGAAGTATTTATTATATCCTTGATAGAATTTCTCATCAAAATGGGACCGAGAATGTGTTTCACTCAATTAGTACAACCAAATTTCAGAGATTTGCTTTCCCACTTGGTTCTGAGCATGATGATGCTGTCAGTGCAGATACACAGTTCTTACCCATACCATTCTGCTTTCAGTGGGGATGAACATCGTGACCCAATGGTTAACATTACTGTCTGTCTTCAGTGGATGTAAGTTCAGAACTTCATAACAAAAAAAGCAATCCCCACTGTTCACTTCATGTGCAAAAAGAGGAGAGAAAATGTATCACAACAGAAGGAAGAGAATAAGGAGTGTATGTATTTCCAACTCCTGTTAAGCCCTCTGTCTCAGTTCTGCTTTACTTGTACTTTGTGGGTAAGAGGTGGGGAACAGGATAGACAATGTCTGTGCACTCTTGTTCTCAAAGTTGGGATGTTTCTATACTTGAATTAATGCTGGCCCAAAGCTGGATTTCTATCCTCATTAAGAAGCAAAACAGACACTCCAGAACTGTTGAATGGAAAAAGTCAGATTGATGCTGAGAAATAAGACAAAGTGAGCATTCCACCGATATGTCACTTTAAGATATTCATGCATAGGAAGTCATGCTTTTAGTTACTGAACATCAGAAGACAGCTCAAACACACCCATTATAACTGTTTAACTTTTCAGATATCCTTTAAAATCTGACCTTTTGAGCTAATGTTTTTATGTTGTTCACAATTTTTTTCCCCTTTTGTCATTCTTTGTATGTGCTACCTTGCTTGAATTATGTATTGATGGTCCCCTATACAAATCTTTGTAATTGAGTCAGGTGAGCCAAGGTAGCTTTTCTGGCCTCAGCCTTACTGCTAGTATCTGTGGGAATTTGTGTGGAAATTGTGATCAATTAGGAAAGGAAGAAATTATGACAACGTAGTCAGGATTAATCTGAAGGAGTGTAGACAGTTTTACAGCACTCATTTTCACTCTCTCTCTTTTTTCCCTCATATTCTTATTCATTAGCTACCTATTTTACATTTCTTGCTACAGTGCAGTGTGCTTCCTGTCTCAGAACTTAAATCTCTTCCACAACATCTCAGATTTCCATTTTAGCTGCTCTGTAAATTTGCATGTTAAAGAGAGCTGGATTTCTCTACCAGCTCTGGCTCAAGTTACATTTCCTGGATTGCCCTATGGAACGTCAACATATATTCTAAAAATCCGTGTGTGATGGAGACTTTCCTCAAACATTCTGAAAAACACTTACTTTGGGTTGGGATTCATTTGGATTTGAATATAAAATAAGTATTGTTTGTTGGCTTCTTGTCGTTCTTGAGAAGCCAGATAGTTGCTATGTCTCCAAGTTGTCTGTCTGCCTGAGCTATTTTCCAGGCAACGACAACACTTCATTTACAGAAAGCACTGCTTTCCCTCAGCGTCCAGAACAAAGACCTTCCCAATCAACCGGACAGCTCAATGTATGAGCATGTGGAAGGCTTGGCACCGGTTACAAATGGTTGCTACCAATCTTAGTAAAGAGAAAAGACTCATTAAAAGTCTGAGAGTGCCAACTGCAGGTTGTTTTGCTCTATTGTAGAACGAATTTTAAAAGTTTTTTTCAGAATCCATAATTTATTATGATTTCTGCAGTGGTAGGATGTTCTATAGGTACATGGCACCTTTATTATATAGATGGCTGGATGTTTAGGGTATGTCTGGGGCCACGTTAGCTCATGCACTTCTTGTTAGGGAATGCAGAAAGGCACTTACCATTGTACTTTGCTTGTCATGCCTTGCCAAAACCTGTCTTTGGGTACTTATTTTTCATCCTTCCTTCCCTTCCCTGTCCTGTGGGAGAAAACTGACTCACACCAGTTTATGTACACTACACAGAGGTGGGCAAAAAGTAGGGATGCTTCTACTTTGCAGCCTTTGTGCTCTCCCTCTTGTTTATTGGACCAGATGTAACACTGGATGTTTGTGATGGAAGCCTTGCTGTTTCTGGGAGCAGGGAAGATAAATCATCCAAGCTGCTGGCAGAAGTCAGGGGGAGAGATTTGAGCCAGGTTGCTTAGTGGACAGTGGCAAGATTAAACCTTGTAATTGACTTTAAGCTTTGGTTTCTTCTGCTTCCTTTGTTTCTCAGTATAAGCAAATAAAAGGTGGAATGAAACTTGGCCATAAAGAGAGTTTTGGATAAACAGGGAGTGCTGCTGAAATGGTTCATGCATATTTCAGGCAAATATCCTCACTGAAATAAGGAGAAGCACTGAGATTGGGGTGCCTGGGTAGGGACAGGCTGTACAGCGGGTCGGTTCTTTCTTTTCTGTGTCACTTTTTTGGTTGTTTGTTGCACTAAGTTTTCCTATAGCACACACTGAGCATGATGGAAGGTAACTGATAAAATGTGGGTGGAATGTAAGCTCTATAGGGTTAAGCTTTAAAATTCTTGAAATACAGACCTTGTAATTACTTTTAGTATGATTTCCATCTTGTGACTAAAAAATCAATCCCCAATGAAATTTCTATTTTCTGTCTTAACCCTGTTCACCTTGGTCATTTAGCAGAAGGGTTTAATCCATGTGTTAACTGAATTGGTCATTTGGTATGTCCTTGAATGGCATGCAATGGACATGAGCATGGACTCTATTAATATCTGTTCTTACGTAAACAGAATCCATTTTATTCGGTTCTTCAGCTGATGAAGCACTGTGGGAACAAGGAGTTAGAAGCTTGGGAATTACTCTACAAGGAAGAATCTCAGTGTTTCTTGGCAAAAGCTGCCTTATGCTCTGGGCTGGTTCAGTAAGAGCCAACAGTAACAAGGTCTTATTCTGGACAGGAGTTTAAATAAATAGACACTGAATGTTTCTGCCTATCTTTGAAAGCTGAAACACAGAATTCTGAAAGTTTATTTCAAGGAAGGCTTAATTTTCATCTAGTTACAGCCAGATACTCAATTTTTGGGGATAGGGTCTAATGAAAGAAAAGAGGAGTTGGAGTCCCAAATGGGAACTTAAAGAAAACTCTTTTTCTTTACTACCAGATACTGACAAAATGAAAATATTTATTTTTCAGTTCTTTGTAAACATCCTTAAAAAGACAAAACCAAGAAGCATAAGTTGACTGAGCCAACTTATTCAGCAATAATTGGATTTCTAGGGTCAGTTACTATCAAATTTTTATGAAAGTAACCTTAGGACCTGCTGAATTATCATATGCGGTATATATACATTTCTGGGGTTGTTGGAGAAGGCTGTAATGGAGGCAATAGATTAGATTTACAACATCATAACTTTTACAATGTCCTTTAAAGTTTTTCTTGCAAGCTTATATTGAGTCAGCACATGAAATGAAAACTTGTGGCTGGAAGGTCACTGTCTCCAATGCTGTGTCACAGGCAGGTGGGCCCACACCCTCCGACACCCATCTATCTGGTACTTCCCTGGTGTACACTGATGGCGGAAAGTGGGGAGCTCTGTCTCCCAGCAGTTTCTTAGCTGGGCTGAACACTGATAACTCTGTGAATGTGATATTAGCATCTTAGTTTCTGACTCTTAAACGGAAACCAGCATATATGTCCTTTTACTGTTGCTTTTTCTCAGGAGGTGCTCCTTCAAATGTCTCTTCAGTTTCTTAAGAATGCCTCTTGCTCAGAGATAAACATAAGGAAAAGATGAATGATCCTATATATTTTTGTGTTATTGTTGTTTGTTTTCCCTAGACTGGAAGATATAGTTAAGAAGAATTTCAGTGTGTAATCTTGCATGCTAAAAACTGCTGCAGATCTGGCAGGAACTAATGCAAGAGAGGGCAGGACTCTCTGCCTTAAATCATTCTTGGTGTGCATTACTCTTCTCCTCCCTTCAGGAAATCCTATCATCAGCCTTTTATGTCTTTCCATTTTAATAAAATTAGGAACTATGAATTTCAAATTTAAGAAAAAAATGTGACCCAATGTATCTTTGCAGCACAGATAAAGCAGGAGCCTGTGTCTCTTGGCCTATGTTTTCTAATTGCCATTTCACAATATGTTGTTATATTATCAGTGGAAATGTTAATTGGAAACCAAAGAATCACTACTAAATGCATTGACCTGCTCAATTAGTCTTGTGGGAAAAAAAAATATCAGGCTAGCTACTCAATCTTTTATATTCAGTATGCATTGCAACAGTTAATGTACATGAAGGTGATCTGCTAAAACACATATACAAATAAAACAGTAAAAGAATTATCAATCTCCAGAACAACACCGTAGGAAATTAGTACCACAAGTGCAGCACCACTGAAAAAATCAGCCATTTATTCCTAACTCCAAAAGAAAAATTATAACTTTGTGTATGAACTGTTTTTCCTGGATCCAAACTTAATAAAACACAAGCTATATTTTGTTAAGTACTCAGAATTGCATCTGGCCACCTTAAAGACATTTCTGAGGTCTTGGAAAAGCCTATAGGAATCTGGAAAAGCCTATAGGAATCTGAAAAAGGCCAAAAAGGCACAAAGAAAATCTCAATAAATCAATTAAAAAGCAATAAATTTTAAAAACAATTGAGAATATTTAAATTAAAAATAGTCTCAATTCCCATTTCCGGCGACGTGCACTGTGCAAAGAAATAGAAGGTAATTATTCTATGAACACCTGTGGTAAAATCCTTAATTATAATAATTCAGATAGAAGTTAATTAAAAGCACATCTTTAATGTAGCACAATGCCACCATCTGGGACTGACTCTAATCTGCCCTCTAAGTTACTTCTTAAATAGTATCAAATATCTGTAAATGTAGTTCTGATTTTCTCTTATCTGCTGAGTACTGGTATGTGTTCCAAGAGGATCTTGTGCAGAAGGTTCTAGTCTTTCATTTTTGCAGGAAAAGAAATACTGTCTCTCACTCTTTATGACTATTGAAAGAAGTTACAAGAGTAACTGTAAAACTTGAATTTATATTCTTCTTTAGGCATGCTCCCTTTTTGGTCCTGTTTTCCACCACCAAGCAGGTCAAGTGTGCTGGGAAGTATCAATATCCCTGTGACTCTCAAGCTGCTGAGACAACTTGCTCTGTAAGCTGCTGCTCTGGCATTGCACTCACAACAGCTACCATGGGTCCTGAGCTCTGTGGGGTGTGAGGTTTGACCATGGAAATAATAATGTAAGGAAATAAGAGGTGGGCAGGGAGATATAAATGCAGCTGTACAACTGAAGTCTTGTGATGAAGGTGGGGTTTAAAAGGCCCAGCAGGTTAAAACTGCTTTCTTTTAGTAGCTGTGCCTACTGCATGGAGAACACTGACAGGTTCCCAGTGGCGGTTTGGTAATTAACTGTGGCATATGAAGGGCAATAGACTTTTCTTGGATTTTTTTTTTCCCCAGAAGTAATTTAAGAGTTTCTCAAAAGTGGAAAAATTGGCAGATGCTGTGGGGCTGGAGCACACTCCTACCCCAGACTCTTTTCTATATGGGATGTCCACTCCCAAATTACATGTGATTACTTCATTTTTTTCGTTTTGGAAGCAATTAAATTTGTTTCCAAAGCACTTCTATGTCTCTTTCCCAAATTAGGCTTCACTAGATTATTGCTAGCAGACTTAATGGTTCATTTAGTTACAAGCTTCACAAATTTTTGGTTTATGTTGTTCAAAACCGAATCAGCCCCCATGCTATTGCAGTTGCCTGAGTTTCTGATTCACAAAAAAGCAGACTCCTCTTTCTGCTGCTTGCCCCCAAAAAGTCAGTTACATTGTGCTAATGACCAGAATAAGCCAAATCAATTCTGAAGCTTATAGGGCAGATATTTGCAAGAACTTTTATAAAGAGACCAAAGAGAAGTGTTAGAACTCCTGTGTCTTCAAAATATTTGTCTCTCTTGCATGCAGTGTGCCAAAACAATTGTGCTCTGTGAGGTAATGTGTCAGTCGAAATTTGAGTTAGGTGGTAAGCTGACTTCCAGGGCAGCTTGAACAGTAACTGAAAAGGACAAACACTTCCTCCTTGATTGTGTTTTATTATAAACCTATTGTGCAGCAGGCAATTGAAAGCTTCCCATTACAAGTCTACATAAAGAGCTAGAGGTGCTAGGTTGATGCAACCCTCAAAAGGTGCTTTCTGACCTCTACAATGAAGTGGAGTCGCAGTGTTTCATATTGCAGGTCTGGGCAGACCCTGCAGAGCCTGGGCAGGGAGGAAGGAACCAGGCCAGGGTCGTAAGATAACATTTATATAAAATGAAATTTTAATAAACATCAAATATAACAAGAAAAAATTGGAGAAACTTTTATAGATGCATTTAATCAGGGCAACTCTAAAGCTTTTTTTTAAGAGTTCAGTATTTATTATCCTGCTTACATGCATCAGTGCAGAGAAATGCTGAATTCACAGTTGGATGCTGTCTGGCTTCTACCAACTCTCTGAGTGAGGCATTTAAAGTTGAAAATTACTGTTTCTGTTAAATGAATAAACATTTTTAAATTTTGGCATGCATGTGTTTTCACAAACCTTCTGTCTAATTAAAAATAACAATATGCCATTAAATTTTTATCAACTTGAGATAAACTCAGGCTGCAACAAACCGGTGTGCTATTATAATTCAAGAAAAGCTAGACTTATCTGTTCTGGCATTAGAATGAAACAGAAAATACAGTAAAAAAATAAACTCTCTGCGCCTACTAATTTCTAATGTTCCAACAGAAAGATCTATTAATAAATTTTGAGATTAGAGTTGAAGACTTAACTGATTATGATAGTGAATACTTAAATATCTTCCATTTCAAGAGATATTTGAACTAACGTGTTTCTTTCATAGTTTTATTTTTGTAAAATTTTTTCAAGATTAATTCAATTTCTTAGGGATAAAAACCGCTCAAAATCATCTCCTAGATTCTCTTAAAAAGGTGAATTTTCAGTAGCAAGTGGCACACTAATATTGCAATTGAGTAGTAAAGTATGTAGGTTACAGTTCTCAGATAAACCCCACTTTTGTTCATACTAAAATAATTCAGTTCAAAAAGATATTGTTGGTCCAGCAGGTATTACTATCATGGCCAATTTATTTAGTTCTTGAGGTTATAGGACCGTAGATTATTAAATGACTATCAAACATAATAATGAAATAGCTTTGAAAGAGAGTACTAAAACTAAACATCTGTAATTGCTACTGGGCATTATGCTATAATTACAGTAAAAGAAAAAGGACACTGAGGTTTATAGTGGTTCTTGTATATTCTTGTACGTACTCAGAGAAGAGACATATTTTAAAAATATGTGAATGAATATATGTATTATTGAACTCTGTTTATACTTTGAATGCAAATTCTAGCTCCTTGTTCCTGGAAGTGTCACAATAGCTTAAGAGTAGCTGAACTAGATATTGACTCAGGTTCACTGTACCCATAAGAAGCCTGTTATCTTTTCTCCTTGCAGCAGGTGATCTCTCAAAAGTTAAGTTTTAATAAATTATCACATACATTTGTTCACAACAGCTTATTCTGCTGCAAATTTTGTGATAGAGTATTCAGAGGTGTGTGCAACCTTTTTCGAGACTTTGCATTATATCTTCTCTCCCAACAGTGTTCTTATGATTACTTTCTTTTAATAGAAAGCCAGAAAAATATTTGTCATATCAAACTTTAGCAGAATAAATTCAAGGCGTTATGTCCAAAATACCATCAGGAGGATGATGGGTGTGCTGATGAGGATAGGAGGATGATCAGGAGGTAATTTTTAAAAATTGCTACCTTACATTTAAATGTTCCTGCCACTGGAGTGCATAAGTTTGGGGGTACTTTTGGGGTTACTTTTGGGGTTTTTTGTGTTATTAGATTTTGGAGAAATGTGTCTTCAATGGCAACATTCAAAGGAGTGGCATGTTCTCTGCTGGCCTTCTGCTGCATTGTCAGAGGTGTGTGGATGAAGGACACTTTTACACAGGGCCAATGTTGGGAAACCTGCAGAACTGCTGAAGAGAGACCATTGAATTTACACTAGGCTCCCCTGAACCTCTCCAAAATGAAAACTCCTGACACCTTTTAATATTTCTTTCTTTCTGGTTGAACAGAGGTAGGTAAAGTAATTAGTATGCAACCTTCAGGTCAGATCTTACCCCTTAGTATTTATTTTGTGACTTGCATTTCAAAGGAGCTTGGAAATTTCACTTGATTTTGAAAACTTGTGGTTGGAGAAAGTGTGAAATTTTTATTATCTACTGCCTCAGTGCACTGATTGAAATTAACCTTTTGCGTTGCAGTTTTTTACTTAAAATAGCCAAAGGTACTGTCAAACAAATGGCTTCTTATTAGCATATTTTACCCTCCACTCAAATACTGACTTGGTCAAATGCAATAGCTTCGTGAACTATCCCACAGCAGTCTAGCTATTAGTGGAAGAAGTCTAAATATCTAGATCCAAAGCCTAACTTTAAAATGGGAAAAAAATAATTAAATGTATTTGTGTCTTTTTGTCAGATACACAACATTACTTAGTTTGCAGACCTGTTCTCCTTTTCTGTGGCTCCAGACTCCTTGGCTGCAAGGGATGCATTTTTAAATTGTTGAAAGAGTTGTTAATTAGAGCAATTTCTTTTCCTATCTACAAAAGTCCCTGTAGAAACCCTTCTTCTTCTTATGCAGAAATTCATGTGCAATTAAAAAGCAGTTATGCATGTTTAAGGTATAGTGAAGCAAACAAGTGTTTGTTATATGTTCATAGCTGTGCCACTTTCTTTCTAAAGAGAGCTTATTATCTTTGCTCATATTGTAAAGTTGGGAAGAAAACATTTTGTAACCCTTGTTGGAAGGTTGAGGTGGAGACCATGCAGTAACTAACTAAAAGGTGATTGCCTACAGGGAGACTGAATAGAAATAATGCTGACCTCTTAACCTAGGGGAACTGTAGTCACTGCAGAGAAACAGGGAGACATAGGTTCAGTCCCCAGATGTTTAAAAAATATTGGGTGCAAGGCCAGAATAAAATAAGACAGCTGCAGCAGGTGGGATGAAATACACACTGGGGTTTGCAATGGTTAGGGCATGCTCCTGGGGAGACAAGGGCATCAAGTCTAGCTTTCCCATCCCAAGTGAGTACTGCAGCCACAGAGCTATAGGAACTGACTGGTTTAGGATTACAGAATAACTCAAAAGAAACCTTAGGAAATCCTAACCATCTGCCCAGCAGCACTTCCCCTTCTCCCAGAGTGTCTGAAATGTTCAGATAAATATATTGGTTATTAAATCCAGCACACTGTGGTGCTGAAAGGTGAGAACCAGTACCTTTGCGGATCCAGATTAAAAGAACCTGCAAATCCTTGTTTACAGTCAGGGAAATTTGTAGCTAAACTACAAACTATATGCATGTATCTGGGGAGAAGCGCAAAGAAAGAGAAAAGCTTGAAGTTCCAGGTTGGCATTCTCATATACAAACAGCTCTAAGGGCTGTTGAGGTCATCACCTCCCTTTTCACCTGAGTAGTGTAAATGAGTGGAAATTGTGTGGTTCAGTGTTATGCACAAAATTCCTCTTGGCAGGCACTGACCACTCTGTGTGTGTGTGTGTGTTAAGATTTAGGTCTTGCTTTATTTAACAAGACAGTTCAGTGCTTGCCAACCTACTTAGCAAGTACTTAGGATATTTAAGTTCTTAAAGTTAAGCATATGCGTAAGTTTTTGACTGACCTAAATTTTTGGGACTTAAATCAGAAGTTTTCCATTTTTATGATAATTATTGTAAGGTTGCTTGAGACTTAAGTTAATAGAAGTTTATTTGATCACTTTTTGTACATGACAGGTTCTTCCTGGGTAGCGCTGATTAGGTGTGTAGTGGCTGTTTCATTATTACATGAAAACTACATGACAGATGTAATTATAGTAAAGCTTTTCTGTCTGTACTACAAAATGGTGAATATTTGTCAAGTCCTAATTTTCTAGATTAGGATATAGCACTGAGGCAGGAAAAATCACAAAGGAAGAAAGAATGAAAACTGAAAAGGGTAGCAAAGCCAGAATAGTTTTTCCAGTTTCCAATTACATGGTTAACTGTCTGGGGTCCAGATAACACAAGATGTGATTCAGAACTCTATTATCTCCTAAAATAAATTAAAAGAGTACCACTGAGGTCTTTCAAAGCTGAAACTTGATTCAGTCTTAAATGGAAAAAGTTCCAGCTGGTCTGGGGAGAGTTGTTTGAAATTCTTCCCACTTGGCTACTTTGGTGCTTCTTACAGATGCCTCTCATGTTCGAGAGCTCTTATTGTTTTAAATTTATGTCTTCTGTTTGTTGTAGTGTTTACCAATTATAGGGTTATCATAGCTCTTAAATTGTCTAAAATTGCAGGTACCCTGAACAAAAGGGAATTTAATATATAGAATGCATGACATCAATGTGCAAAGCTGCAGAGCCAAGTTTCTCAGGGAGGAGAGGTGTCTGCACTCTGGCTACAGCAATGTCATAAAATTTAGGTTTGAGAAAGTATTCTGAATCCAAGCTCACGTGTCCCTGCTAGTTTGGGTTTGTTACCATTGTATAATAGTAAACAGGCAATAAACCCCAACACCTTCTATTGCCCAAATAGGCATCATTTTCGCTACCATGTCCTCTCCCCTTCTTCCAAAAGACATGTTGTGTACAGGTGTGCTTTATGGTCTGGGCATTTTATTGGTACACTTTTCCTTTATTTGTTTTTCTACCGAGTTACTGCTTTGTCATATGTAAAAAGGTGCCACTAATTTAGTGGCCATTAACAGTCCTATTTTAACATTTTAAAAATTCCTTTTTTCCGAGCTGTTTCTATTATGATTGTGTTAATGAGTTTCCTGCTCCCTCGCATGACTAGCTAGGAAAATGATAGGGTGTGATCTTGACTAGGACAAGAAAATTACACCTGAATGAACAAGAAGTATTTATTCTTCTGAAAATAGACCAGAACAGCACAACTGAAGAGTGGACCCAAGCTGGTACTGAATCCAAATCCAACCTTGTGCATCTTGTTTCTTTTCTCTACACAGGAAAACAACACAGAAGATGGAGACACACTTACGTTATCAAGGTAGGATGAAAGCACCTGTTATTTAACTCCTTCATGGAAACTTTGGTATCTCACTAGTAATCTGTTTAATATATTTCTATAATGTAATGATAGCTGGTTTGTTGGAGGACTAACCTAAAAAGTCCTAACACGGATGTATATCAGAGGTAGACAGATAAATGGAGGCCTGGAAGGCCAGTGTCATCAGTTGACCTTCAAACAAATGTGTTCTTTATTCTTGGGTGAATTATTTGGGGTTTTTTTCAGTATGCCTCTATTCTATTTATACATACCTATATCATGGGCGACATGTTGGTATTTCTTAACCTGCAAGGATGAAGTGCCTACTTTTAGGAAAAGTTTGATGTTCTTGCACTGGTGAAGCAGTGCACCAGAAGGCTGTGATGCTTTCAGAGTAAATATATCAATATTCATGTGTGCTTAGTCCTGGCAAGGGGAGGGGGCCAGCAAGGAAGTCAGAATCATCAAAGCTTCTTTTTGAAGAGGTTTGGGGTGTGCTTTATGCAGACAGCCAAGTTTTCTGGACAGAGAAAAACCGGTGTCTCAACAAAGTTGAAATTTTTTGCTGTGTTTCTGTCAGCAAAACCCAGTATTTATGAGAATTGCATTTATGTAAACAAACAGTATTTTGTTATGCCTCAAGACTAGATTTTCTTGCATCATTTCTCGAGCATTTGACTTGACTGACCACAGGACCATAGCTTAGCCAAAAGATTTCTTAAGGGAATATTTTTACCCATAAAGCTTAAAACACAGTAATACATTCCCACCATTTTGGAGTGGTGGGACTAAGCTAATAGATACCAGAAAATCACGGTACGTGTTCCAGTCTTTTAGGTTTTGTGAGTTTTGTTCCGAGATTCCACTGAAACACCATAATGGAGGCCAAGTTCATTGTGTTCTGCAGCGAAAAAGACAGGGAAAAGATGTTATGATTCAGAGCAACTTCAAGAATTTCCCAGATATTTTGTAATGCCAGATGCTGCTGAACTATCCCACTTAATATTCTGCTTGCTTTGCCAGAAATGCAGCAGATTAATATGCCACGTTAGTTAGGAAATAGCTTTCTGAGAGAACTAGAAAGATAATTCAAGGATTTAGACAAAGCTATTGAAGCACAGACAAGCTGGTGTTTCCCAAAAGCTAATCAAATGGTAGTAGAGCAATATAAGGGATAATACATCAGTGTAAGTACAATACATCTTGTGGGGACAAAAGTCAAGGGAGAAGATTTCAAAAGATACCATAATTTATTTGCCAGCTGATAGTGCCTCCTAATGTTGAGCCTTTATCACCATAGAAATTACGAAGTACTGCTGAAATAACACTCTGTTCTGTGAGAAGGCAACTTCTAAATCATACTGATTGCTTAGGTCTGGTGGAGGACTTGCATGTAGTCCTAACTCATTTCTGGATCTGAGATACAGTACCAGGTTCAGTAGATAATATGAATTCTGGGCTTTTTGTCAACATTTCAGATCATAATGGAACAACTGGCAATTGTTTTTCTCTGACCACACTGAATTTGAGTCCTTCCTATCTTACACAATTGGTAATTAATGGTTTGCATGTTCATCCAGTTATAAACCAGCTGAATTTCAATATCTGCAATGAAAAAGGGAAAGAAGTCAAAAATATTAAAAAAGTATGCCTGTGAATGTATTTTATAAATAATGGAGCATATCAACAGGGAGACTGGAAATGCTCAACTTCGACCCCACTGAAATTAAGGCATTCTCCTCAGGGATTGAACTTCAAATCCCTTTGGACATAGGGTGAAGTTAAAGCCGAATTTTCTATCTTGAGTTTGTGCCATATGTTGGATTTAAAAAAATAAAATTGTATCATGCTGAATTATTCTTTGTGAATGCATATGCCATGATTTTCTCTTGCTAACTGAAATTTCTGCAGAAAATTCAAACCTAATTTATGTACTCTCAGGTCAGTCAGATTTGCATTTCTTAGAGAACTAAACAATCATTGGCGTTTGTTCTTTTACAACCAAGGTCTGGTGAAGATCAGCAAAAGGTAATTTTTTCAGGAAAATGAATTTGACTAAGCTTGTCTTGGAAGCAGTTCTTTATTATTTGTTTACTAGTAATCAAGCAAGTGGGCCAGTTGCTCATGTGAACTTCCCCAATTGTTTGCTTTCATTTGAACACAACTGGGCAAATGCTGCTGGTAAAAACTCACTTTGTGAACATTCAGGCCATTCAAAGGTACCAGTTATGAAGCTGTAACCTCAGCTGTTTGTTACTAACACTCTACTGGAGTGAAAATACAGACTAATTTGCTTCTAACAAAACAAGATGAACTAATAATATGACCACTTAGTTTGAGTTAGCATGGTGCATTCTTATCTGAGCAGAGATTGCAGCACCTGAATGAAGCGACCTGACCTCCACCCTGCAGGGACACTACTTGTGTTCAGCAATGTTGTTGGTTTAAAAAAAATACTGACTCTTTAAAGGAGAGGAGGGAGGAAAGTGTTTGGGGGTGCTTCGGTTCCTCCAATACCGCACGTTTTCAGTGTATAGTCAAAGGGTTAGGCTAAGGATTCTTAAATGTGGAAATGTATAAGGATTTTTTTTTTTTATCATACAGCAACTCTTGAGCCTTTATTTGCTTTCTAAGATAAAGTACCTGCTTAAAAATTCCGAGGACACACATATGGTTTTGTTCTTTTCTTTACATTTTATAAAATAAGCTCGGATTGCACAACTTTGTCACAGAAATTGCGTTCCCTGCAGGACCTGCAGTATTTTCTGTGGTTGTATAATATCACAACTTGACCTTTTTCTGCCACATAAGTTTTTTTCCTTGTCAGGAAGAAATTATAAAGACCTGTCATCTTGTTAGATTAATAGGCAGTTAGGGCTGCACAGATTGATATAAGAAATGGGAATACTAAAATAGGTGAACATAAGCATATATATTTAGTAGTGATCATCTTCTATGCAAGCGTTCCTTTAAATTTTTGAAATCAGATTGCTATGCCATAATAAACATGAATGTCATTGCCCAGCACACAGCCTGTGGTAGCTTGGCATTTGAATTTGCAGAATCTAAATTTCCCTGGTTTGTTTTCTTCTATAGAAATGAAATATGTAATTTATTTATGGATAAACAGTAAACCTCAGGTTGAGAATATATAATCAGAGGGTGCAATACACAACCAGAAGGAATGTTGGGCAGAAGGTGCCTCTTTGTATATATCAGGCAGTAGAGATCTATGTGCTGTTTTGTGATTCTTAATTATTTGCTTTTTTAACCATATAGAATCATAACGCTGAACATTGCTGCTGACAACTGGCCATTTCTGATTTCCCAGTAGAATTGGATTTTGAGAAGATTTAGGTGTGTGAAGTTAAACGTGGTGTCCTGAAGCCTTGTCTGTTGGAAGTAAATAGGAGTGCCAGAGGGTGTCAACAGGGCAAGGCTCGACATTTATTGTTGTTTTTCTACTCTTAAGAAGAAAGGTGATATTGGGAGATCAGAGGCTGAATGGTTTTGGTGACTGGAACAGTACAGTACGATAAAAGCTTTGACAAGCAGTTAGCAATTTAATTGAAGAGAGCCTTAAGAAGTGAGGGCATATTAACATTAGTGTTTTAATTCAGATGATGTCTATGCTCAGCAAATCTTCATCTCTCCAAGGTTCACACCCCTGCTGGGGTCTCAGTGTGCAGCTCTTTTGGACAAAACGAGCCTGGACGAGGCAGGCAGAGCACACAGCCAGGCTCAGAACCCATGTGATACTGGGTCTTCAGTACCAACCATGGGTTTCCCTCTGGAGGTCTTCTCCTGCTGCACCAAGATGGCTGCACCATGATGGCGAGAAAGAATTGAGGAAGGGAGAATAGAAATAGAGAAAAGTGGACCACAAAAATTTCTGAGGATAACACATCTGGGCATTAAGACAACAGGGGAACATTTAAAGCAATCTGCATTTTGACCAGGAAAACCAAAAAGCAAGCTTTAACTTTTTTGATGGTTATTACTGTGTGAAAGCCTATAGGCTGCTAAGTGTTTAAGGGCTTGAATATTCAGTATTTCAGTCAGCACAAATTAAAAGAACAAGATGAAAAGTGCTTCTGCAACATGAGCAAAACTATTTGTGTTTTCTTGAAGATTTATTTAGCTCTCCGTGAGAACATTGGCATGATATTTGTGTTCATTTGAAAAATGGGAGATGGCTTCCTTTTTTTTTTTTCTTCCCCTTTTCATTTTGCTTAGTTGATTTATTTATGAGTTACTGTTTGTGTGAAATGGTGATTCATTTTAGAAAGAAGTGGGAACTTCTGTCAGACGCTCCTGTTGGGTGTAGGTTCACATCCCTGCAAATGGTGCCAAAGCATTGCAAAGCATTGGATGCTGGTTAAAACAAAAGTAATATGATAGAGAAGGTTTTGGGCACTTGTGTGGCAGTGAAATAAAACTGCAAAACCGAAACCCAGGAGGTTAGAAGTGTCACTTGCAACATGTTGGATGCCATAGATTAGTTCTGTATGACCTTTAGCGGAGTAAAAATATATTTGATTTTGAGCTATCCTTCCCTAGACGGTACACAGAATGCTAAAATTCTGCATGTGTTGGCAGAAAAAAAAAAGGATAAGAGCACAAAGCAACAGCTGGATTTGAAAGCCGGATTTATTTAAATTAAATATGCAAACCCCATTTCTAGCAGAATATGATTGATCATTGACAATAGAAACAGCCCAAGAAACGACAATTCATCTTTTGGTGTCTTCCAGGCAAAACTTTTGTCAAGCGCAAATTATGCCATGGCTATGCCTGATTTCCCAGGGTAATTGGGTGTCAGTCTGTGGCTGCATTATGCAGGAGGTCACACTTGGTATTTGTTATGATCTTTTTTGATTTAAAATCAGAAACATTAACATGAACCAAATTGAAGTCAGCGGTGTTTGTACTTGTCTCTCTTCCACTTGCAGGTACTACAGTGCTACCATTTTGCAGATGTCAGGAGTTGAAGACGACAGGCTTGCAATCTGGCTGGCTGCACTGACAGCATTTATAAACTTCATTTTCACCCTTGTGGGAGTCTGGCTTGTTGAAAGAATGGGTCGCCGGAAACTTACACTTGGTAGCTTAACAGGTGAGTGTTCAATTAGTGTATTGTATTTTCCTCCCAATTATTATTCATAAAATGAAAATAAGATTTCAAGTGCTAATTTTTTTAAAGTAGTCCTATTTAAAATAACAATGTTGACCCCATCTTCTCTGTGCAATCATATAGCTTTTCAAGACGAGTAGTATAGTGCCACAGTTAAAGAGGAGTTTGGCATGTGGTTTTCAGGTGCATTTTTTCATTCAAGCTGTGTTTGACAGTGTTTTATATTTAGCCTTTTAAATGCTTTTTTTTTTCCAGTATAAGAAATCAAATGCTTAGAACTTCAAAACTGATTAGTTTTTAAATCTCATGTATGCATATGTGATATCTAATTTCTGGCTTCTTAATGGAAATTCAGCACTTTTAAAAAATGTAATACAGTTATTTGCATAGTTATCTGAAATACAATGCAGTAAATACACTACCTACACTAAGATGACTTTAATTAGTCTCCCACATTAGAGATCCCTTGCTTTGTGCTCATTATAGCTGAAGCAATCTGTGACCAGTACTTGCCTCTGGCTGAAAATCCAAAAGGTTCAGACATTTCCAAGAAAACAGGGTTCAATAAAGAGAAACAATTCCTGCTCCTCTTTAAACAATGTTCATAAGTGTTTAGCTGGGAGGGTTTAATGTCTCCATATTTTGTTCTGTTGTCGCTGTCAGGGTTCCAAACTTCTAGTTAATGCAGCACAGCAGAGTGGGGACCACCTGCCAAGTCGCTGGCCATCTGCAGTTCCCCGGCGTTGGGAGTTAATCTGCACTCACAGCGCTGGTACAGGCAGAGCAGCAGTGGCACAGCGTCGCCTCTGGTTTGGTAGGCAGTCGCCCAAATTTGTAAATGAAAACATGCAGTTTGGAGACAATTTGGTACTTCCAAGTTACAATCAATCTGTACTTGGCGTGTCACTATTTTGATTTGGGGTCGAGAAACTTGAAGTGTTTTTCACAATCCGAGTTCAGAAACGTGGTCGTGACAGGAGATTGGATAAGCACATTCCTCACATCTTAAAAAAAAAAAAAAAAAAAAAAAAAAGAACAAAAATCTCAAATTGTTCTCACAGTCAGTTAAAATATATCTCCCCTAAAAATTCTTCTATGTCTTCAGCCAACACCAAATCTTTCAGAGAGGAAAGACACAGTTCTGTAGCATTCCCTATGCTCAATACCCTTTTTTCCCCCCCCTTGACTGCTTTCTTGTCTTTCTGTGAAGTGGCACTGCACTGGTACTTCTGGTCCTTGGATGCTCCCTGTCCTTATATTCTATTGGAACAGAGTATTTTTATATTTGGCCCCAATACCTCATACGTCTGGCCAGTCCCTCGGGAGTTTATTGCTTGCCCAGACCCAGCTGTAGGGGTATAATTCCCGTGTCAACTTTTCATACAGTCTCAGAACTCTTTGCTTTTTTTTCTCTGGTTAACATATTCAAAGGTCAAACATCTCTTACAAAGCATATTAATCATAGAACAGAGAAGAATATAGAAATAAAACACACAATTAATGAAGGAGAAGAATACAGTTAAGAGTTATTTGTTATAATGAGAATAATACAGTTAAGAGTTATTTGTTATAATAATACAGTTATTTGCTTATGATGTTGGATACAAAGTAATTGTTTAATAAAAGTATTCTTGGTCCTTCTGTGGTCAGTTGCCAGTTCGCAGTGTCACTTGATCCGTCCCGCGTTGCTTCCTCTGTCCTTTGTCATATGGCCCCTCCTTAGGGAAAATACAGATAATGACAGTAATGAAATCATATGTCAGCTCTCTGTACTATTTGGATGTTTTATTATAATGTTTGACACTGATTTAGATAGTGGTGGGTGTGATGTGTTTTCCTTAGCAAGGGGGCTGTTAAGTAACATGTTAATTACTAAATCTGCTGATGGATTTGTTTTCTGTAATGAGTTTTCTCATGGGGTAAACTTATATTTCAGTGCTCTACTTTGGTTTGCATTTCTAAGGACATTGACTTTTAACACTGAGTTATCACTGGTGACTTCTCTGGTCTTTGGAGAAGCCAGGTATGCCCCAGTCTCCCATTACATAAAATTAAGACAAAAAAACTTACCCTTGCCTGCTGCTACAAGGATATGGGTTTTTTTTTATAAGGGTTAATTGATTTGATGGTTAATAGATTATAACCTACAAGAATAATCAGTAGAGAGATAGTAACATAGTAAACACCAACATACTGTAATTTTATTTTGTAAACTTGTGAAACTTTTCCTGCTTTCTGAAAATACTTGGGAAACAGCTATTTTAAATTAAATTTAGTGTATATCTATCATTTTCAAAATATTAGCAACTCTTGAAAAATTGAGTCTTTCAAAGAGATCCAGAAGCATTAGGAAAATAAAGTAAACTGCTTCTGCAAGAAAAAAAAACCAACCCATACCTTTTTAGTTCTATTTACTACAGTTACTGATTCCCCTTAGTTTCCCATTTATTTTATATCTTGGCATTGTTTCTTTATTTTTCTTTTGCATCTCAGTTAATATCTTTGTTCAAAACTGGTAATTGGGAAACATGCAGGAATTTTGACAAGTGCAGTATCCATTTTATTTGTATTTTCCTTTTTTCCCTTCAGAAATTGTCAGTTTGAAAGCATGGTGCTACTTGGGCATTGGACAATTTGTATCTCTTTTTGTAACAGAGAGAATCTAAAATCATAGAATCAT
>JAOXNG010000002.1:7700150-7716588 GCA_028566535.1 Scolopax minor
GCCAGTGATACCCTTGTAGATAGAACAAAGCATTCTGTTGGCTTTCTTTGCTGCAGCAGCAAACTGCTCACCCATATTGAGATACTTGTCCACCAGGACCCCTGGGGCCCTTTCCACAGAGCTGCTTCCCAGGCAGTAGATGCCAGTCAGTGCTGTACTCCTGGGTTGTGTTTTCCCAGGTGCAAGACCTTGTACTTGTCCTTGTTGAACTTCATAAGGTTCTTGTTAGCCCACTCTTCCAGCCTATTCAGGACTTCCTGCAGCGTGGCTCTCCCTTCCTAAGTGTCCAATTCCCCACTTAGTTTGGTAATTTAGTAGTTGAGAGGCACAAAAACCTGAAGAAAACCCCTTTTTGCAAAGGAGACCAGAAATGCTAGTAATTTATTGCAAAATACTGCAATACATTTCCAGAGAGGATAGATGTTCCTATTAATTTCTTTCATATTGCCAAAGAGGGGTCATTAGGCCCACTAATTAATTGTCAGGTTTAATGAGATATTCTAAACATAGAGTTTGAAGGCCTTTCTAAACCACTAGCAATATACAAAGCCTCTGATTTTGCCTTATATTTCATTAAACAATTATTATTTTATTCTAATATTTCAACTTCCCTGCATCCCTAGCATATTTGAGTTGAAATGCTATCTGTTTGACCTTCTTGTGATCTGAAGATTCAATTGTGGTTAACTTCAATTAAATAACTGAATTAATTTTTTGTTCTTTATGAATTTGTGAAATAATTTTGGTGGCTAACAAAAAAAATATTTAGTGTTGCTTTTCACTGCACAGTCCTGAATATTTGTGATAAAATATTTATGGGGGTAATTGAAAGGATGAAATCTGTAATATTTTAATATGACCGATGGGGAATGCTGTTGCGGTTTTTTCTAATTAATGGGGCAACCATTTTCTTTTACCACTTAGATGGTTTGAAGGCAACATTTTTATTCTTCAGAGAACTTTTGTTACCAAGTAAATGTCCCAATGCCTTCTTTTCACATGCCATATTAGTGAAAACCCAGACTCCTGCTGTGAGGAAAAGGGATCTCTTTCAGTATGTTTTGTGCGATGGATGATCCATGCTGTAAGACTTCTGTGCAGCTTTGAGTAATAGAAGAGGGCTTGGGCTATGATATGTATTTAAATCTTTTTCTGTTGAGCAAATGATTAATGTCCTTGGCACAACTATGTGTAACATCCATGCTTGACCCTCGCCTCTCGCCAGGTTCTTGGGTGGGTGTGGGCTTCCAGTTTTGGTCTCTTTAGGTTGTGTGTAATTCATCTGGATTTCTCCTTGGTACCCTGGGGTACTGATTCTCTGCACTCTGGATCAGTATTGCAATTCCAACCTTTCCAGGTGCCCTAGGGAACCTCTGATATGTGTTCTTTGCACAAGAACATGTGGTGTCTGAAAGAAACAACTAAAGAAGATCGCAAAATTTTCTTAAGGAATAATTTTTTCTTTAAGGCAGTACTAGTGCTAATAAACTTCCTCTGTGTCCTATCCCAGTTGTCTGATCACAGAATCATAGAAGATCTCAAACTGGAAGGGATCCATAAAAGATCACTGAGTCCAACTCCCTGCTCCTCGCAGGACTACCTAACATTAAATCATATGACTAAAAGCATTGTCCAGACACTCCTTGAACTCTTGACAGGCAAAAGGAGCCTAAGATTTTTCCTCTCGTGCTTTTTCTCAAAGACACAGATTCTTATCTGAACCAGAGACTCTTCTATCTGGCCTTGCAGTCAGCTTCCTTCAGCGTGACTAGCAGGTTTAGTAGTCAGCAGTCCTCAGCAAATTATATTTCTTCCTCATCCCACTCCCCTTCTGGTCTCTGATTTGGCCTCTGTTTCTGTGATTATACTTTAGATTTAACAAATGCAACTACTTCTTCCTCTGTTGGGTTTCTAAATTCCTTCTCAAGACAGAAATTGGATCCTGAAAATGTTTATATTCATTAGTCTTTTCTGAGGCCACATTAATACTGAGAAAGGAAAGCCTGATCCTGGTTTGTATGCAGTCTTTTAGAGGAAATCTCCACCGCTGAGGGAAGAAAGGCAAATAAAAACTTATCTTTAGTTTTTGGTGTAGTACTGGTTACTGTTTTGTGGAAAGAATGGGAGCTTTGGATGTTTCAGTTTTCTACTTCCATGGACTGCACACCTCTATAAGTGGCATATGTACTTTTATTGTTGAGTAAAGTCAGACAAATCATGCAATCTAGCGTGGCTAATGAAGGTACTGGGCATGTGGATGGTGTATCCAGACCCCTGGATCTGAAATGAGTTCAGGCCTTGTGGTTGAGGCAGGAGATGCACCGAGCTTATGGCCATGCTCTGGCTTATGCTGGATGTGAGCTGTGTTGGGTAGCACTGTGCTGGTCAGCACTAAAAGCCAGCAGCACCCAGGAACACCACCTTGGGATTTCAAAACCTTTTCCTAATGTCTGGAGCTGGGGTTTGATTTAACGCCCAGTGGTGTTTTGGGGCTTGTATTTGATCTCCTGTACTTCCTGCTGATTTCTGCCCTGTGTGCCCCTGTGCCCAAAGGCAGTAGTACTGCACAGGCAGTACCATCTGAGTCTTATTAAGGCTCTTTGCAAACTGAAGTAGAGTTTTGACTTTACACCAATCCATACGTTGGCCATTTTGCTCTCATCCCTTTAAAAATAATTGTATTTCATTTATTTCTCAGACCATGCGCAACATGTTAATAGTCATCAAGTGAATGCCACTTTGATCCTTTTTTCCAGGAGATATACTGACTTAGAGGATTGCTAACTTTGCATATGTTAATGTGATCCACTGCAGTGAGCAGTATAACTCATCCAGCTTTTACACCTGGCTCAGGGAGGTTGGTGCATCCATGTGTGGGTAATATATCTTGGACAATCTGCAATTTAATAGTCAAAGTTTTTATTTTTTTTTTTTTTTATTGACTGCTTATTATTTTCTCTGATGGTGATGATTTTTGTATAAAACACTGATGCTCATTTGCCATCTACTTTTCCAAAATATCTTCTATTTTCACTCAGGGCTTTCCAAAGCTTTGGCATTTTAATGTCATATATGTTGTGTATGATTTTTTTCCCAAGTAATGCAGGGATATAGTGAAATCAGAAATATCTCTTAAAACAATGATTGTTTGTTTTCCATGTCCTATAGCCATGGCTTCAAAAGGAGTAACCTCTTTTTCTAAAAAAAAGAAAGCAACAATCCAACCCAGTATTCTTCCTAGTACTTCACATTATAGCCTTCATAAGAGCAATCTCTGAATTTCCGTTTTGGTTTTGTTGTAACATGTTGAAATGGATATGTCAGTAGCAGCATTTTTCTTCCTAGGTTTGAAGTTCAGTAGTTTTCCATACAAATAGCATATTCCTGAGTTAATGGAAAAATCATGCTGAGCTACTTCATGTTGGCTAGCTTTGCATGTCACCTCTGATGTTTCTGTTGGCTGGCAAAAATGGCTGGTATTTTCTATTTATCAGTTCTTTTGACTCTTTTTCTGCAAAGCAATAAAGCTAATAGCCTGCAGGTGGAAGTCTTCAGATATTAAAAGGAAAAGATGGCTGATTACATTGAAAGCAGGCAAGCCTCCAATCACACTGCTGAAATGTAGCATTTAAATCAACTGTGATATCTAATTTGTTTGATTTGTGTGATGATTTTGAGAAATATTTTTATAACTGAGAATACTGGTATGTGTATCATATACTCGCTTAATGTAAACACAAATGAATATATGACATCCTGACATTTCTATGTAGCAGGAAATACATGATGAAATCTTGTTGGGTTTTAGATTTGCCATGAAAATGTTAGTTGTCTTTCAGAGAAAGCTCTGAGAAGTCTGCTGCTTACATTTCCACCATGGTAGCTCTAGAGACTGTACAAAACCGGTAATGGGAAAGACAATATCCTGACTGAAACTCAGACTGTAGTTTTATTTTTGCTGCCTTATGACTATGAATTCTTCCTACACCAAAAAAATCTTAGAACAAGTTTTATCTAAGCCCTTACAATTGCCAGCTTTCATCCTCTACCATTTTCAGATTAAAGCTGTAATGCAACCACATAGATACAGAATCTCATTAAAACTGCATGCTGCAGATGTTTCCTCATGGATTTTTTTTTTTTTTTTTCAAAATCACAATTGTGTATAAAAAAAAAACCTCTAGCCCTTCATAGTCCACAGTATCCTGTGGGAATGATTTGCACCTTGGTTTCTTGTTTTTCTTGAGTATGTTATTTTAAGAGATCTGGTCACAAGAGCAAGGACTGCCCTGAAAGGTGGTAACAGGGCTTTAAATGAGCTGTATATAATTAAAGTGATAAATTGAATTTTTTTCTGGAATTCTTTTTTTTTTTGAGAATATTTTAAACCCTCAGCCATCTGAACACCTAGAAGACCATAGAGGATTTTTATGAGGCTTGTAAAAGCATAATACTGCTATGTCAGGAAAGCAGATGGTGTAAGTACAGTGTGGGTGGACTCCTGGATAATATCCATCTAAAACATACAGACTCAGGTGTCACGAAATCCTAGAGAAAATACAGTGTAGTTTTGCCATGATGCTGATACATCTTTGTGTTGCCAGTTGGGGGTTAATTTACACCTTGCTCCTGCTAAGGCTGTGTTGTAGTCAAGGAATGAATGCATGAGCCAGGGTTGTGGCAAGCTTATGGACACTCTGAGCATACAAACTCCAGGATGGGAGGAGGCACCCTTGTCCTGCACTTTAATATGTGATGGACAGCTTGTTTAGTCTCCCTTCAGTGGAGCTGAAAGGTGTGAGGTGGGTTAATGAAAATATTATGAAGTGGTCACCAAGAAAATATGGGTTTCTTACAAATGTTATATCAACATCCCACTTCATTCTCTCTCTTTGAAATAACTGTCTGTCCATTTCAGTCTTTTTTGAATGTGTTTGCTCAAATCAATGCCAAAAAAAAGCTTCATTTTCAAATACACTTTAAAAGCAGCAAAACATTTATTTTATTATATATATCAGAGTGCATCAGTGGCTTGATTTACATGAGATGTTTGTTTTAAAGGTTACTGTTCTGTATGTTTAATTGTCTGTTGCAGTCTGGTAGCTGAAATTGTTGTTTAAAATAGGTAAAAGAACAGTTTAGGATTGGCTAACTTAAGTTAGCTGAACTAATATCAGTGTGACTGTAGAGACCATGTAAGTTATAAAAATCAAGTTAGGAGCTGATTAAATACTCAGAAAGGGAGCCCATGCTGAGCTCTGGCCTCACTACTGCAAAGTAATTAGGACCTGTAATTGAGGTAACTGGTTTAAAATTAACCGGGCTTTATCTATGCACTGTATTACAGTTGCAGCAGTGACCACAGCAGAAGTGGTTGTATGTTCCCAGGAAAGTTATGCTAGAAATACTTGAAAATAACAAAATTAGAAACCTTTATGTTTAGTTTTTGTACTTTTTTGGTGAATACTTCTAGCTATACAATATCCACAGCTATGTAAACAAATTGTTATGAGAAGCTTGATATTTTTGCTTAATTTTAGGATAGATTTGAGATTTTATTCAGTGCCTGTGCTGTTTCCTGTCATCTAAACTGCTACTGGAATACCCCTTACGTCCAGCTTACCTACCTGATCAGCACAGGCAACTAAGCTGACTCTTGCTTGTGGCTCTTCTCTCTCTTTGCTTCAAATAAGGATGTTCAGGAAAAATTTAATTTCTAGTGAGAAGATGGGTTTTTTTGTTACTTGATAACTACATGATCGAAAATTCAACTAAAGCTTTCTTTTTGACTATGGAAGAGCTTTGGGCTCCTTCTATAGTCTCCCTTTCATATTGTAACATAGAGCATAAGGATAGATTTATCTATACATATCTATTTAGGACTTCTTTTGTGTGGTTTTTATGTTGCTAAATCTTGCTTCTTAGGCAAAAACTTTTTGGTAGAGACACTCTTTCACACATTCCTGCTGACAAGGAAGGAACAGCTTCATTAAGAAGTGAGGCAATTCTGTTGCCTTTTTTGCATAATTCAAGAGATGACATTTCTGAACATTGATCAGTTCTGGCATTTGTTATACTATCATTCCTTATGGTAAAGTTCAGTATTTAGACATATTTAGATACCTTCAATGTATTTCCAGCTTTTTCTTCTGTGTGTTAAGGTGGACATAGTGTTTTAGCTTTCAGGGAAGCCTTAAATACTTGTTTAATTGCTCAAGTTATACTTCACTGGAATGTCTTTTCTAACACTGTTAATATTATTGTGGCTAGATGATATTAAAATTCCATAAACAGCATCTGCAAGTTCACACCTTAGGCACTGTTTTAACCTCTCAAGAGATCAGTATATCAATTGACACTGAAAGCATGATCTTGACAACCAAAAGCTTCTCTTTTTTTCCCATTATATTCAGAGAGTACAGAAAATGGAGCAGAATGAGACCCTTGGGTGGATAATTTTCTTCTTTGAAACACATTCATAACTGCCAGTAATACTAATGAACCACATAAGTAAATATTAAAGAGCAAACAGTGCATATGCTTTAGTACTGGGATCAATGTCTTATTTCATCTGACCATTGCCTATCAAGGAGGATCAAGGTAGCAGTGGGGGAGGAAGGGTGGTTTGCTTTTCCTACTGGTTGCCTTTTGAACCAACTGGAAATCACAGAAAAAAAACTTTCTAGAGACAAGGCTCTGAGTGTTATATTTTCTGGTTCCCAGAGATAGAGCTCCATTTGGTGTGTGTTTTTTGCTGGGAAACGATCACTAGTATAAGAAACATAAAGGAGAAAAGTAAAAAAAATCTGGATATGCCTATTTTTAGGCAATCTCCTATCCTGATTGACGCAATATTTTGTCTAGTTTTCTCAAGAACTGAAAATAATCTTGCCGTGACATGGTTCTCCCCCAACAAAGAATCTTTCTGAACTATTCCAAACCCAAGGAATTTATAACTTGCTGAAAATGTCTAATGTGATATCTAAAACTAAGGCAATAAAACAGGTTCTCATTAAAAAACTAGACATGTAATATCACAGTTGGGCAAGAATGTCTGATATAGGTGTCTCCAGACATCCCGCTGTCAATTGTAGGCTGTTAAATCACACTTGATACCAAAAGATGCCACATATATCTCCCCAGTGTCATTAAATTAATGAGAATCCTCTCAGTATTTGACCACACACTCAGAAAATTAGTGCCCTTCACTAAGACAGGCTGATCAGTGGTGGTGATTTACTGATACACAGTATTGTCTGAATTTCTGTCAATGCAATTTCAAGACTTTTTTTAGTATTTGCTATCAGTTGTTGTACTTCTGTCTTGCTTAGATAGCAGTTATAGTCGCAATCTTCATTTGGCCTATGAATTGCCCAACAGAAGCAATGAAAATTATATCATAGAATCATTTAAGTTGGAAAAAAATTTTAGCATCCAGCTATTAACCTGGCATGGCCGAGTCCACCACTAAACCACTGACTTAACCTTGGTGACACCTCCAAGCTTGATGAACCATCATCTCTGTTATTGTTTGGTTCCACTTGCTGAGCCTCACACCTGTTATACAGGGGCACCTGAAAGATGGGGCAGTCATGGAGGAGACACTCCTGCTGTGTTGGGCAGGTACTTGTTGCCGTTGCCATCTATCCCTTAAGTCTGGCTCTGCTAAGCCAGGCAGAGGGAAGATAATGAATCCTTCATGTCATGCATCCTGTCTGCCTGTTGGGCCTGTCCCTACCGGAAAGGCAGGGTGTGAATTCTAGCTTGCACATAAATATAAAAAAAAAAAAGGGAGGCTTATGCCACTGCCATCAACACTTTCAGGGATCCATAAACCCATGGTCAATTACGGGCTGCTGTGCAGAATCATTGAGATGTCATGGTTACATTGAATGGTGTAAGAGCTGACAGTGCCCCATCATTCTAAACAGCTGGCTTAAGGTCCTTCCCTGAGTCAGGACCCCCGAAACAGGCAGCCTGCAGGATAAAAATCTGTCTTTAAAAGCTTGTTTCTTGGCGTATTCAATATGATTAATCTTTTCCACAATGGAAAAACTTAGAATGAGGAAAAAAATAGTTGCTTTAGAAGAGCAGTCACACACAAAAAAAAAAAAAAAAAGAAAAAGAAAAAGAAAAAAAAAGAACTGATTTAGAGAGAATTTTTATCTAAGGCTTTTTTTTTTAAAGAATGCCAAGTGCTTCAGTGAGTTTTGGAATATTGTTTGAGGGAGGATAACATAGGCTAGCACATGCACTTCTCCAGTGGCAAGTAGGACATAACAGAGGAATGTTTCCAGAGGAACAGTTTCCAACATCAAACAGTTGGCAGAAATTTACTTGTTGAGCTCAAAAAAATATTATATTCCTAAGATTAATGAATTAAAGGAGAGGAGTAGAAAAAAGGATTCCTGCCTCATAATCTGATCTCTGGGCAAAATGAAACTGCAGTTTGCACTGACAATTATTTTTTTTTAAATAGTTTTTTGAATTTTGTTTTTGTTGTGATTTTAGATTACTTGCCTATTCAGTTGGAAACTGAATTTTGTTGGAGGTTATACCCTTATTTATGTGACAGGCATAGTGTTCTTAAAAACTTTCAGCCCTCCGCTCCTTTAAAGAAACTATAAGAAATAGTTTGATAACAAACTTTTGAAAATGTTAAGCTTTTCACAGAAATATAAAACACAGTGTATGTATCATTAGCTATTCCACAAAAACAACATGAAAAATGTGTTTAATTCCTTTCTGTAAAGATTATTGTGTTAAACATTACCATATGAAGGTATTTGTTTATTTATTTTGCTATAATATTAAATATGGTGATAACTAGAAAGGAAGGAAGCATGACAAGGTAAATTTGTATACCTTTCAAAAAGCAAAAATCAGAAAGCGTTAAAATATTGTAGTATATTTCACTATTTTGTGTGCAATGTATTAATAAAAAAGCATTAAGCTAAAGTAAATTAACAGGTGTAGCTAAAACAGATAAATCACAAAACCAGAGACTCATCTAGGTTGGAAGAGAGCTTTTAAGATCATCTAGTCCAACCAATGAAAAAAACACCAAACAACAGAAAAACACAAACAAACAAACAAACAAACACAAACAAAAAAACCCACAAACCCCACACCACACCCAAAACAACATCAAACCACTACTAATCCATAGCCCTGAGCACCATGTCAACCTCCAGGGATGGTGCCTCAACCACCTTCCTGGGCAGCCGATTCCAATGCCTGACAACCCTTTCAGGAAAGAAATATTTCCTAATATCTAACCCGAACCTCCCCTGGTGCAACTTGAAGCTGTGACTGCTGCCTGTTATTCTTCCTGGTAGTATTTTGATTACTAATGTTCTCCCACCCATGTGCCTCTGCAAGTGCCAATCTCAGACTGCAACTCTTTAGAACAGAGACTATGTATGTGCTCTGAGGGCTTGCAGGGATGGTGCCTCCACTGCTTCCCTGAGCCCAGTGCTGTATGGGATTCAAGTAACGGCAAGAAAAACATGTAAGAGGCATCTCTACATGCAAGGAATGTCATCAGAGAGCCATAGTACTAACAACATCTTTTTTTGGTTTTGTGGTGTTGGTTCTTCTATGGAATTCAGAAATGAACAGAGGTTGCCCTGTTGTGGATGTTGTGGATGCTCTAAGAAGTTCTGGCTACCCCATCCCCAGAGGTATTCAAGGCCAGGCTGGACAGGGCTTTGAGAAACCTGGTCTGGTGCGACCAGGGCAGGGGGTTGTAACTTGATGATTATTAAGCTTTCTTCCAACCCAAACCATTCTGTGATTCTATGAAATCACTGTCAGTGATACAAGGCACACCCTTAGCAGCAAATGACCAGTAGGACTGATCTACATCAACTGAGACCAGTGCAGCAGTTCAAAATAAAATCATCCAGAACCTGCAAAATGTAAAAGTTCTTCATTTTCTGTTTGAGGAAAATGGAATGTTTTGCTATTCGGCAAAGATAATAAGAACTGTCTCTCATTTCCTCTATGCAACTTGCCAGAAATGAAAGAAAGTAAAGGAGTAGACTATTAATATGTAATGTGCACCCAGTTGTTCACTTCTATTGCAGCTCTGAATTTTGAACTGTAGAGATAAAAGGGAAAAAAGAACCCCAAGCCTGCTAGAAAAGATGTTCCTGAAGCCCAGGAGTTTGGCAAGCAAACTTCCTTTCCTTTTCACATCTGCTCCTTATCTGTCTTGAGAGATTAAGTTTTCCAAAGTCTCCCCAGACAAGAATTTCTCACTTAAAGTTTGTTTATAAGAACTGGGGATTTAATTTTAAAATCATAAAATCTTTAAGGTTGGCAAAGACCCTTAAGATCATCGAGTCCAACTGTTAACCCAGCACTGCCAAGTCCACCACTAACCCCAGTCCCTCAGCACCACATCTGCTCATCATTGAAGTACCTCCAGGGATGGTGACTTCACCACTTCCCTGGGCAGCCTGTCCCAATGCATGGCGACCCTTTTGGTGAGGAAGTGATTCTGTCTAACTCTGCCTTAAAATAATAATTCCCCTGTGCTGGCCTGTCAACGGCCTTTGCACCAATGGTGGCCAACCCAGAAATGCAGGTCGCTTTTCTACTTGATTTAACATGAATATGGTAAGATCTCTGTAGTGCTCATTTCCTACGTCAGGGACAGTTACGTCAATTCCTTCAGAAAGGGTTTTCAGTTTCATGTTCTCAAAGAAAGCTGTAAGATTTTAGTGGTTCCCTTTTGAAAAACCAGCGTTTTGGTAGCATTGCTCACTCTTAGCCATTTTGGCTGTCATTTGGCTGTCATTTGGCTGTCACAAAATCCTCTGAGACATCATCCTCTGAGGAGCAGTGAAACATGGGTCGTCAGCCAATATTATCTGCATGAACAGAATGTGGAGAGATATACCTGGGAGCTGATGATTGTGTGTGCTCCCTTTCTTGGGTTTGTTATTAGAGCATGCTTAGATATCTTCCTTTCCTTCATGGAGACCTTTCAGCTTGTTTGGGAGACTTTAAGCATACTTTAAAACTACCTGCTCTCTTCTTAGTACCCAATTCTTCTTTCATTTCCAAGAGCTGCTTTTCAATCCCTTTGACTTTCATAGGTGTATCAGCCGTTCCCATTGAATTGCCTATCAGATACACCAAAGACCAGAAAAATTAAGAAACTAATTACTTGGGTGTCTAATCATAAGCATGTTTATTGTGACCTTGAAAAGGGAGGACTGGATGAAATGGTTCTAGGATTCTTTTGGTGGACTTTCTACATTTTGATATATTTGAAGCTAAAGGGCACAATTTTACTCTCTGTAATTTAAGGAACACTTGGTGGGAGCAGCCAGATGAAGGAAAGCAGCAGGGAAATTTGAGAATATTTATTCAACTCTTTTAGATAATTTAAGTCTTTGCATCTTGACAATAGTAGATTGTACAAGCAGTAGCTTCCCTAAATTATACAATATTCAGATGGAGGTGATTTGCAAATGGATGTATCTCTGTAAAAAAAAAAAAGTTTGTGTGGGTTGGTCTAAAAGCCAGGAATGTGAAAGTACAGAAAATGAACAAATTATCTCAGGGACCAAAAACCAATTTTGACAAAATAAGGACCAAACCTCTCTATCACTTAAGTAATATAACTATGTACATTTGCAGTTAAATTCCACCTACACTACTTACATACTGAATAGCATTTTTGAATATTTTAAAGAATTTGAGCATCCACCAATTGCAAGCAAAAAAGTTTGAGATAATGGCAGTATCTTGACAGACAATTATTTTAGTCTGGAGTCAAATTGAACTTGGCACAACGTGGGATGAGATTGTTAGGAACTGATATAACCAATGTGAATAAAGAAAAGGGACTGATCCTGGAGGTCACACATAACTGGGCTAGTGAAATTATGCTTGAAGAGAGTTGGATAAAGGCAAAGTCCTCGACCAACACATCTAACATTTATCCATAGCTATAATTCATACACAGGAGAAACAAAATGGATAGATACTCCTAACCATGATATCATCCTTCCCTATTTGGCCACCATCAAAGATGAGAGAGTAGAGGATGTGCCAGGGATACAAGTTCCTTCCCTCTGATAATATGAAGATCACCAGAGTTAAATGTGGTCATAATCACACAGCAGAAATCAAAACCTAAGTAAATATATTTCTTCAAGGAAGGGATCCTTCTCTTGATTACAAAATATTCAGAGATTGATGCAGACAATATTAATAACATAAGTGTTAAATGTAACTTGTGAAGTGAACAAAGAGGGTTAGGAAAAGCAATATAATGCTAATGTGGTGGGATGATATATCAAAACAGCACACTGGGTGCATCTACAACCTGCTCTAAGAAATAAGAGCTGTCTACATATAGAAACAACATAAAAGTTGGGGAAATCCATCTACCCATCTAAGGCCTCTTGCAAGCCATGGTCAAGTAAGATATTTGTGAAGACCCAAGGAGTCTTAGAGGTTTCTATCATGACCACAGGCCACGCAATTTCACCAACCCTACTCTGACTCAGGAGTTTATGACTCTAGTGAGAATCAAGCCCTAGAGGAGTCAATGTATTTTGTCAGCCCTGCTGAGATAGCTGGAAGAAAAGCAGACAAATCCTCAAGACACAAGAAAGGGACACAAGAAAGAGGTCTTTAGCAGGTCACACATTCGAATGCTGACTCATCCCAACTCGTTCTCCCACATCTGGAGAGAGATGGCTATCACCTACTCTGCTATAAAGTGCTTCCACTGATAAAAAGTTCCATTTTCTTTTTAACGTGAACTTGGATGCCTTCAGTGTTCAACAGTTGGTCCTTCCATGCTTTTATCTGTTCAATTAAAAGGTTCCTGGTACCAAATTACGTCTGACAATATAGTTCTCTATAGCCTGCAAGCAAATATCCTGTGACCAAGTTTCCTTCTTAACCTCTTTCCACAGGTACAACAGACTTGCCGTCTTCAGCTCTTGTCATCCCTATTCCTACCTTTTGTGGAATTTGACTTTTCAGTCTTGTTAGTTCTTCCTACACCATTCTCCTAAGTTGTTTCCCTTACATCAGGTAAGAAACCTAAAAGATATGGATATAGATAGATATAAGATATATGGTATACACATATTATATATATCAATAGATATATAATAGAATTATATACGTTATATAATATGGATATGGATATATGTGTATGTGTGATGTATATAAATTTATGTGAAAGGCAATCACCAAAAGAAGGGAAGAATCCATTGTTCATGACCATGGTGGTGAGTGCAAGAAATAATGGGAAACTGCAGTCAGGAATTTTCTTACAACACTTTTGGAAAATCTTTTAGTTTACCATGAGAGAACAGGGAAGCTCTCCAGCTGTCTTACTTCCAGGAGAAACACAAACCAGACTAGTATAAAATCTAGAGCTGCACATTTTATTTTAAAAGATGCACATTTAACATACCTGTTCAACTTCCAGAGGATCCTCTCTGGCCAGAATTTCTGTGTTTGCACTAATGCAGCCAGATTTCTGGATACAGCCATGAGGGGTTAATAAATTAGCAATGACTGAGTTTTGGAGAGGTAGCTTTAGCTGTCAAAGGCATTGAGGATTTCGTCAGCCTTGATATAGACTTGCCACTTTAAGTATTGTAGATGGGTGGGAGTGGGGAGGATCACCATTTGGGGTAAAAATCCCTGGGGGATTTGGATTAAAATCCCTGGGGGATTCAGATCCAGCCTTGTCTGTCCACTGACCAGCACCACACATTAACAAAGCAAGGGTGACCCGATTCTGGCAGTGTGCAGTTTGGCTTTCAGAATGAATTGCTGCAAAATCACAGGAATTAGAAAAAATATAGGAATCAGGCTAATGAAGTAAGATAGAAGAAGGATCTGCAGAACTATGGAAGAGCCCAGCAGAGGATGGGAAACAGCAGTGTTTCACTGGTCCAAGTGTGGTTAAAGGGGATATACGATGTGCTAAAATGCAGATTTGATAGAATAAAGCAAATCTGTTCAGATCATTGATCAAAGCAAAGTTTTGCCTTAGCATATATGAAAGCAGAGTGTTACAGTTCTGTTCCTATTATTGTTGTTCCTGTCAGTTACCCAACTCCATAAAGATTTCTTTTGCACTGGGCAAACCCTGTGCATCCTATGATCTTTGTAATAATTTTCATTTAGGAGGAATAGTCAGCCAGTGGCTTCTCTCCTAACTTTTGTTTCATGCTAATAGAGTATTTGTATGACAGGACAGCTTTTACCAATCTAAGGATTTAATAAGAGGTTGAGTTGCAGAGGCATTTTTCTGAAAAGCAGAAGGGTATAGCCACGAGGAATATTAAATGAAGAGGTTTGTAGTTTGAGATTAGTGTTGGGTTTAAAGGGCACCTGACCACTCCAGCAGAAGTGGATTTGTGACAATTGAAGGAGAGAAGAGGGAATTGCTTCATTTGTTGCAGACAAGCCAGAGATTCGAGTTTTCAGTAAGGATGGAAATCAGCCTGTGGTAACACGTTTGAGTCTGGCCCCTCTCCGACAACCACCTTTCTGAGGTGTGACGTGACCACGCGGTGCAAAATGCCTTTTGGTGGAACTGGAGTCACCACGAAATCAATTCTGAACGTGCATGGTCCTTTGTAAGCCAGAATAAAAGACTCACCATCTCTCTCTGATAAGAGGAGTTTGGGGAGGGTCAACATTCAGCCACTGACACATGCTGAGAGCCTGGTCGGCGCTGATGAGCGCTGCTAAAACCATTTTACAGCCTGTGCCAGGGCAGGATTAGTGCTTAGAGACATAGTTTAGTAATGGGGGGTGGGTGTGTGTATGGTTTTCTTTTGTGTTTTTTTTTTTTTTAATCAAAGTTGATGGTTGGACTAGATGATCTTAAAAGTCCCTTCCAACCTAGAAGATTCTATGATTCTAGGATGGAGGATTTGGTGCTACACGTGTCTCTGCTGCAGCAAAAAACTAGCTGCCTCTGCAATGAAGTATTTGCAGCATGCATTAGGTTTTCCGTATTAAAAAAAATACCTCTTTGGCCAGAATGGTAGAGAGGATCCTAATGTAAATGACATTCAAACCCATATTGATCACTACAGTAATGCTGATTTGTTACAAAAGGAAGCGTGCCGTTCAACAGTGTGTTAATGAAATGGTGAGACATATCCATCTTGAAAGCACTGTGGGGAAAGGGTGCTGAAGCAATTGATTAGAGAACAAGGAAAATGGAAAAGATAGATGTTTTTATAAACCAGTGTTACATATGGGCAGTAGGCTTTGGCTGCAGCTCTACAAAATTCAGATTTGCTCCTCATTAAGGAAAAGGATATACTCTTTATTTGTTGTTACCTAAATTGACAACAGAGCAGTCACTTGATGAATCCTAATTAGGTTTTCCTAGATGTAAAGGAAAGGAAAACAAAACTGCAGAACCTCACTAGTGAGAAGCCTGATTTTTTCTCCAGAGTTTGTTTTGTTGAGTGATTGTCTTTCTGTTCTCCGTTGCTTTTCCAATGCCATTTGCGAAATACAGCCTTATTTTTACTGAATGTAATAGTTACACGCGGCAATGGCAATTGTGGATGTTAAATAAACAGAACTACTCCTGTAAGAGCAGTCACAAGGAGAAAGTCATATTGCACAGCACTTGAGACTTATCTAGTGATAAAGCGGTTACTTCTGAAAGAATGAATAAAAACAAAGGCATTACTGACTGTGCTTTGTTTTTCTCATACCAGGAGGTTCAGTGATAAAGCTGGGTACCAATGAGGCAGTGGCAGCTTTGAGGAGCTGGATATTCCTGTTCATTTGAAACAGTCAGAAAATATTTGAAATCTTTGAGATAATCTTAAAAATCAGAATTCCCCTTATAAGGGAAATCATGGACATTATAAATCAGTGCTTTTCTTAAACCATTAATTTGTTTCTTCTGCAATATTTTTAAGAACAGGGAGAGCTGGCACACATCTCAGACATCTAGTGCTTAGTCAATACATGCTGCCTTGGGATCCTGGTCTCTCAGAATGGAAAACTGAACAGATTCCTTCCCACGTGATTTGGAACTTCTGCAAATCTGCACCCCCTTCTCCTTCGTCTCCTCCATTTAACCGTGTGCTGGATTTGCAACCCTCCCCCAATGGTTGCACCCTCAATGAGCTACAATCTCCTTCTTTCACCTTTTGGATGTGTCTTCCATTCCTTTTCCTCACTGTTGTTGCTCGATTGCCTTTATGAAAGGACTCCTTAGCACGTGCCTACGATATTCTTGAACTTTGCATCCTCTTCTGTCACTGCCTTATTTCTCTCCCCGTTCTTCCATCCAGACGCTCAGAAATCAATCAGGCTGTGATTACCCACTCCATCTGCAGGGGAGGGGGGGGTCAGAGCTGCAGTTTCAAAAAGAAAAATTGTGGAGGAATTCAAACTTCAAAGGGGGGGTGTCTCG
>JAOXNG010000002.1:7735932-7746166 GCA_028566535.1 Scolopax minor
ACTAGTTACATGGAGGGTAGCGAACAAGATTTGCAAAGTACCTCAGAAGTGATATACTACTACAAACAGATGGGGAAAAAGGTAAACAGATGTGGAAAAAGGTTTGTGGTTCTGTGAATAGATATTTGGAAGAAACATAAACATATGCATACATGGATGCATGTGTATGTGCACAGAGGTTACACAACTGGATTTCCATCAGATGGTGAGGGAAAAGTCTGCAAAGGGAAATCTGATTAAAAAACATGTATTTTCTTGTTTTTTCTTAGCTTTCAGAAAGTAAGTAGATCACCTAGAACAGCCAGCATTGCTTTAGATGAAAGCAGTTATCTTCCCAAGAAACAGCCAAGAATCATACATATTTTACATATTTCTTTCTTGCTCCTGGACTTAACAAGGATTAAATTGTATGGCTCCTCTCCTCTACTGACCCAACAGAAAAAGACATTAAAGTTTTAATGTTTTAAGAATGCATGGGTATCTATTTGCTTGGTTTTCCCTTTTAACATCAACTTTTTGAGAATGTGGTTTAGCTCAAGTTCACCTTTCCATTTTATTTTGGAAAAAGCTGGGAAAGCTATACACTTAAACCTTAATTTGGCATTCTTGCTCATAAATTACAGTCTGACCTCTGCCTATATGATCACATTCAAATTGTTCAGCAAGATTTGCATTCTTAGAAAGAAGAGGAAATTCGTGAATATTTGAGAGCAAAATCTCTTCCTGGCTGATCTGTCTATTCTTTGCAGTTGTCTTCAGATGAAAAAACACAAACTGTGGAGCTTCCTAATTCTGTCTTTCTTTAATTTTGTTAATTTCTTTAATTTGGTGTTCTCAAGATGCTCATTCCTCTTAGTAACTTTAATTTCTGTAATACTATTTATTACTGTTAATGTTTTCTGTGGTTTTTAACAAGCTCTGAAATAATCAGACTTGTAAAGATTGTAAAGGAGGAACATGACCCTGCAGCTTTCCTGCACCATTAGATAGCTCAGACAAAAAAGAGGGAACAGTCTTTTAAAAAGCTACCACCACCAAAACAAACCCACGAAAATAAGACCCAAACCCCACATGTGCTCTGCTCCAGGGAAGAAGATACTTTTATTTTTTACTATGTCTTTGCCTTTATTTGCCTCTCTTCACTTCCTGCTGTCACGAGTGAAAGGAACTGGCGAGCTTGCAGACACATCAGTCAGACAAATTAGTTCAGAGGTAGTTCTTGCAACTCTGATGTTTTCTTAAGTAAGCAGTGGTAAAGATCAAGGCTTCTAAAATTATAACATTTACTTTTAGGTGTAGTGATCTGTTGAAGCATTTTGGACACCTCAGTAGGATTAATGGAGGCATGTGTATATTATTCCCCATTTTGCAGCGTTCAGAGGAAGAACTAGTTTTGAATTAGTGCTGTGTTGAATCTTGCCTGACTTTGGTGTAAACTTGCTCGAAATAGTGTTGTCATCTGTGGCAGTATTAAATTACCTGCAGTGGACAACTGCAGTCAAGCAAGTTTTGGCTCCGTCACTAACGCAGTTTGACTGGTACAGTTGGGTTTATCATGTAGCAGCAGAGCTGATAGGACTTCATAAAGCACCTGGCTCTTTAATAACAAAATTAGAGGCACAGTTCTATATTTCCAGTTTAGCACACTTAGTCAAGTCAGCAGAGCTATATAAAGTAAGCTTATGCTAATTAACAAGGGCACCAGTAGCGCTGTAGCCTTCCAGCTACAGCTCCTTGCCCCAGAAATTACCTGTGTCCCTGGGAGGTTCTCCTGTTGGCGGGATTAGTGCTTGAAATGTAACCCAAGCAATGGGACTGAAGTCATTCACAAATCAGAATTTTCAGTCTACAGAAAATTGTTCATTTCCATGATATATTTCCCTTTAAAAGAGCGGGGATCTGATTGATGTATTACTTTACCTTTTGAGCTACAGGGCCCAGTGCTAACTTGGGTGTGCTATGAGAGTGTGTATGGGATTCACAGGCCCACTGTTTAGAAGGCTTGAGTAAGGAAGAATGTGAAGTTTGATTTATCACTGAAATATCTTCACAAAATATAACCCTGAAGGTCTGTGCAGTGGTACAAAGCTTTATCTAATCCCACGTATATGCGTTTTATGGAATTTCCCTAGACTGGATTATGACAGATGTCTGCAGTTATGCTCATCTTGTGTCTTGTCTGTACATTTTAAGACACACAGCAAGATCAGCTGAATGCTTTTTCCCCCCAGGTCCATTCACTCGGATGATGTGCTAATTAGGTCAATGAGAAAAATAAAAAATATAGAAACTGGATTGAGTGCTCACCAGCTGGCTCCTACATGTAATTGCTATATTTTGGGTTAATTTGTCTTAAGATGTTTTTCTGATGTGTCTGAGAATGTTACCTATAAAAAGGCAGATTGCACATCAAGAAAGCAAGTCAGTGAAAACATGAATATTTTGAGCCTCAGAATGTAGCATTCAGTATTCATCACTACAGGAAAGAGGCATGTGACTTCTCTCTCACATGGCAGCTCCTTGGTTCATGCTTTACTGATTGGAAAATGGCAAAAGTATCCTGCAGAATCATTTTTGAAGAAAGAGCAAGGCACTGGAACAATCCACAATGCTAATATTTTCTTGCAGAATGATCCCTGGGACAACACCTGCTCTTATCCCATAAGAAAGTCCTGTGTATTGGAAGAGAATTGACTTGCTGAAAGTAGAAATTAGTTACTGCAGAGTCCCTTGGTTTGTTTTCTGTTTAAATAAAAGTGTTCTGTCATAAGTGTGACCTCAGAAGTAGCAGCATGACCTGACAAGCAAGCATATTTAATCTGCTCCTTGCTGGAATTGAATGTGTTTTGGCCATGAATGTGTATGCTGTCTATGCATACAGGTAGGAGTGAGAGTGGTTTCTTGCTGGTACAATTTGAGAGGGAGACAAAGAACTGTTGGAGCACTTTGAGGTATTGCTACTAAGCAAGGACATGTGTACTTCACAGCAAACAAATTTGCTCAATATTTTTGTGAGTCTCTGAGCTCAGCTGGTTCTGGCAGGGATGACTTGACTTCATCTAGAGAGGCAGTAGGAGGGAGATCATTCAGTCATTCCAACTTTCCTTATATTTGGGTAGTGGAACATAAGTAACCTCTTCCCGGTGCTGGAGGGAGTCGCCTTGGGCTCTTCATCACGTCCAGTGTGTTGTACTGCATCTCTCATGTCCTTCTGTAGCATCTAGAAATAGCTGTATGGCCTAACCACAGTGCAAAATGTAATTGTCTCTGATGCAGCAATTTCAGCACAAGCAATTTGGACTCTGTGGAATAACAAATAATAATAAAGAAAATAGTCTTGCAATAAATGCTAACGACACCCTATAGGATTGCACTGAATTTGTCATTAGGTAGTAGATATTAAATGCAGAAATACTAACTTTACCAGAATCATAGAGAGTTCAGAGTTCTCTGTAAATATGTAACTCTCCCTCTAAACATGCAGTTTATTTCCCAATGCAAATTCTTCATTATTCTGTAGTTAAGGCTGAAAGGTTTTATCATTTACCTGAATCAGAAATGCTTTTAAGAGAACAAAGTAATTTACTGAGATGAGTGAATTTTGGAAATTGAGGCAACAGTTCTATTCTGCAGGTGAAACAAAGCTGCCACAAAGGCTGTGTGTGTTTCTGTCACCATTTAGACTGCTGTAGATTTGCAAGCTTCACTTCCTCCTTTTTTTTTTTCTGGTTTTTTTGATGTTGATTGTTGTGCTCTCTTCTCTTCTCTTGAAGCCAGAATGACTTCTGCCCACCCTTGTCTCACTACCTCTCTCTTCTTGTGCAGTCTTCTGAAACTAGGCCATACTGTCTTTGTAAATCATTCACTGCCTAATACTTGTTTATAATGCTAACTAATGCTGTTCTGAGCTTATGAATGTATCGTTTATATAAAGCATGTGTCTCTATTATGTGAAAAAATTGAGCTGGAGGCTGCATGATTCCTGATTCAGTCTTCCTTCTGACCTAGCAGTAATTCTCTTGATGATACAAAGCAAATAAAGAATGGAATTTCTTTATCAATCTATTTGCCAGCCATAAATATGCAATATAATAGTCATTCTTCAGAAGTGAGCAGCAACATGTTTCTGAATTCTGGTATCTGCAAAATATATGTTTACTTTGAAGTTTTCCAACATTTTTGTTGTCAGCTGAGAGCTGGCGTGTGATATTTATGTTAGCTTGGTCAACATTTGTCAAAAGAGGGTAAGAAAATAGCTGGGTATAAAATGGGCAGCTTTTTAACAGAGAAAGTGCCTTTCCATAGGTATGATAGTGCAAAAATATGAATCACTTGAACTGTCCATCATATATAAAGAAGAAAACTGATTTAAAAGCCTTTATTTTCAGAATTTCAGAAAGATGTATTTTAATTATTTCAAAAATATAAATTCCTTATAAATGCTCAGTGATGAAGTCCAAAACTTACTTCATGCACTGAGAATTTCAGTATGTTGAAGACTGATGTTTTATAGCATTACAGTTCTAACTGACTTTAATGTCATTATTGAAAATAAGGAGATAACATCCATATGATGTTTTTGCGGATCCCAGAACCAGAGGGAAGCATAGGTGCAGGTTCAACCATCTTTGGCTCTCCCCTGTGAGACAGGGTAAGGCCAGGGTCTCTTTGCTAACTCTAGTCTCACACAGAACACGTGAATAGGAAGAAGGTGAAAGGAAGCAGGGTTGGCTAACAGGCCCAAGCCAACATCATTGGTGAAATGAGCTTTTGCCCCTAAAGAGAAGTTCCTTCCTTCTGTGAGGAAAAGAAATTATTGTGAGTCTACTGTAGTTCCTCCCTCAAGTTCCCCTAGGAGCAGGATGGCTTCATCTGTGTGATTGGGAGATTAGCTCTGAAACAGGACACTTGGTTTAGTTCTCCTTTCTTTTCAAATTTCATTTGTCAAATGGTTTCACAACCTTGCAAGAAGACACTATCCAATAACACTGATCAAGCACCATCTTTAAAAAAGGTGGAAGTTTGTGAATGACCTGAAATAAATGTGAAAGGGCTTGCCCAGAAGATATTTAAGCACAGCCATGTAGCACTCGACTTCAGAAAGACAATGCAAAACTGATCACATTTGGTCTCACTCGAAAGTATCCCTGTTTTACAAACTGATCTTCAATCATATTCTAGTTGTATTCTAAAATCATGTTATTAGGAATAGCAACAAGGCCCTGCAGTATGTTTGCACAGGGCATGAATTAGCAGAGAACTTGACCTTAAATTTTGTACATAGAAACATAGAAGTTATGTTTACAAGAGTGTTCTGTGTTTGCTCCATTTCTTGTGTGGGTGTATGTAGGGGAGTGGGGATAAATACCCATCTTTCTCTTTAAGCTCTACTTTAAGCAATCTCCGATGCCTATCAACGTGATTTTGTGACACAACGTTGTGATTTTTCCATTACACACTTGCAATGCTAGCTGTAAACCTAGCCTAACCATTAAAAATGAAGAGCCAAGCACTCAAGAATTCTGAAACATGCTTATTAAAAATAATATCAGATTTTATTAATGGCCCTCTACTTTTTGAGCATCTAAATCAAGTTTTTGATTGCCACAGCAGCTAGGAGCATATCTTTTGTGCAGGTGCTTTCCTGCAAATAGAAAAACAATGAAGAAATTTATATCTGTAGGGTCAGACCCAAGAAACTAGAAGCAGGAGAAGAAAAAAAATGAACCTTTAGGCCTGAGTCAAGATTTAAATGCTAACCATTAAATTTAGCTTTTCTGTTTACCCTTCTATCACAAAACATGCTACTTTGTAGTGCTGAAGTCCCGATAGCCCGGCTGTGATATTCTGACCCCAACTAATTCGTGCAATTATATAAATTGATGTATATATACAAATAGGGTAATAAAAGTGCAAAATAGTGTGAACAAGCAGGTAGGAAGTCTGGGAAGAGGTGATGGTAAGATACATTATTGGTGCTGCTGGTGAGAGAAGGGAAGTTGTCAGGGCTGTGGCTCCTGGCTGCTGCTGCTGCTGCCTGGGGAGTATGTGTCACGCAGGGATGGCGCTGCTCCTCTCGGTATCCCTGTTCCTCCTCATCCACCAGGTGCCATTATCACAAACAGGAGTGCTCATAAGATGCTGTTGTCTGTATTGCCTTCTCCTCCCCTCAAACAAAAAACCAGCTGATATGTAGCAGTGAGATTTATTTTTATTTTTTTTTCTACTGCTATAAGATTTCAAGATGATCCAACAGTGTATTTACTGGATTTGAGAGGTCTTGTTGGAGGGGGAATTCCACTGTTGCCTCAAACCCAGCAGTTTACAGTATCCTGAGTTGACCCCTACTGAATGTATTACTTCAGGTTTGAAACATTTTGTTGCAGGAGCACAGCAGCCTATTCCTGTCATAGGAATGGTTTAATCTGTTGCTTGCTGTTAGCTTAATAACCTTTTGCTACTTGAACTGTCCTTTCTGCCAGATTATTTTTTCACAGCTTCCCCTGGGGTTTGACGATGAACTGTGTAAGAGACCACTAAACAAGAAGAAAAAATCTCCAGAGGTCTTAGCTGAGCAACCCTATTTAAGTAATAAGAACGACTGTGTTTGGTAAGCCAATTACATAGAGCAAACGTTTAAAGGACAGAATGCCAAGTACTTGTTTGTAACCCTAAGCCTTTCTTAGCAGCACTGTTACAATTATAAAGGAATATGATCCCTTTCTGAGCCTCACAGACTACCTGCATCCCTGTATTAATTCACAGCGCTGCTGGATGGGCTTTGTGAGCGTGGTAGGGCTAATCCCTACAGTTTCTTGATTATGAGCATGTGCAGAACAGCCGAAGGTACAGCCGAGCGTGTAGAGCTGACACACAGAGACTTGCCTTGCAATGCCATGTTTGTGCATGTGTTCCTACAACTGAGAAGGATACAGGGAGCCTGCCTGCCTGGCTGACTTGTCTGATGTTTTCTTGTTTCTGTTTCAGCATTCAAGATAATTCCTTCAACACGACAGCTTTAGCAGAGTAAGTGAACACTTTAAAGATGTCCTTGTTTTTAAATAGGAATGATGAGTTTAGTTACTGTAGAAAATAACTGTAAGTGGTATGTGAGAAGTCCCAAGCTGTCTGTCATATATTTTGAATCAGTCTTCTGTAATCTAAATATATTATTGACTGTATGGGAAAGATTGCATGAAGCATCTGCCTTTACATGCTCTGTGATCATTTAGCAGTGAAATACCTTTCTGGGAGAATATAGTTGATGCACATCACACATTTAAATGCATGATTTTCAGTGTAGGATAAATCTCCTGTGAAAATATCGGTCGTTTCTGTTACCAATGATCTTTAAAAACACAAGCATGTCAGTTTTTTAAGAACACATGGTCTGTACTTTCTTCAAGCATTATTAGGAAAAAAAATCTTTGAAAATATTTTGAAAGAAACCTATACATGATCCTAGTACCAAATACCTCATTTCTTTGTAATCAATCCCATAAACTCATTAGAAGGCCTTTCATATATATAATGATCATAAGGATATATGTTGATTTTTTTGTTGTTGCTGTTTTACAGCAACTCCGTTTACCAGAGACAACAGAAGAGCACAAGGGAAAACATTAGAAAGTTAGAAAAGCAAAGGCTCTAGGAACCATTACAAATTAAATAGTCTTTGTTTTCTTTCAGTCTAAACCAATTCAATTTTTGTGTTCTCTACATTATTTTTTTCATGCTTTTGATTGTTTCAAAAGCTTTTAGGGAAGATTCTTAAGCAGTAATGTGCCAGGCAATTTCTTAGGAAGGAAATGATTTGTAGATTTTTTTGTGTATAAGGTGAACTTTATGCTACGAAAATGCCCATAATTTAAAAAGCCCTAGCTGCACAGTGAGCTGTTTGCCTAAGTGTTGAGGGGACAGATACATTCTGAAAGCAGGCCAAGTTGTAATCTTCTAAGCCATCCCTAAGTATTGTCAAAACCACTACAGAAAAAGTACCATTTCATAAGGATCCAAATAATTTCCCTCGCATACACTGCTTCACTTTATTTGTGTATATTTCCTTGCTTTATTTAATGTTTTAATTAGTCACTCTTTTAGTATGATTGTGGCAGTATGGAAAGATTTAATAGAAGCTGATAAATCATGAAGTAATTTTTTATTATGTTCCTTTTTGCCTATTAGCTAAATGATGAACTCTGATCTATAAAATTCTGGTGTTCTCGCCCTACACAGATGAATAACCAGATTACAGATAGTATATTTTTCTCCTTCCCTTTTTTCTGTCCTTAAGTATATCCATTGCTTCCATAAAGATTCCCCTGGAGCGGCCCCTGTCTCTGCTTCACCTTTGAGGTTTCTGGGACTTGGAGGTGATGGCTTTTCTCTGTGATGCTTCATGTGACCATTAAGACAAGGGCCAGGATGGCATAAAACCTGACTTCATAGTGCCACCACTGCCCCTGGGGAAAAGGAGAGGGGTGCGCACAGTTCTGTGCTGAGTTGAGCTGAGAGGCAGCAGCAGGGCAGAGCTAGGGCTGGCCAGGCATTGCCTGAAGAGTGAATCTCCCTCGTGTAAGCTGTTGTTCTTCCTGTTTCAGGGGCTTTAGTTTTTAAGCTTGTCTTCCAAACACCGAAGTAGAAATATGCTCTTAGAAAACAAAGCAAGTGAACAATGACACTTGAAAAGCATTGTCCAAATGCACAAACCTGGTTTCCAGGATTGATTTCCCTAAATCCTGTTTAGATCCTCCTCCCAAAGCCTGTTTTTGAGGACTGCTGAGAATAAATTATTCTTATTGATTTCAGCACTAGTTGTTTGTGCTGGCCATATCTGAAAATAGGTTACTTTTATTTAGCAGAATAAAGAGAGAGCTTGCCGTGCAACTTTAGACACCCCCATTTGACAAAGGTAAAATCAGGGCTTTCTGAATGATATAAAAACAGTGGTACAATACTCTCAGGAACATTTCTCCAGACAAGACAAGTGCCTGGGGTTGCTAAGCTTCAAGCAAGCCATGTGTGCAGCCTGGTTTAGAAGTTGTCCATGTGAACATCTTAAAGGTCAAGTTAGCAAAGGGGAGCAGTTTTCAAGTTGTACTTAAATGGCTCCTATGGAAAGGAAAATGGAAGAAAATCAAAAAAGCTAATCCCATTAAACCAGAGATCCTTAGAAGAAACATACAGAGGCTGTAGAATAAAGAGTCAGAGCAGCAGTCCATCTAAATTGGGATCCCTTCTCTGACCTGACTCTGACCAATGCCATAAGATCAGTAATGGATGTACTTAACTTTTAAGAGACATATCCATCAGTCAGTAGTTTAGATTGGGCACTGAAAGAAAAGGAGACACATCACTGGTTTTGTCAAAAGATGTTCTTCCTGTCCAATGTAAACTGCAACCCATATGGATTTATGACTTAAAGTTGTTCTGGTATATTCTCTGATGTTTTAGGAATCAGTGAGATGCTGCTCCGGTTTTTGGGTTGATGGGAACTCTCTTGGCCACAAGCTTTCACAAATCTTCTCAGACTCTTGAATATCCCTCTATCTGTTAAATATAGCTAAAGTTGGACAACAAGATTTATGAGTCACTAGTGAGAGGAGTGTCTGCATGTCTATGTCGATATGTGCAGACAAGTAACATGAACACATAAGCTGCATTTCTTAAAGAAGCCAAGATAAAAATACTGTGTGCTTTAATGATGGATATTTGCATTATATCATGGATTCATCTTTTTAGAAGTCTGGCTATGGTCTTAGCCTCAAGCACTGACTTGTGTGAGTGAGCTTTCTTGGTTAATATTTATTTTTACAAAGAGAAAAATATCTGCTTACAATTTCAGAGTGTTGTTTCAGAACTTCCTCACAATCTTTTTATTACATATGGACACAGTCTTGTCTTCTTCATTATTGCTTACCTTTCCTATCTACTCTTATCCAGTCATTCAAACACATTTTTTCATGCTCCCTTATGTTGTTTATAAGTTCTGTTTTGTTTTATACCTTTTATCAGTTGCTGGATGCTGAGTTAGGATCCCTACTTCTCAAGATCACCTTATTACAGCCAGCTCAGGGAAAGCAACACCCAGTGCACTTCCCAAAGTTAAGGGGTGTGCACACAAGTATGCACACATAGATTTGGCTGATGGACCTGTGCTCAGTCATCCATCATCCCTCTGAAGGTTGTTCCCAGTCATTAAAATGGTCATTCACCATCGAAGGCTGGCAAATGT
>JAOXNG010000002.1:7819532-7833758 GCA_028566535.1 Scolopax minor
ATTTAAACCCATTATGAACCCCCCTCAACAAGTACAAACAGATTTGCTTCTTTTGGCATCACTCTGGAAAATCTCCAGTTGTATGGACAAAGACAAATCATCTGGTTCTAAGTTTCTTTGTACTCTAAAGACACTGAAGATTTATCCTTGAGTCATGTTGTGGGAAGCATGGACGTCTGGTGCTTTCGGAGCAGACATTCAAAAATCACTATTATGCCTCTCCTAAGCTGCGAAACCCATTACCATGGATCTTTGAAAGCATGTTCCCAAAGGGTTCCTACAAAACATTACGGCATTTTGGGCTGTCAATCTGTACTTTGGAAATCTCATGCTTGTCCTTGCATCTGAAATGGTTGCTATTAAGAAGTTTCTTTACCTAAGGATGAAACCCTTTGCATTTAATATGGTCTAGATTTAAAACAAAACACAGTATGAACAGTGGAAGGCTTGTTAGCGATGACTATTTCCAGTTACAATCCTATCTTTTCCAGCTGTAAGCTACACTGAAACATCCTAAGAGCTCCCTACCTAGAGTCTAAGTGCCATGCTCTGAGCTGACTTGGGAACAGCAATTTCTTAAACTTTGATCCACAATAATTTGCAAAAAGCATCTGTTTAAAACATCTGTTAAAACCAGAAGACATGCACATATGTAGAGATTTCAAATAAACATAGTGTTAAAAATCACAGACTTTAATAATTTCAAAAGAATTTCATTGAAAATATGGAAAGATCACTAGTCCTTATACTCAAGGCATTCATTTAAGGCCCAATTAAAACATGGTAGTGAAACTGCAAAATAAATAATAGATCATACTCAAATTCTATCAGAAGACTGGCTGTCCTCTGAATTTACCTCTAGCAGCAACTAAGAAAAAAGTTCAAGATGCTTTCCAAAAATGAGATCTTTTGACATTTATATGATGAAAAATGGCTGTCTGAATGGAAAAAAAAAAAAAAAAGAAAAGATAGAAAAATAGGTGATACAAACCACATTATTTTAGGGGTGCTATGCAGACAATAAAGTAAACTAAGCCTAAGCCTATATAACATGCCAAACTACTGAAGAACCTCCACCTTTAACACTGACCTGTGGCCCAGGACTGAAAATTTGCTACAGAAAAGAAAGCCTAGATTCAATGGTAACTGTTGCTTTCATCCACAACTCTAAAGTTGCTGACATTTTTTTTTAATGGCAGGTAAGACACCTAGAAGTTACTGAACTGACTGGGAATGCCAAAAGCACAAGGAAGCCCTGGTGATACCCCCCTAACCAGCAACTGAGGAGAAAGCCAGTGGAACAGTCATCATGCCACTTCTGTGTCACCACAATATTTTCCTACACTAATGTAATTTCACTCATATGGTGAATTTGGGGTTTATCTGGGCTGCTGTCATGCAGCTGGTAGTGCACCAAGTGCTGCACTGTACTATCTTTAGAAAAACACACAAGTTATTAACACCTGCAGTTGCTTCCATGAAGTGTCAGCTCCATGAAAACCTAGGAATTTGATAAGGAAAATGTGACTAAGGTTTGCGAGCCAGAAACTAAGCAAGGTGAGCCTTTACCTACATAGCACAAAATTAAAAGCTAATGCTGGATCCTTATTACATTCTACAAAGATATCTGAAAATCAAAAGATATGTAGAGGAGAATGAGAGGTGTAGAAGAATAAACTACAAGGTAAAGCAATTTTTGAGACTCTGAAAGATGAGGTATACATTATACACAGATACCAATAGTACACATAATAAACACGCCAAAAGTTGAACAAATTCTTATAATACAAATCACATTTTTAAAAAATATCACCTTTTTCAGATCTTAAAATATATCTATTGGGGAAAACAGAAAATGTTTTTCTCATGTTAACATTTTCAATACAATGAGAGACATTAGCTATGACCTTTTGAAGTAGAAATTCTTGATGAGAGGGGATCAGCTTTATAAAGAGCACATAGGTACCATGACATAAGAAATCCTCTTACTAGATAATGATACTAACGACTGAAACCAACTCATTTAGAAGCTGTAACTCCCACAGAATTAACAGAGACATCTTTATACCTTCTGAAACAGAAAAAATTCTATCTCTCCTTGTCTTGATAATTCAGCTGATTGTTTATATATCATCTCTATAAAGGTAAAATATTAAGTTTGTAATTCTAGAAAACTGATATAGACTGACAATATTTGAGTGCTATAATTCAGACTGAATTCCCCAACTTACTGCTGAGGTATCTTATTTACTCAAAAATTCAATAGGAGAAAGAATTCTTCTTTCTTTATCACCATCAAAAATGACAAGAAAGTACCAGGAAATTATATATTAGCTGCATACTTTAAATTTACCAAAGCAAAAATACAAAATCATGTTTTTCTCCTGAGCTCTGGAATGAATGGGCTGCTGTCAAACTGCTAGCTACATAAAATTGTTTTACAGGACCAGAACAACATGCCCCTACCAAGCAAATAATTAACCTGAATATCAAGAATATCAATGTTCACTGCAACACCTTGTTCAAGAGAGACAATGAAATCACACAAAGGAAATAAAAATACATTTATAAAATTATCAAATCGAGGCTGTTATTTGCTAGGCCATGTAAGTGGCACTTCTCCAGGATGGCTATTCTATTTCAAAGTTCAAACTTGCTATCCATAACCACATAAGTAACATTTATGCCTTATCTATGCTTCTATTTATGCACAAGAAATGAGTGAATAGTCTCAGACTTTTAAATGAATCTTCATCCTCTCTCCAGAATCTTGATAAACTAACTCCCACTACAGATTTTTATATTTATAGAAGCATATTTAAGAATATTTTCTAAATAAGTATCCTTGTAAAAGCAATTCGGGCATTCGGGCAAAGAAAGAATGCCTGGCCCCATAAATCTTGTTAGAGGGATAAACCCCTCTAAATCTTCTCCTCATTTCCTCCCCATGTCTCACAGTACTGTTGCGCATTTTCTCATAAGATAATGAATACACTCTGTCCAAAATGATTAAAAATAATTTTGAAAATAAAGCATTACTTATTTATAATATGTACATTTACATTTACTGAAGTTTTTTTTAAATGTTCATATACAATGAAATTCTTTTGGTTTTTTAACTCAAGGCTTAATTTACATGCTTCCTCCTAATCTACACCATTGATTTCATCAGGAATATATTCCACATTACAAGACAGAGACAACAAAACTAGGCTCTGCGAGCACAATTGTGCCTTTAGTACACCTGCCTTCTTCAGCAGGGAAGGTACCCCAAAACCGCGCCAACAGAAAGCATACTGCAATCTCCAGATTGTCCAGTTTCTGTATCAAAAAAATTCTCTCAGCCTCTTACAGAGGACTCAATTCTTCCTCCATCTCACATGGAGAACAAATGTACTCTACAAGTGGTCCCATGATTCAAATCAGGAGCAGACCAATATCTCAATCCTGCCACCGACAGCAGCAAACGTGCAGGCTCTTAGTTCCCACCGAGCAGTGCCCGGCTCTCTCTCAAGCCTCGTTTCTCACTGCCTGCTGTCAACTACAGGATTGAAACCTTGTTCTGCAAGCAGCTTCTCATTTCAGAAAGCCATCTCAGAGTCTCAGTTGCTACCTGACAGGAGGTGTAGTACAGCAGCTGAAGGACAGTGCATAATGAAGGGAAAGTGTTCTGCACAGTCTGAAGGTTTGCCACTCACCCGAATACTAACAACCGAGATCCTCATTTGCCCTTAGCAAAAGCACTCAACTATCACATACTTTGAGATCTTGTGCAGATAGGACTTCACGGGTTTAGTCTCCTCAAATGTGTCTAGGTATGTTTTCCACTGACACCAATGGGAATACACAATGTGAGTGTGGCAAAGCTGACAGCAAGTAGTAACATAAAAAGAGTTACACTGGTAGATCTTGGAATACAATTATGCCATCAGAATGTAGGGCTTTGGTTTAAAGTCCAAGCATTCCCTCAGTGGACACTGAATGCAACGTTAGGTTAAACAAGGAATTACGTGTATCTGTACAGAAAAGGTTACTATAATTAGAAAGCAGAAAGCAAACAGTCCCATTATAATGTTCCACGGGATTCCCATGATGCAACCTCTGATAATTTCCAGGATTCCTGCCAAATTTTGGCTTAGATACAGAATTCTCCAGAGTGGATTTCTTGGGCCTATCAGCTAAAGATGATAAAACCCAAACATTTATTCACTTCTTAAAAATGATGGTAGATAGTAACACTAGACAGTAACAAGGAAAAAGCAGGCACAACCTTCACTCCTATGTGAAGACCACAGATGTCTGTGGAATTATACCTGGAATAAATTTTATACAAAAGATGCATCCTCTAATTCAAAAGCAAAAGTTACTGTCCAAAAGATTTTATAGATATGACTTGCAACAATGTTCATGTGAAATACTGATATGATTTACTATGCTAAGAAAGAAAATGCTAACAAAGAGCAACATCAGCCTTGGGTGGTTGGTCTCCTCAGGCTCCCCTTCCATTCAGCAAAGAAAGGCAGTTTCCTAAATTAGATAATCTGAGTACCTACAGTTAGCACTCACATTTAACCTTGTGCTGGGGGAGTCTAATTCTTTTCAGAGGCTAAAGAGGGAGGTCACAGATGCTAAGAGCTAGTTAAAGCTACCTTTTGTAATTATTTCTTAAATTACATTCGTCAATTCTCATGATTCCCATGATGCAACCTCTGATAATTTGCAAGATTCCTGCCAAAGAGTTACAAAAATGTGGGGGAACAAAAGTAAGTATTACATTGCAGCCAATTTCTGAACTCCCATAGCAAAGAGATTTACATCTCACTGGCTCAGAAATAGCCTCTGGACCAATACTTCCAAAGGGATGAACTTTTCAAGAATAATTTCTCTGAATTTCTCCAAGTCAAATGCTTTGGAGTTTTTCATTTATCCCCACAGTATTTTTTCTGAAAACATTAACAGGGTCAAACATCTCAGTACCATTTAAGCTTGAATGTGCATGAATTTATATCTTTCTACTTGCAATTATAGCTGAAGTATTTCATAACTGTAATTTAATTAATTTTAATTAAAATAAATAATGCATTCAAATGCATCATTAAAGAAGTTTCACAATAATTGTTTTCTCTTTTTTATTACCATAAAAAAATTCATATTTTTTCATTTATCACTCTGAGTTCATATAATTCGAATATCACTCTGAGTTGTCCTCTGTTCTTATCAGCCAATTATTCCAATTCTTCCTTTTTGACCCATCCTTACTTGAATGAAAAATTTCAGTAACATTTGGTAACGTCTTCAGAAGTACCTAAATGATTTAGAAGTGTCTTACGGAAATCAATAGTATTTAAGCTGAGTTACTTGAAAGCTTCTGAAAACTTGACTGCAAATACCTAACAATTCATACCTATGGCTGAAAGTGAATTGTGGAGGCACATGGTTTCACAAACCCAAAGCATAAAACAAACCATGACTGAAAATCTGAACAGAAAAACTTTGTGCAATGGCTAATATGGCAAGGCTGACCTTATTCTTTCACTAAGACTAAATTCTTATTGTGTATCCTGATGTCCTGAAAGTATTCTGGATTTATACTTTACTCATTCAAAACTAAACCACATTTTCAGAATGTCAGTAGCAGCCAAAACCTCCACTTTCTGATAGACTAAAACGGAAATAGAAGCAAGTCTCTGTTGATATAATTACTTCTTTTTAGAGTTACCTTTACTCCTTATGGATACTTTTTGGAGGAAACTTTTTATGCAAACTGGATGCACCTCTATGCTTCTATAAATACCTGCTATTGCATGAGGCTAGGCCACTAGTACCTGATTGATTTTTCCTCTTTTCTTTTCACATTTTTATTACATGTAAGTTGAGGAGTTTTAACTCAGTAAAACACTAAGCTGAACACACATGTGGACACAAAATTTAGTTATCACAGTTTTAAAAATCATATGGAAAAATCATGAAAAAGAAGGAATGTCATTATCCGATAATATACGCAACTGGACTAGAAGGTTGTAAATAATCACATGGGTGCACATTTCTTCACTAAGGACCAGGAAAACTTTAAGATACTAAAAATGCCTAGCCCAGAAGATTAAATTGACATGCCATCATGCCTACTTTTCCCCTTATCTAAGATATGCAGATCCACCGATCCTGCCACCTTATAAAGACTGACCAAATCTTTGAGGCAGAGAGCTGAGGAGAAGCAGTGGGATCTCCTTTTATGACCCATGAATATCAAACCCAAGGAAACTGAATCGGCCAGATAAACTGAGTGCAAATAACACCACCAACCACTAGCATGTCCTCTCTGACGAGTGACTCATATGGAAAAAGATTTATATCAATACACTGTTTCCACTGAAGTTCTTGTAGACTGCTTATACTAAAGATGTGTTTTGGTTTTTTTACTGTACTTTGCCATGCTGAAGCTCAACAAGCTTTTCTGCAACCTCCTGTGGAATGAGAATTGTGGCGTGGCAAAACCAGCTACAGCTGCACTACAACTCCTGCTGGCACACCGGTGCTTTTCATGCCCCTGACCGTCAGAGCTAAGCTGCTGCAATTCTACCTTCCTGAAATCAAACAGGACGTTACAGTAGACCGCAAATACTAGGCCACCGCAGTATTACTACTAATTAAAGCATGGCTCCCATTTTGTTCATCACAGCAAGCTTATGGCACATGGGTGGTAAGTGGCTCTTCTCAGCGTGTGTTGACTACAAGATGCATTTTAAAAGCAAATTTTAATTAAAATGAGTGTTTCTCAGCTGTTAAAAGAGGAAGAATGTAATAAGGGATGTAAAAATTTCTAAACCATCTTCCAGCTTAATTTAAGTGTCATTTAAAAATTAAAATGAACTTTACAGAAAGTTACATATATAGATTTTGAAAGCAAGTAACCACATCAGAAAGACTACTATAAAAGCAGCTCAATTAATCCCATGTACTTTACTTATTTTGCAGGAGAAGCCTGCACTGTCAGGTATCTATGCAACCTTATGGAATTCTGACCATACTTCAGACTGCACTCAGGCACATTTTGTGACATATTCTGAGAAGGCTGCTACCTCAGTACTTCTTTGTTGGAAAACAGGGAGTGACATTTTTCAGTGGACTCTCACCCTGCTGATTACTAGAGGGGCAGATTTTAGAGCCGGAAGGGATCTGGAGCTTCTTTCAGCATGAGGCTTTCCCTTCTGATGAATAAACAAATACAGCTGCCTCTGGGACTGTGGAACTGCCTATGTCTCCAAGATTAACAACGAAAGAAAACTGATCTCATAGATGAAGGCACTGACTGTATGACCCTGGACGAGTTGCTTGGGGCCAGATTCTGACCCAAGTTACACTGCTCTGGGTCACTGGCCTAATTGCTCCAATGCTCTTCATCTAACACAGTGTAACTGAGGGCAAGGAGTTGGCCTTAATCTTCTACTGCTCTTAATAATCACTGTATATTAGGGAATTGAGTGGCTTTTCATGATTTGTGCTTTCACATGTCATTAAAAAAAAGCAAAAAAACACATTCGTTTTAGTTTATTACTATGAACCTCACGCTCATACTTGTGTACCTCTTACTGGTGGTTTACCTCATACATTATTCGGCTGGCAACGACTTGTGCCACTTATTGCAGCTGTGTCTTAATCAAAACCAAAAATGTGTTCTCTACCTCAAGTTAAGTCATGCGAGTTCAATTCCAGCAAGGAAAGGCAGCCTTGTATTCACATGAGCTTTAATTTGACCTGCCAACTTGTCTGAAAACCAACTGCCTTGATCACACAAGGATTTTCTTTTAAGCCCCACTTTTCTTTCAAGCGAAGGGAAGCCCAGAGAGAAAGGCAACGAAGGGCAGCAGAGAGAACTCAAGGCTGGGGAACACAATTTTACTAAGCATTTTTCTTGAGAAAGTAGGGTGCTCAGCATGAGTGGGTTTTTGTGACTCACTGCATACCCTGGCAGTCTGCAGCATGAATGAGCATTTCTTTACTTCAGTGCGCTGGTAATTGCTGTGTGCTTTTCACACAGATCTCTCATAAGGAATAGGATTTGGCTCTGTTTTACACCAGTTTGTGTTTTTGAACTGTGATTTGAGATGTATTTCATACTCACAATCATTCAGGAAATTCTACTCTGTAACTTGTACTATTTTTAAAAACAATTTTAATGCAGGTTTCAGACTTTCTCTCAGCCCTATAACCTATATAAAGCATAGAGGGATTTTGAGAGTCATAAATCAAATATGATTTAAGAACTCCATGCTACCTAAACAGAGTGACAAAGCAAAATACAGAAGTAACATGTTCAATGGGTCAAGGTTCCAAAGCACAGTAAAAGCAGTTCACAGACAGAGGAAACAAAGAAATGTACCCAGAGTTTCAGGTGCCTCCATCCAGGGGGTGAAGAGACAGTAAGAAAGTAACCTCTACACACGGGCAGAGGTGAGACAATCCTGATAAATTCGTGGGATGTCCTACTGCTCAAATCTTTCTTTTCAGGAAGGGTAAGGTTGTAGCTGTGTCATCACAGCACAGGTATTACTGGCTACAATTCCAGTATGTTCCACACAAGAAGGACACTACTTCTGTGTCATGCAATGGATTCAGTGAGCAGATAAACTTGGAAATTTTCCATTCCTGTGGTCAGAGATATGCCTTGAAATTACATTGAAAGTGTAAAGGCTGGAAATTTGTCAGAAACATTAGCACTCCGAAAGCCAAATTTACTACTCAGCATTTATATTAAATTACCAGCATAAATTCCATCATAAAAGTATAAGTGCATAGTATTTACTTTATGTCATCAGATGCACCTCAGCAGCATTAAAATACAATCTGCTGCACACTATGTTCTTCATTTTATCCCTCAATTTATATAAACTCATGTATAATTTCCCTTTACATAAGTTGGATTAAAAGGACCAACTACACAACATGAATCACTCCACTGATATTTATATATTAGCACTTACAGCTGGCCAAGACTAAAAGAGCCTTTTATTATCTTTTTATCTTGCTGATTTTGAAGCCCATATGCCTTTAACTATGAGTACACATCGAAGTGAACTGCAAAAAAACACAGAATAATCTTTTTTAAATGTTATTTCTAGCCCAAAACTGAAGATAAATGAAATCCAGACAAACTGCAACTTAGAAAGAGAAATTCCAGTTAAATGCCTATATGTATGAAATAAGATTGAATACACACAACAAATGTTAGGAAAATACAGTCGTTGTAAGATCTTAATCATGCCGTGTTGCGAACGCAAATCTGTTTTTACACAAAGTCTTATTGAAGCCAACGGAACAGCTCAGGGAATAAATTTATGGGATGCCTCTGACAATTGCAAATTGCAGATTTCTAACAAGAATGCACTGGAATAGAAAGCTTAACATGGGAATTCCTCAAACTATGTTTCTCCTAGCGCAGCCACCTGTGTCTGACTTAGCACTACTGGAAAAATGAACTTCAGATGCCACTCTACACATGGAACTAAGAAAGAGTGTTAACTCTGAAAATACTTACTGTCATTCTGTAGGAATGAAAGAATAACACCAAACAAATTGTAAGGTTTCCCCTTTCTGGCAGCAGCTAGAACTGTCAAGGCTCACAGAAACTGTTGTTAGGTTATAAAAACAGTATAGCTAATCATTGTTTTTGAAAACATCCATGCAAAACAGCTTGTTCATTCAAGCATAAATAAAACAAGAACACTCTGTGAAAACAATAAAATAAAATTGATTAATGATTCAACTACAAACATCTCTGAACAATGAATTCTAGCCAAACCTTCTGGGCTGAAGGAAACATTTTCAAGGTCAAATAAAGGATGCCCCACTGTATAACAAAACGTAGTATGGAAACTACAGAAAGTGATCCTGGAGCAGAGCTGTCTTTAGTTCCAATACCATAAACATTGTATTTGTTCATATTTTCCTATAGCAGTGACATATATGTATCATGCATTGGCAATGTTAGTACTATTTTTTCAGACATGTTTATAAATTTGTGAAGGAAACAGTCTGCAAGTAAAAGGCTTAAAAGTTCTATCAAAAGAGAAAAGAAAACACAGTGGATGATTCTGGGCTGTGTTCAGCCAGAACTAAATATAGCCTTCTAGGTCACATAAAGCACAAAAGGCCATATGTGCTGGCAGCATGGCAGAAGTACCTACTGTACCAAGTGGACTAAGAAAAACAAACCCAGACTGTAAGGACTCTTAAAGACTACCTCCTCAATTGAGTTAAAGATGCTGGCACTACTTCAGCAACACAAAGGGAACTGAAAACTACCTTATTCATAAAAGATGGAGCCTCCAATCCTGCTATTTATAGGTTGTGAATAATAAAAGATGGAGGGAATTACAAAGAATGGGTAAAGAAGATCTTTCTAGATTTTAGACGAAAAATTAATGAGGCAGAGAAGTCCCAAAGGAAAACCCAAGGTCAGGAAGATAAGCTTCAGCAAGCCTTTGGACACAACTGAAAAGAACGATGCCTGAACCCATTCAAAAATGAATGACGAAATACTACTCCCAACCTTACATGACAAAAGTGACATTCCGCTTGTCCCAGAAGCTATGACTCTGGGACCAGGGACCTCACTGGAAGACTGCTGTAAAAGCTGAAATGCTCTGCAGGGCAAGCTCCAATCTAGATTATACACAGGCATAACTGGAGGGTAAACAGCGAATTTGAAGAAGACAATTCAGAGAAGCGAGCTCAGAATAAAGCTTACCAGAGGTGGTAGAGCCATCAGATCAGTAGGCTGACAAGAAAATTGCTACATCTAGTTTAAGATGGAAGATGAAACAGATAGAGAATACTAAAGGCTTAACTCTTAAGTAAAACAGGTTTGTCTTTGAGATTTGCAGAAGATATATGAAAATTTAAGTGAGAAGTTGACTTGTCATTTCTAATTCTCAAAAGCTGGAGGGAGTAGAATTTCTCTTTCCTGAATGATTCCTCCTGCCATTGTGCTTACTAAGAACTATTGATCTGCAGGGCTGAGCATTGGCTGGCAGACATGAGACTGATACATGGCAAAACAGCTAAGGAGTTCAGGTGTCTAGTGGGCTACCATAGAGCCTATGGCTAGTTTCAGGCTAAATAAGCATCTTTATGAATGATCTGGAAAGAAAAGGTCACATTTCTATATTGCAGGCACCATTAAAATAGAAGGAGCTGCAAGCACAAGATGGTTTAGAAACATGGTCAGAAAATGATAAATAAGTAAAAGAACATATCTGGGAACTACAATCAGAAACAAACGCAAAGAAGAAGGGACATACATGGCAGACAGTAATGCTTAAAAAGCCTTAATTGTAACAATGAGTAGAAATTAACTACAAACCCCACATTATATATTTGAGTTTCAACCTAGCAATACCAGTGTATAGCACTGGGAGAGAACAGCACATTTCAGTTGTAAAAGATTTAGAAAAGTTTCAGTGAAGAACAATTGAATGAATAGAGGCACAAACAGAACACGAGGCAAGATTGAAATAGCTAATAATGTATAATGTGGTCATTGGGAGTTGAATATTTAATAATCAATTCAACAGATTTGAGTGGCAGGAAGCTCTTAAGATGAGGTGAGAGGAAGAAGGAAAGAAAACTCTAAAAATTAAAGAATATAAAGACAGAATGGAGATGACTACATTTCTTGACAGAGGAACGTTAAATAATCAGTTTCTAGCAAAGCCACACTAGTTACTAGTGGCATCAGTGCTTATGCGATAGAAGAAGACAGAACAAAATACTTGCAATGCTGAGCTAGTAAGCAAATCACTAGTTTTCATCTCTTCCACTATTCTAAAGATCATTTATGAAGACTTCAAAGTAGTTGCTTGGCTCCATTTAGTATTTTTCTGTATACTAACAGTGAAGACTATTCCAGGTGATAAGCATAGTCTCTGGCAGGAATGTCAAGCTAAGAAAACATAGTAAGCATTTTATTTTGCAACAAGAGAGCCTTTGAAGCCATGTACTAGATCTTAGCTCTACCTGAAGCAGCATTATTGCTTGGCACAAACAACAAAAAAAAATTGCTATTTTTATGTTCAGCCAGGTTAGACTAAGTTTTATGGCACAAATACATGTGTTAGTAGGCCATTCCATCATTCAAACCCTAGAAAAGTGATGCAGTTTGCATTTTGAGGAAAGCGAATTTAAATCTCCAGGCCTGCAGTTGGGGAGAAGAATAAAAACAGACCTCCCTCTGAATTTTGTGTCCTATTAAAACATTGCAGTTTCAAATACCTCTCTATTACACTGGATATGAAAATATGAATTGTTTATTCCTGTGCTCAGAATTCTCATACAACTATGCAAATCCAACCACTCAGGACACTAAGAATTACTGTGAAATTTGGATCTCTCCATTGCCCTTCATATGGGAATCTACCTAGAAATTCAATTTTCCACTGTCTCTGAGACTTACAGGATAACATTTCAGAAATAGCAGTGATACTGTTCCATAATGCCAAAAAAAAAGGCATTTGAAGAATGCACCCAGAGACTGGATGATCCACTTTATCCCTGTTTGAAAGGCAAATGTGTACATGATATGGCCATGAAAACTCCCATTTACAAACTTTAGAAATATCTTTTTGAATGTTCCAATAGATCCAGCATAATAATAAACTTCTGAAATAAATAAGAAAACATGTGACACGGTCAAATAACAAGGAAAGCCACAGATGCAAGTTGTTTACATAGAACAGAAATGACATCTTAACTGGTATGAGGTAATGCTTTTATACAAACTTCTTAGACTAAACAATTTTGATGGTGTCAAGTGTTTGGAAGGTGATGAAATTGATTTATTCAACTGAAACTGGTCAAGACACCAATTCCAGGTCTGATCCTAATACCCAACAACTCTCTTCAAATATATGAAGTGAGTAAAGAAAATAAACCTTTAAAAGCACTTTAGTGAGATTGTACAATTTAAGCCATCAACAGTTAGAAAACATCACAATGAAGCATACTTGCGTAACATTAAATTGGCCCCTTTGTTTGTTCAGATTATGATATAGTCTTTAACTGCATGACTGCATACTATTTTTTCCACACAAATTCTGACTCATTCAGCGTACATAACGAATAGTGCGTACATAATGAACTAATTTTCTTATAACAGCTATTTGCTATTGTTCAGTGTGTAGTCCCAGAACATATTTCCTACACATTATTCATATTTAGCTCTTAAGAAAACATTACAAATTCCATCATGGGTTTTTACATGCACCTCATGGGTTTTCCAGGTTACTACGGTGCCTGGACGCTTAACAAACATTCATTACTTTATTTTGAAAACATCTCTATGAGAGGAGGCAATAATAATATTGAGGCACAGAGAACCACAGAATCAAGGAATAGTAAGGGTTGGAAGGGACCTCTGGAGATCATCTAATCCAACCCCCCTGCCAAAGCAGGTTCACCTAGCACAGGCTGAACAGGAACGCATCCAGGAACCCAGGTGGGTTCTCCTCCAGGGAAGGAGACTCAACAACCTCTCTGGGCAACCTGTCCCAGTGTTTTGTTACCTTTTCGTTATGTTTAACATAAGCTTTTCCTTATGTTAAAATGGAATTTTGGTATTCCAGTTTGTCCCTGTTGCCTCTCATCCTGTCACTGTGCACCACCGAAAAGAGTCTGGTCCCCATCCTCTTGACACCAACCCTTTAGATATTTATAATCATTGATAAAATCCCCTTCTCCATCTTCTCCAGACTAAACAGACCAGGTCTCTCAGCCTTTCGTCCTAAGAGAGGTGCTCCATTCCCTTGATCATCTTTGTAGTTCTCCGCTGAACTCTCTCCAGCAGTTCCTTGTCTTTCTTGATCTGGGGAGCCCAGAAGTGGACGCAGTACTCCAGATGGGGCCTCACCAGGGCAGAGTAGAGGGGCAGGATGACCTCCCTTCACCTGCTGGCCACACTCTTCTTGATGCAGCCCAGGATGCTGTTGGCCTTCTTGGCCACAAGGGCACATTGCTGGCTCATGGTCATCCTGTTGGCCACTGGGACTCCCTGGTCTTTTCTCACAGAGCTGCTCTCCAGCAGGTCAGCCCCCAGCCTGTACTGGTGCATGGGTTATTCCTGCCCAGCTGAAGCACGCTACACTTGCCCTTGTTGAATTTTGTGAGGTTCCTCTCTGCCCAACTCTCCAGCCCATGCAGGTCTCACTGTATGGCGGCACAGCCTTCTGGTGT